>JAZKJV010010107.1:0-41068 GCA_037367405.1 Ottelia alismoides
TCTGCTGCTGGGAAAGACTTCAAAACTGCAGGTCAGGTTCGTTGATGCGAACGGTCGGGTTGTCGATGCTCCGGCCAGTTCTTCCGTGGAGTGGTCGTTCCCTGTGCCTCCGCTGCCTCCGACAGCACCCAAGGGAGCCAATCCTCCTCCCGCCTTGAAAGCCACGGCCAAGGCCGAAGGCCTTACTGGTACGATTAGCGTCGACAAGGCTCCCCCCGCTCAGCAAGGATACGTCCTTGCGAAGGTCGGTAACCTGACGGCACGGACCCGCGTCCGCGTCGCACCGCAAATCCCTGTGAAGCAGGATTTCGCCAACGTCCCGGTGGGGGCGGTTCCCGGCGGTTGGGTGAACACTCAGGGCAAATATGTCGTCGCTGAAGTGGATATCGATGGGAAGAAGGAAAAGGTTCTATCGAAGGTGAATAGCGACGCCCGTCCCCCGATTGCCCGGGCCAATGCCTACATCACCACGCCGGACTCGGCCAACTACACCATCCAGGCGGATATCCGTGGTGGTGAAGTTGGCGGCAAACTCCCGGATATGGGCGTGGTTGCCAATCGCTATCTTCTCGTCCTCGATGGGAAGATTGACCCGGATACCAAGAAGAAGTTCGTCCGGATTGTTTCTTGGGAGGCCCGTAACCGGGTGAACAAGGAAGTCGAGTTCGACTGGAAGCCGAATACCTGGTACCGGCTGAAATTCACGACAGAAACCATCGATGGCAAGACCACCGTCAAGGGTAAAGTCTGGCCGCGGGATCAACAAGAACCGAGCGAGTGGACGATTACGTTCACGGATCCAAATCCTAATCTCGAAGGCGCAGCCGCCCTCTATGGCTATGTTGCCAACGTGACCGAAGATACTCCCGGATCGCCGATCTACTACAGCAACGTGAGCGTTACGCCCAACGCGAAAAAGTAACCTTTTGGCCAGCCACTGGCCCTCGATTATACTTTCTCCCAAGCACACTCACTCCAACGGATGGTTGCCATGCAATATCGCCCTCGCCGCCGTGGCCTGATGGCTTTTGCCTTCACCTCGGCGATTTGCTTGCTAGCCCTTGGCGTCGTATTGGTTCGCCCGAATGACGTGATTGCCGATCAGCCAGCAGTCCAGGTGAAAGCGGTCCAGGCCGCTGCGGCACCTGTGGCTGGGAAGACGGATCTGATCACCTTCGGCGGCACACCCGCCCGCAACATGGTGAACATGGTCGACACCAAGGTGCCCGAAAAGCCCGAGCCTGGTGACGCCGAGATGGTCAAGTGGAAGGTCGATCTCGGCAGCCGGGCCTATGGTGGCCCGATCGTCGCTGGCGGTAAAGTCTTCGTCGGCACGAACAACGACAAGCCCGGAACAAGCGAGACGAGAAGAAGAACACCGACGGTGATGTTGAACCGCTCGACAAGGGCGTAGTCATGGCCTTCAGCGAAGAGAAGGGCGAGTTCCTCTGGCAGTCGATCCACGACAAACTCCCTAGCGGACAAGTCAACGACTGGCCGCACGAAGGCGTCTGCTCCACTCCTCATGTCGAAGGCGACAAAGTCTACTACTGCAGCAACCGCTGCACCGTGGTCTGTGCCTACGTGGATGGTCGGACCAAGGGAGCCCAGGGCATCGAGACCAAGTTCAAGGACAAGACCGACGCCGCGATCGTTTGGGAATACGACATGATGAAAGAGCTCGGCGTCTTCCCGCACAACATGACCGCATCGAACCCGCTGATCGTCGGCGACATCATGTTCATCGTCACGGCCAACGGCGTGGACGAAAACCACATCAACATCCCGGCTCCGCAGGCACCGAGCTTCATCGCCCTGGATAAGAACACCGGCAAGCTGCTCTGGAAGCGGAACGACCCCGGCAAGAACATCATGCACGGCCAGTGGGCCAACCCCTGCTACACCGAGATCGACGGCGTCAAGCAAGTTGTCTTCCCGGGTGGCGACGGCTGGCTGTACGCCGTCACCCCGGAGAAGGGCGAACTGATCTGGAAGTTCGACGCTAACCCCAAAGACACGAAGTACGACCTGGGTGGTGCGGGCAACAAGAGCGACTTCATCGGCACCCCTGTGGTCTACGATGGCTACCTGTACATCGGGACCGGCCAGGACCCCGAGCACAACACGGGGATCGCTCACTTCTACTGCATTGACTTGAAGAAGGCCGTGGCCAATGCCAAGAAGAACAAGGAGAAGGATGTTTCCCCGGAGTTGATCACGGATCAGAAAGGCAAGGTCCACTTCGTCGGCAAGCCGAATCCCGATTCGGCTGTCCACTGGTACTACGGCGGCGAAGACACCCGCAAGTTCGTCCCACGGGACTTTGTCTTCGGCCGTACCATGAGCACGGCGTGCATCGTCGATGGAATCCTGTACATCGCCGAACTTCAGGGCATGCTCCACTGCTTGGACGCGAAGACAGGCAAGAAGTTCTGGCAGTACGATCTCAAGAGCGCCATCTGGGGATCGGCTTACTATGTCGATGGCAAGGTCTTCCTGGCCACGGAAGGTGGCGACCTCTTCACCTTCAAACACACGAAGACCCCCAAGGTGATCGACGAACTGACCAATCCGGAAGCCAAGGACCAAAAGGAATTCAACACCGCCGTGAAGGCGAAGCGGAAGCAAGTCGAAGCGGAATACGTCCTGGCCAAGGTTGAGTTCGATGCTCCGATCCGCAGCACGCCCGTCGTCGCCAATGGCACCCTGTATGTCATGACCGAGAAGAGCCTGTATGCCTTCAAGAGCAAGAAGTAAGTAAGATTCTCTGACTGGCAAGCTATCTCTGTTCAGTTCCCACGGCGGGCAATTGCCCGCCGTCTGCATATCCACGCGGCACATCGAAGGCTTACCATGCGTCTTCTCAGGCTCTTCGCGCTGGTGGTGAGCTTGTTCTCAGGAACGTGGCTTTTCGTCCCTGGCTTTTCCTCTGGTTTGCCCAGTTCGAATCGTGCTCCACTTCCACGACCACGAGATGCGGGGAAAAAGCGACCACGTCATGTTCGGAGGGTCCGCCGCACGCAACATGGTGAATCTGGTCGATCAGTCGGTCCAGGATCGGCCCGATCGGGGAAAGCCGGAGTTGCTCAAGTGGAAAGCCGATCTGGGCAGCCGCTCGTTTGCCGGGCCGGTAATTGCTGGGGGGAAAGTCTTCGTCGGCACGAACAACGACAGACCACGCAATCCGCGGGATGCCCGGGTCAACCGCGATGGCGAAGTCGAGCCACTCGATAAAGGCATCCTGATGGCGTTCAGCGAGGCGACGGGCGAATTCCTTTGGCAGTCGGTGCATGACCCCATCCCGACTGCCGGGGTGAACTCGTGGCCCAAGCAGGGCATCTGTTCCACGCCGACAGTCGATGGAGACCGGCTCTACTTTTGCAGCAACCGGGGCACGGTGGTCTGTGCTCATGTCGAGGGGCGTGCCGGGGGCGAGAAAGGAATCGAAACGAAGTACACAGACAAAACCGACGCCGCGATCCTCTGGGAGTACGACCTGATCAAAGAGCTCGGCGTCTTCCCGCACTGCATGACCTCATCAAGCCCGCTGATCCTGCGGGAGATGCTCTTCGTAGTCACGGGAAATGGGGTGGATGAGTCTCACCTCAAGGTACCTGCGCCGGAGGCTCCGAGCTTTCTCGCCCTCAACAAGACCACAGGCAAACTCATCTGGAAGCGGAACGATCCTGGCAAGAACATCATGCATGGTCAGTGGTCGAGCCCGACCTATGCCAAGGTCGATGGCACAGAAATGGTGATCTTCCCAGGGGGCGATGGTTGGCTGTACGCCGTGACCCCGGAGAAGGGGGAACTCCTCTGGAAGTACGATGCCAACCCCAAAGACAGCCAGTACGACCTACGTGGCATCGGTAGCAAAAGTGATTTCCTCGGCACGCCTGTGGTCTACGACGACATGCTGTACATCGGCACGGGCCAGGACCCGGAACATGGCACTGGCATGGCATCGTTTCACTGCATTGATCTGAGCAAGGCGATCATCAACGGCAAGAAGAATGCGAACAAGGACGTGTCACCCGAGCTCATCACCGACAAGCCAGGGAAGGAGCATTTCCTTGGCAAACCGAATCCGCACTCCGCGAGGCGCTGGACATACGGAGGGGAAGAAACTCGAAAGTTCGCCACGCGAGAATACAAGTTCGGCAGGACTGTGAGCACGGCCTGCATCGTGGACGGCATCGTCTACATCCCGGAGATCGGCGGTATGCTGCACTGCCTGAACGCACGGACGGGGAGCCCTACTGGCGGTACGACCTCAAGGCTAACGTCTGGGGTTCGGCCTACTATGCAGATGGCAAGGTGTTCGTCGGCACGGATTCGGCAGATCTCTTCGTCTTCAAGCACCTCAAGTCGCCCAAATCGATCGACGTTTTCGATAATCCTCTGGCCAAGAATCAGAAGGAATTCACCATCGCCATGAAGGCGAAGCAGAAGCAACTGGAAGCGGATGTATTGCTGTCCCAAGTCGAATTTGATGGGTCGATCACAACGCCACCGGTTGTGGCCAATGGAACGCTCTATGTGATGACAGAGAAGAGCCTGTATGCATTCAAGGCGAGGAAGTGAACGCGTTGGTAAGCAGGCTCCAGGGGTGAGTCCCGGGAGCCTGACGAGAATTTGCCGAGATTAGCTCCGAGCGTAGACCGCTTCCGCCGCGGCGACGCCCGCTCCTGGCGTGATCTTGGCCCCGGCTCCGGCGAGGGTGGTCTCGAGTGCGCCGAGTACCAGCAGCACGCTGCTCGGTTTGCTGTTGTGCCCCATCAGGCCGATACGCCAGGCCTTCCCTTTGAAGTCCCCCAGGCCGCCGCCAATCTCGATACCGAACTCGGTGAGCAGTTTCTTGCGAATCGGCAGATCCTCGATCCCCTCCGGGATGCGGACCGCATTCAACTGAGGCAACTGGTGGGCGGGATCGGCGGTGTAGACCAGGCCGAGGGCTTCGAGCCCGGCCTTGAGGGCGAGGTGGTTGCGGCGGTGGCGGGCCCAGCGATTTTCCAGCCCTTCCTCCAACACGATGCGGAGGCCTTCCCGCAAGGCATAGACCATGCTGATCGGGGCCGTGTGGTGATACGCACGATCGCCACCCCAGTAGCTTTCGATCAGAGAGAGATCGAGATACCAGCTCTGGACCTTGGTCTTGCGGTTCTTCAACTTGGCAACAGCCCGATCACTGAAGGTGACGGGGGCGAGACCAGGGGGGCAGCCAAGGCCTTTTTGCGAGCAGCTAAAGGCGGCATCGATGTGCCAGTCGTCGATCCGGACTGGAGTGCAACCGAGCGAGGTGACGCAATCCGTAATGAAAAGGACGTCGTTTTCCCGGCAGATTTTACCGATCTCCTCGACGGGTTGCAGGGCGCCGGTGCTGGTTTCCGCGTGCACGAGCCCAAGTACCTTCGGCCGCACCTTCAGGATCGTATCGCGAATCAGGTCGACATCGAATACCTTGCCCCAGGGAGCCTTGAGCGTGGTCAGGTTCGCCTGGCAGCGCTCGGCGATTTCGATCATCCGGTTGCCAAAGTACCCCAGTGCCCCGACGACGACGCTGTCGCCTGGCTCGATCAGGTTGACGAGGCAGGTTTCCATGCCGGCGGTGCCGGTGGCCGAGATCGGGATCGTCAGGCGGGTTCTTGGTCAGGAACACTTGCCGCAGCATCTCGGCGGTTTCGTTCATGATCTCAAGAAACTGCGGATCGAGGTGCCCGAGGAGCGGCGTGGTCATCGCCGTAAGGACACGCGGATGGGCGTCGCTGGGGCCGGGGCCGAGGAGCAGGCGGGGCGACGGGGAGAGCTGACCGGGAATAGACATCATGGCACCTGGGTCGTTGAAGACGTACACGCATCTTATCGCCCGAGCGATTCCCCGGAAGGCATGTTCACGAGTGGGATAGCGTGATGAGGAAATAGTTCGAGACGATTGATGGGAAGCGTTTCTAGAATGTGGTAAGCGGCAACTTTCTTGCCCGCTACACGACCTTGAAGATACCTCCCTCTCCGAGATTATCCGTGGTCAGCTTTCCGCCCACTCCCGGGACAGTTCCCGTAGACCACTCGGTCCACCCGCCCCTGCATGGCTTTCGTGGCAATCCGACCCCTGTGCCGATGCTGATTCGGCCCCGTGGGTTGACAGTCTGCGTCAGTCGGGAGGCCGGGGCCCGTGGCAGCAGTATCGCCCGCCGTCTCGGTGAACTCCTCGGCTGGCAGGTCTACACCCAAGAACTTCTTGGCTACCTCACGCAAAACGAAGCCGCACGCCAGGAAGTGCTCCAGGGCATTGAGCCACCCGCGATTGCCTGGGCAGAGCATCAACTGCAACGCCTGTCCGAAGAACGCCGTGTGGTGATGGGCCCAGATTCGGTCGAACTGGTTCGGCTGATTCTGTCGCTCGCGGCGCGAGGAGAAGCGGTGATCGTCGGTCGCGGGGCAGGGGCTCTATTGCCTGTCGAAGCCACGCTGAACGTGCGGATTGTTGCCCCCGTCGAGGAGCGTGTGGCGTACATGAGCCAGTGGCTCCGGTTGTCGCTCAGCGAAGCGGCAGACGAAGTTGCCGCTCGCGATCGCGTCCGTACTGCCTTGCACACAGCACTGGCCAACCGCGATCCGGAAGATTTGACTCAATACGACATGGTGCTCAATTCAGGCCGGCTGGGCGAATCCACCTGCGCGGAAATCCTCGCCGCGGCAGTCCGCGGGAAGGCCCTCCCCGAGGACCCCTTCGCATCTGCCGCCCAGGCTTCTCTGGATCCTGTATGACAGCGGCCTGGGATGCATTCTGCCAAGCTGTCCGTGTCGATCAACCCCGTGCCGCGATCGTGCTCGGATCGGGGTTAGGTGCCGTTGTGCCTAGTTCTGCGATCGTTCAATCAGTCTCTTTTGCTGCAATTCCTGGTATGGCGAGTGCGAGTGTCGCGGGGCACAAGGGGCAAGTGTCACTTGCCCGCTGGCAGGGGCAATCGGTGATCGTGTCGTCCGGGCGGTTGCATCACTACGAAGGCCGCCCAATGACCAGTGTCACACGGTTCGTGCATCTCTGTGCCGAACTTGGGGTACGGCGGTTGTTGCTCACGAATGCCGCGGGGGGGATCCAGGCGGGGTTGCGACCCGGCGACCTGCTTGCCATCCGGGATCACTTCTCCCTCTGGGACCCAGAAGCGTGGAAACGCCTGGCAAATCGGACCCATACTGTGGTGCCTGGGCTCTATTCAGATTTCGCAACGTTGAAGTCGGCGGCGAATGCTGTGGGAGTCCGATTGGCGGAGGGGATTTATGCCGGGATGACGGGCCCATGTTATGAAACCCCGGCAGAGATTCGCGCCTTGCGAGCGTTGGGGGCGGATGCGGTCGGAATGTCGACGGTGAAAGAAGCGGAGGCGGCTGCCAGTCTGGGATTGCGCGTCGCGGGGTTATCCGTGATTACCAACCTGGCGGCGGGATTATCCGAAGGAACACTCCATCATCAAGAAGTCGAGGCGACTGCTCGCACGGCCATCGAGCGACTCGCCAGCCTGCTCCCGGCGTGGCTGGCGGCCTGATTTACCCTCGGCGAGTTCCCTGGACATGATGCCAAAGCGGCTTTCTCGGCTGCCCCTGGCTGCGTTGATCCCGACTCATGAGGGTGTACGATCCGCACTGCGGGCAAGGGAGCGATTCGATCGCTTGCCGTTCATAATCGCTACCAGGCCCGATTCTCGGCCAGCGCTGGCGACAGGTTGCACAGGTCACAGTCCAGGTCTTCACGGCCATCCATCCTTCAAGTCCTGATGATAATGCGGAGGGCTTCGTGCGCTCCGCGGGGGAACCAGCTCTCAACTAATATCGTGAGGGCTGCAGTCGGTTATTCTGGGGAAAGCCACGATATCCCCGGCAAATGCGGATTTCCCAGTTTGCCAGAGGCACGCCATTTTCCCAGTGTGTCACATTCCGGGAGGATTCGACCTGGTCGAAGGTCCCTGCCGGGAGTGCCGCACCGACATACACAAACGTCCGACCCAGGAATGCTGCGCGTCGTCGATCGGATTTGGCCGCCAGAGGTCGTACTGGCTCATGCGATCGGCCAGGGCCGAGCCAAAGCTATACGCCTGGGGATGCCCCTGGCAGTAGAAGCCCAGCTCTCCGGGAATGTTCCAGAGCATGGCGGCGAGAAGCGGTTCCTCGCCGGTCTCGCGCCGGACCTGTTCCCGCAGTTCATCGACCGCTTTTGCCAGTGTTTGCCAGCCTGCGAGGCGGGCTGTGGGGTCGAGTTTGCGAATCGGTGCGGGTTGTTCAGCAGTCGGCGCTGGGGCTATCCTCGCGAGCAACGGACGCACGGGTTCGGGGAAGCGTGGCACGATCGTAATCAGCAAACCAGCCATCATCGCCAGGGCGATGCCGATGCGTGGCAACGGGGAGGCAAGCCAGGTCTGGAACCGTGGCCAGGCGAGGACAAGCCCGTGATGTAACTTGGGGCTGGCCAGTTGGGTTGGCCCCCGTTGCCGAGGAAGCAACACAGCAGAAGATCCAAAGCGGCGCTGAAAGCCACCAAAGGAAGGCCCGCGAGCGATCCGTGGTGCCCGGGCCACGCGCTGCGGCCAGGGCCATTCCCAGGAACCAGATCCCCAGCAGCATGCCCGCCTGCGTGGCCACATACACCAAAGGACCCTGCCAGCGCCAACCAGGTTCATCACCAACGGTGATTGTGTGCAGATGTCGATAGCCGACCCAGCCATGCGTGGCATTCCAGAGCAAGAGCGTGATATGGCCCAGCGATGAGACCGCGAGAAACAGCCACCACCCGAGGCTCAGCCAAAGTCGACGACCATCTGCAACAGTGATCAGCATGGCAGCCAGCGATAACGGAAAGACTGCCATGGTTTGCTTCGCCAGGCTTCCGATTGCAACCAATGCGCCGCTGGCGATCCAGCAAAGCAGATTCCCTGATTCCAATGCCCGGCGCGCCCAAACTGCGGCCCAACACCAGGCACAGAGAAACGGGGCATCGATCGTCATCACAGTGGCCACGGCGGCAAACGGCGGGAGCGTGATGGCAACTAGAATCAGCCAGTTCGCGGCAACCGTCGTGGCCGTTTCTTGCATCAGACGGAAGAGACCCAGGAGCAATAATGCGGACGCGAGGGCAGCGGGGAATCGGACGCCAAAGGTTGTATCGCCAAGGAGGCTGCAACTGGCCCGGATGATCCAGGCAATCGCCGGCCCCTTGCTGTAGTAGCCCCAGTCGAGATTCCGACTCCAGTCCCAGTAGTGGGCTTCATCGGGTGCGAGGTCGTGTGGGCAGTAGTACGCGAGATAGAGCAGATTCAGAGCGAACGAAACCCCGATCAGCAGCAAGCCCGCCCGCGGAGAAGACATCCAACGCTGCACCCACCCAGACATTCCCGGCCTGCCTCATTCGCACTTTGCCATAAAGGAAAGTGCGACGAATACCCAGAGTCGCCGAGGCGGTCAAGCACAATGCCGAGACTGCTCTTGTAGGCGGTACTGAGTTTCCGATAATTACGACGACCCCGCCTACGCGAACAATTCCATCGGTCGGAGCGTTTCCATGAGTCGTGTGATCTTGCTGCTCCTCGCCTTCCTTGCCCCTGCCGGGGCATTTGGCCAGGCCGTGAAACGCGATGATCTGAAGCCCGGCCTCGTCTTCACGGCAACCGATGTCGCTGAGAAGTCGACCAGCTTCACGCGAATCGACCCGACCGTCGCACTGACACTTGCTCCCAAGCAGGCGACCCATCCGCAATCGACTGGCGGGAACGTGTTCCGCTGGCAGGGGTACATCAACGTCATCACCCCCGGCAAATACACCTTTCCCGCGACCGTGATTGGCAAGCTTGTGGTCAAGATCGGCGACCAGGAAGTCGTCAACGTGTCCAACAAGGCAGAGACTGCCATCACCGCGGAAGCCGCTCCGGTGACGCTGAATGCTGGGATCCAGAAATTTGAAGCGACCCTGTCCCGGCTTGGTGAATCGGTGCGAGCCGAGTTGATCTGGCAGGGCCCTGGGTTCCGCGCTGAACCAGTTCCCTATTTCTTCTTTGGGCACCTGCCGGCTCAACGCCCGGCCACGTTTGCCGACGAATCAGCCCGGGAACATGGCCGGTTCCTGTTCGAAGAAATGAGTTGCATCCGCTGCCACCAGCCCACGAAGGACGACAAACTCGCGGCCGGGTTGGCGACACGCAGCGGGCCGAACCTCACGGAAATCGGCAAGCGGGCGTACCCCGGCTGGCTCGACTCCTGGCTGGCGGACCCCCAGAAGCTTCGCCCGCAGACCGTCATGCCGAAGATGTTCGCAGAAACGGACATGGGCCAGGCCGAACGCTATGCGACGGTCTCGTATCTGGTCTCCCTTGGTGGGCCCTTGCCGCAGTACAAACCACCGACCATTCTGCCCAATCCTGAGAGGATGAGCATCGAGCGGGGTTCGAAACTGTTCATCACCGCTGGCTGTGCTACCTGCCACGGTGAACAACTCACCCAACCGCCGACCAAGAAGAAAAAGGACGATGAAGAGGACGACAAGCCGACTCTCAAACCAGAAGATTGGCTCCACTCCGCAGGCACCGCTGGCCCGCAAGCGTATTACACGCTCGGAGCCATCGGCAGCAAGACCCGCCTCGAACCGCTCGCCAAGTTCTTGCAGGATCCCCTGGCGACGCACCCCCACGGCAGAATGCCGAACATGAACCTGAGCGCCGCTGAAGCCCAGGACATCGCCCGGCACATGGTCCGCGTCACGGATGACAAAATTGCCGCAGCCATGCCAGCAGAACCAAAGCTCAAAGCGAGCGAACTCGCCAAGGCGGTGCTGAAGGCAGATGAGCAAGCCAAGTTCGAGAAACTCAAGCCAGCGGATCAATGGGTGGCACTGGGTAAACAGTTGTTTACTAGCAAGGGCTGCGTGAATTGCCATGCGGTGGGCAATACTGCACCAGAACCCGCGAAAGCCCCGGCCTTTGCCGCTCTCTCCAGGTCGGCCGGCGAGGGTTGCACAAGCCGCACTCCCGATGTCGCCAAGTGCCGGTCTACTCGCTTACGCCCGAACAATCCACGGGCTTTGATGACCTTTCCTGAAGTTCGGTACCAAGGGCCCCGGGACTGCTGCACCGACCTACGCGGCACGCATGTCGTTCAAGCGGTTCAACTGCTTGAACTGCCACAACCGCGACGGGGAAGGGGGGATTGATTCCGCCCTCTCCGACAAGATGAAGAGCCTGGAAAACGCCCAAAATGCCGACGATGTCCAACCGCCGCGGTTGACCGGTGTCGGTCACAAGATGCGGACTAGCTGGATGCGGGAAGTGCTGGTGAACGCGGGGTAGAGCCCGACCGTGGATGACACTCCGGATGCCGCAGTACGGCAAGGAGAACGTCGAGTCTCTGGCGGATGCTTTGCCGCTGCTAGAAGGGACCACCACCGACGATGCGATTGGCAAGGCCGAGTTTGCCGCGGAAAAACTGGAGAATGGCCGGGCTCTCGCCGGGAAGAGCGGGCATGGTTGCATCACCTGCCACGATATCTCGGGCGTCCTCGGTGGAGGTACGCGTGGTCCGGATCTGGCCACAACGAACAAACGCGTTCGCTACGACTGGTATGTTCGCTGGATGCATCAACCGCAACGCCTCGCTCCGGGTACGAAAATGCCCCAGGCGTTCATCGATGGGAAGTCCCAACTCGAGCAGTACTACGCAGGCAACGGAGACAAACAAATCGAAGCCCTCTGGGCGTACTTCTCCCTGGGGCCAGGTCTGCCGTTGCCCACTGGGCTTGAACCACCCAAGGGGGTGATCGTCGCCGTGAAGGAACGCCCCGAAATCATGCGTACCTTCATCCCGACAACGCCGGGACCAGGGCATCGCTGTCGGCTTCCCGACGGGGATGAATCTGGTCTTCGACACTCAACGAGGGCGACTGGCGTATGCCTGGTCTGGCAACTTCCTGGATATGAGCAGCGTCTGGGTGAATCGCGGTGGCAACCAGGCCAAGATCCTTGGCCAGAAGTTCCTCACGGCACCCGCCGGGCAACCCTGGGCCATCACCAGTGGCAAGACCCCGCCTGACTACGCGGCGTTGCTCGATGACCCCGCGTATGGTGCCAACATGCCCGAGGGGAAAGTCTACCTTGGGCCCAAGGCCGTGAAATTCGAGGGCTACAGCCTCGACACGGGCGGCACGCCGACGTTCAAATACAGCGTGACCCCCGATGCCGGAAGACGACCCTAGGAATCCAGGAGACGCCGCAACCAGCACGGGTGACTGTGGCCAACGGCGTTACCCGGAAGTTCGCACTCGACCTACCCGCTGGAAAGACGGCCTGGTTCTACGCGGCCGAGGCCAAGAGCGAACCGCGAGCCCTGGGGGCGAATGGTGCCAAGTTGACGCCCCAAGGGAACGACCTTCCGTCAGTGCCGGTTGGCGGTACCAGATTGGTCGTGCCGGAGGGTGATCGTGCTCTCGTGGTCGCGGCAAGTGGCGCACCCGAAGGGGCGACCTGGGTCTTTGTGAAGCAGAAATCAGGCGGTACGCAGATTCTGCTTCGTCTTCCGGAAGCGGCTGCCGCCAGCAAGGTCGAGGTGATCCTCAACTTCTGGATGCTCCCCAAGGACGACGACAAGTTGATCGACGGCCTGAAATAATCCCTGGAGAAGTTTGATGTGGAACGAGAACGGGGGGCGAATGCCCCCCGTTCTGTTTTTTTCTGTTGTGTAAACTATGTCAAACCCGCGTACACATCTGCGGGTCCACATCACTCAAAGTCAAATTTTTGGTGATTCTTTGGCCAGTGTGCGGTAACTGGTTGAGGATTAATCTCCCAACGCTTTTGCTTCTGGTTAAACAAGTGTGTGATATGTTTAGTGTCTCTTTGTCGTTATGCAAGAATTCGAAGTATATGGCAGCGGAATCTGGGTTTTCGACAGCTGGAAGAAGCACAGCATGGCACTCCTCAGCAATCCGGATGTAGATGATCTGTGCGAACGGTTTGCCACTACTGCCGAAGCAAACACCATAGAAATTATCCACTAAGGTTCCCAGCGGAATATCTCCCTGCCCGAACCGTTCAATTGGCCGGATAGCGTTCTTGTAAGGCAAAAACAACTTCCTCATCAATGCGCGAGTATCCGCGTCGTTAATGCCATTTTGCTCCCGGAAAAATCTGCCAATCAAACTTATCCCATCTCGATTCCGCTGGACGAGAGAGCCCACTGGTATCCGTGCAAGTGGAACATCGTCAAGTAAGCTGACTTGATTAGTGTCACAATCGCGGTCAATCGCCAGTCACGTTCGATTACAACACCCCATTTCTTCTTCTGTGAAGAGATCAACTTTTCTGGGCTCATCTTGAATATCAAGCTAGTTAAGCTTTTTCCTGCCGCGTTTTCGATCTGCACTCTAGTGTGCTCTGGGTGCTTCACTCCGCAGTCGGCGTAGTACTTCACCTCCTCGCCATCAACTACAATTTGCGGTCGTAAACCTTTCTGCAACCGGCTGTCTGAGAAAAACTCATGTGGCGACTTACCCTGTGCGTTCAAGAAGGTGCCAAAATCTGCTTCTGCGACGGATCCATAAAACTATCGATGTCAGCTCTTGAGTCACTCTCGTACGGGCACAGTTTGAGTACGATTCGGGAATAACATGTCCCATACAGAGCCGAACGGGCTCATCACTCATCATAAACGGGCAGTAAAAGTGGGTAAAGCGTGCTTTGGTCTTTTCTAAGTACGAATTCTGTAGCCTTGGCAGATCTGCAGCTACATCCACCGGGATGAGTGGCGGCACTTGCTTGGTCAGATTATTAACATGGATTCTCATCACATAAGCCTATTCTTTTGTTCAGTGGAAACAGACGCGATTTTCTCAACTTGGAGACACAGCAAATCAGGAATGGTTCGCTGTGATTCGCATAGATTGAATAGCTCCCCATATGGAAAAAAAATGCCAGTTGCTCATGCCAAATGTTCTCAAATCTTCACTTCCCGCCGGATTCGAATCCACTGCTTGATCAGCATCTTCTCGTTCGGCGTCAGCGGTTTCTTGCCCGCAGGTGGCATTTCGCCATCTTCGATCGTCTTCCAGATCAGGCTCTCGGCTGGTTTGCCAGCGACGAGGGCCTTGCCTCCCTGGCCCCCCTTGTTGATCCCTGCGAGGGTGCGCAAATCGAGGCCCCCTTTAGTCAGCCCGGGCTTGTGGCATTCCGTGCAGCGATCCTCGAAGATCGGCAGGATGTCCTTCATGAACGAAACCATCTTGGTCGGTGGCTCGGTCTTCGGTTCCGGCTTGGGGGGTTCCGGTTTGGGCGGTTCAGTCTTGGGCGGGTCTTTCTTGGGAGGTTCTTTCTTCGGGGTTTCTTTCTTCGGCGGCGGCACCGGTACGACGGGCTCTTTTTTCGGCGGTTCTGTGGTCGGCGTGGGCTTGGGATCGGGGTCGACTTTCTGCTGACTCGGGGTCGGCGGGTTCGTCTGGGCGACTTCCACGGGCTTGGCCGGTTTGCTTTCGGCACGATTCGTGCCCATGCCAAAGCCGACAACCAGGCCGATGGTCATCAGCCCTGCGAGTACGCAGACGCCAATGCCCCACCCCTGTGGTCGTGAGTTGCCCCGGACGTAATGGAGCATCTTCGTACTCCTCGTCCAAATCTTCGTCATCCACACGACTCTTCGCCATGGTGTCTCCCCGGTCCGGAAAAGGACATACGTATTAAACAGCATAACACCTGGATTGGTTCCCTGGGAAACTTTGCTCCTGGCCCGAAGTTCTTCTCAGTTGCCCGAGAGTGAAAACTTTCACTCCCAAGTGGAATTTGCACCGGAGCCTGCCCCGATACAATTCTTCGTATCACCAAGGATGGCTCAAGTCGTGCCGGAAACCGGGCGAGAATGGTCGTTGAAACCCCGGGATGCCGAGGCAGTCCGCCGGTTGGCCCAGGGTGCGAAGATTTCTGAAGTCGCGGCGGCTCTCTTGCTCAATCGCGGCATCAGCTCGCCGTCCGATGCTACTGTCTTTCTCGACGCTCCGTATTCCGCCCTGCATTCCCCGGATTTACTTCCCGGCGCGACAGCCGCGGCGGAGCGCATCCTGCAGGCCATCGGCGACAAACGCAAGATCTGCGTCTACGGCGACTACGACGTCGATGGCACCACCGGGACAGCGATCCTCCTCTCGCTCCTGCACAAGCTCGGTGCGATCGTTGATTTTTCATGTGCCCTTGCGGCTCGAAGAAGGCTACGGCTTGAACTCAGAACGGGTGCGGACACTTGCCGCCGAGGGGTGTTCGCTGCTGATTACGGTTGATTGCGGGATCACGAGTGTCCGCGAGCAGAAGTGGCCCAGGAAGTCGGGATAGAACTGATCATCACCGACCATCACGAGATGACCGATCGGCTCCCTGGGGCCACGGTGCTGGTTCACCCTCGCCTGCCGGGGAGTGGGTATCCCTTTGGCGGGATCTCCGGGTCGTGTGTCGCCTTCAAGCTGGCCTGGGCGATCGCAAACTCGCCGGTGGCGGCCAGCGGGCAACCCCGGAACTGAAGCAGTTCCTGATCGAGAGCCTGGGAATTGCTGCACTCGGCCTCGTCGCTGATGTTGTGCCTCTACGCGATGAGAACCGCATCTTTGTCCGCCATGGGTTGAACTATCTGGTGTCGAAGCCTTCGGTCGGGGATCAATGCCCTGATGACGGCCGCCAAGCTGAATCAAAATCGCCAGGTGCGAGCGGAGGATGTCAGCTTTCGGCTCGCCCCTCGGCTAAATGCCGCGGGCCGACTCGGCTGCGCCCGACTGGTCGTCGAACTGCTCACGACCAACAACCCCGCCCGGGCCCGAGAAATCGCCGAGTTCTTGGAAGAACAGAATAGCCAGAGGCAATCGATCGAGCGGAAGATTGTCGCTGAGGCCAAGCAGATGGTCGAGGCCGAGGGTTACGCCGAAGCCCCGGGAATTGTGCTCGGTTCACCGGACTGGCATCCCGGTGTCATTGGTATTGTCGCAGGGCGCATCGCCGAGGCCTACGGCAAGCCCACATTAATGGCAGCCTTGAAACCTGAAGAAGGGATCTCCACTGGGTCTGGGCGATCCGTTCCGGGCTTCCAGTTGCACCTTGCCTTGCGAGCGTGCAACGACTTGCTCCTCGGCCATGGTGGCCACGCCGCCGCCGCTGGCTTCAAGATGAAGGCTTCGAATCTGCCGCTTCTCCGGCAGCGCTTCTGTGATCATGTGTTGGAGGTCTTCCCGCAGGGGCCACCCCCTCCCAGGCTCAGCCTGGACGACGAAGTCCCCTCTCCGCGCTGACGTTCAACCTGCTTCGGGAAATCGACAAGCTCGAACCCTACGGAGCAGATAACCCCAAACCCCGCTTCCTGGCGACGGGCTTGCAAGTCGAGGGGCAACCCAAGCGGATCGGTACCAATCAGCAGCATCTTGCATTCCGCGTTCGCCAGGGCGGAGCGGTATTGCGTGCCGTCGGCTTCGGCATGGGGGATCGCGAAGAGGAACTGATGAGCCAGGGAGGTGCCTGTTGCCTGGCATTCTCTCCACGCGTCAACGAGTATCGCGACTGGCAGACGATCGAACTCGGACTGATCGATTTGCGACCTGGCGGAACGGCTCAGCTTGTCTAGCTTGCAGCTGCCGACTCACTCGTCGACCACATCTTCGAGCAACGACACTGCCACGACATCGGTACGCGAGACCAGCACCCGCTTGCGGTTTCGCTTGATCCCGTGGCCCACAGACGCGGCGACGTAGTTTTCCGTGAGGTGTCGGTATCTCGGAGGTCGTGCAGGTCCGCATTCCGCAGTTCGAGGAAGTGCTCATCGATTTGCTTGAGGGTGCCGAGGCAAACGAACGCACTGCCAAAGTCGATGACGACTTTCTGATTCAGGATACGACTCGAGCATCGCAGACCTCGAAAGGGCTTATTCCCCGGGCCATTCGCCCGTGAAGACCTCCGTCGCCGGCCCGGTCATGAAGACCGGTGAGGTCCCGCCTGACCATTCCAGTTCCAGGTCGCCCCCTGGGAGATGGGCCAACAACCGTGAACCGGTCTTTCCCGTAAGGACGCCAGCAACACATACGGCACAGGCACCCGTGCCACAGGCCCAGGTGATGCCGCTGCCTCGTTCCCACGTCCGCATGGTGACTTCGCCTGGTGAGTGTACCTGGACAAAGTGCACATTTACCCGCCGGGGGAACTCCGGGGCATGCTCCAGCAACGGGCCAACTTCTTCCAGCGGCACCGCGGCGACATCATTGGTGTAGATCACCGCGTGCGGATTCCCCATCGACACGCAGGTGACATCCCATTGTCGAGTTCCGATTTTCAGCGGCACGTTTACGACAGGGCTACCGGGCAGAGTGGTCGGAATCTTGGCTGCTTCGAGAATCGGCTCACCCATATTCACGCGGACGCGTTCCGCTTTCCCCTGGCGGATTTCCAGATCGAGCGTCAGCACACCCCGGCCAGTCTCGATCCGCAATTGCGGCTTGGCGGCAATGGCATGATCATGCACAAACTTGGCGACACAGCGGACGCCGTTGCCACACATCTCCGATTCGGATCCATCCGCATTGAACATCCGCATCCGGGCGTCGGCCTTGTCGCTGGGGCAGATGAGAATCAGGCCATCGGAGCCGATGCCGAAGTGCCGATCACTGACTCGCCTGGCCAGACCAGCGGGGTCCGTGGGGATCGGGCCACGAACACAATCAAGGTAGACGTAGTCGTTGCCGATCCCGTGCATCTTGGTGAAACGCATGGCAATATCTGCTCGCAAAGAGAAGTCGTCCGGATATTTCATGACCGGGGCTGTGGAAAGGCAAGCAGATCTGAGCCGGAACTTCTTGGATCAGGGAGCGGATAGAGAGAAGCGGAATCTGGGAATTTCTAGTTGACGGAGATGCGATCCAGGTTACATTACAAAAGAGATGAAGAAACTAATCAATGAGGTATCGGCCTTGTTTCGGGAGGGTAGTCCATGGACAATCCGACCCGCAAGATCGAATCCGAGTTGATCCTTCATCGCAGGCCGAAGTCCGGGTTTTACACGTACCGTCGGCGGAGCGAGTGTAGGGAGCGACATTCGATCTGCAGCGAGGAGAGGAGATTCCTCGCTCAGGCCGGCGAAGAGGGAGCGCCGGTCGGGCGGTACGTGTGATTTTTTTGCGGCCAGGAGGTCGGTGTGGGGAAGCGGGTCGGGCTCTGGATCGTGTTGATCTACATCCTGGCGGCCGGGGTCTGGGTAGTCGCATCGGGGTTTGGCCGTAAAGAACAGATGCTGAATGTCGCCTGTGATCCGACTCGTGAACTCTGGCATGACATCAACGCGGCATTTTCCGAACATTACGAGCGCGAGCAGGGAATCAAGCTGTTCATTCGCCAGTCGCACGGCGGCTCAGGCAGCCAGGGCCCGTGCCGTGATCGATGGCCTTCCTGCAGACATTATCAGCCTGGCACTCTGGACCGATACCGATGCCGTCCGCAAGGCCGGGTTACTTGATCCGGACTGGGAGAACCGCTACCCGAATCGCTCGTTGCCATACGTATCCACGATTGTGTTTGTCGTCCGGAAGGGAAACCCAAAACAGATCCACGACTGGAACGATCTGATCCGGCCGGATGTCGAAATCATCACGCCCAATCCCAAGACCTCGGGCAATGGCAAATGGAGTTTCCTGGCCATGTGGGGCTCGGTGATCTGGCGTGGAGGGACCACAGAAGAAGCTCGCGACTTTGTGCGTCGGGCCTATCAGCGGGCTCCGGTGCTGGGATGCTGCGGCACGGGGGGCCACGATGACCTTCGCTCAGAAGAAAATCGGTGATGTGCATCTGACCTGGGAGAATGAGGCTCATCTGGAAGTCAAGGAGGCGGGTGGAGAACTCGAGATCGTCTACCCGGGCGCGACCACCCCGGGTGGGGCGATCAGTGTGTTGGCGGAACCGCATATCGCCGTCGTGGATGCCAATGTCCCCGGAAGGGGACGGCCAGCGTGGCGGATGCTTACATGCAGTTTCTGTACACGACCGAGGCCCAGGAGTTGATCGTGAAGAATTACCACCGCCCGACCAACCCTGCGGTGTTCGAGCGACACAAGGCACTCTTTCCCCCGATGGATCTCCGCCGGGCGACGACTCTCGTCCCCTCGGGGAAATGGGACGACATCCAGAAGACGTTCTTCGTTGAGGGGGCGATCTTCGATCAGGTGCAATCCACTCAACGCAAGTGATCACAGAACACCACACGAGGCTCAGCCATGGTTGCGACGATTGTGTTAGCAGATACGGTATCCGAGACAGCGCTAGCTGCCCGGACGGAGTCCTTCGTTGCACAACTGACTCGCGTGGCGTATGAAGTCGCTCTCCGTCATCGGCCAGATCGCCCCTTCACTGACCTCGAACTGACACTCTGGCGCGAGATCCAAGCCGTAGTGCAGAATACTCCGCTTGGCCTGGAGGCGGCATGAGTGGTGGTGTCAGTCGTCATGCCCTCCCTGGCTTTCGGATTAGCCTCAGCTACGCGGTGATCTACCTGCTCTTGCTGGTGTTGATCCCGCTCGCGGCGTGTCTCATCAAGGCTTTTTCCCTGGGGCCGGAGAACTTCTTCGCGGCTGCCTGGACCCCGCGAGCCCGATCAGCGTACGCCTTGACGTTTGGAGTCTCTCTCGCTGCCGCGCAGTGAACGTGGTGCTGGGCACCATTGTGGCCTGGAGCCTGGTGCGGTACGAGTTTTTGGAAAGCGCATTCTCGATGCAGTTGTCGATGTGCCTCTCGCCTTGCCGACGGCAGTTGCAGGGCTGGTGTATGCGAGCTTGTACGTGAAGACGGGCTGGCTGGGTCAATTCCTTGAGCCGATCGGAATCCAGGCTGCCTATTCCCGGCTGGGGATTGTGCTGGTTCTGGTGTTTACGGGGTTTCCGTTTGTCGTGCGTACGGTGCAACCTGTGCTCGCGGATCTCGATGGCGAAATCGAGGAGGCGGCCGCCGTGCTCGGTGCAAGCCGCTGGCAGACTTTCCGCAGGGTCATCCTGCCGACGCTCTTACCCCCCGTACTGACGGGCTTCGCCCTGGCATTTGCCCGTGGGCTGGGGGAATACGGCTCGGTGGTGTTTATCTCCAGCAACAAGATGTTTGAAACGGAAATCGCGCCGATGCTCGTGCTGGTCCGCCTTGAGGAGTATGCCTACGCGGAAGCCGCCGCAATCGCGACCGTCTTGCTAGGCTTTTCATTCCTGATTCTTGCTGCGATCAACTACCTCGAACGCCGGAGCAAACGCCATGCAGGATGAGGCGCAATCGGGATTGCCCCGGGCGATCGCCCCACCTCCGCGTTCCCGGACGGACCCCTGGTATATCCGCTGGACCTTGATCGGCCTGACCTTTGCCATCGTCGGTCTGCTCATCATCGTGCCGCTGGTGAGTGTGTTCGCACAGGCGACCGAAAAGGGGCTTGGGGTGTACTGGGACAACCTGGTGATGAACTCCGACACCCGGCATGCGGTCTTTTTGACCTTGGTCGTCGCGCCTGTGGCAGTGGCGATGAATGTCGTGGGTGGAGTGGCCTCGGCATGGGCGATCGCCCGGTTCCGCTTCCCAGGTCGAGCCATTCTGATTACGCTGATCGACCTACCCTTCAGTGTGTCGCCTGTGGTGGCTGGCCTGATCTTTGTGCTCGTCTTCGGTTTGCAAGCACCACTGGGGGTCTGGTTGCATGAGCATGGCTATCAAGTCATCTTCGCGGCACCAGGTTTGGTGCTTGCTACGGCATTCGTCACATTTCCGTTTGTGGCCCGCGAGTTGATACCGGTGCTTGAGGCGATCGGACCTGAAGAAGAGCTTGCAGCCCGGAGCCTTGGGGCAAGTGGCTGGCAACTCTTCTGGCGGATTACAGTGCCGAACATCAAATGGGGTCTGCTCTACGGGATCATTCTTTGCAATGCCCGGGCCATGGGAGAGTTCGGCGCTGTGTACGTCGTCTCGGGTCGCATCGAAGGGCAGACGGACACAATGCCCCTGCGTGTGCAGAAGCTTTGGGAAGGCTCGAATAACTCCGCAGCCTTCGCCCTCGCATCGGTCTTGACTCTGTTATCTCTGGTCACCCTGGCGCTCAAGGTGCTCATTGAGCCCAAAGTGCGTGCAGAGAAGACCGCCGCAGCACCGCCAGATCCGGCCATCCAATAACGCCGCTTACTTTCCGTTCAGCACCTCGTTGGCTGGCTTACCGTTGATTGTCTCCAGCGATTTGAGGGAGCGGAGAATCTTGCCGTCACGTTCCAAGTTGAGTTCGTACTCGAGGTTCTTCAGTGGCATTCCCTCCAGCGGCGACAGGTCGGTCACCTTCGAACCCCACCATCCCAGGAGGTCGAGAGGCATCCCTTTCAGCGGCGACAGGTCGGACACCACGTCGCCGTCGAAGCGCAGCAGCTTCAGCTTCTTCCCCTTGAGTAGCGTCAGGTCCGTGATGCGACCGCCGCACTCCAGGCTTTCGAGTGGCATCTCGACGACCGCTTTCAGATCAGCCACTTGCGTGCCGAGCAGACCCAGGACCTTCAACTTCAGCCCCTTGATGGGAGTGAGGTCTTGGACGGGGCAACCCCGCAAGTCCAGGTACTCCAGCGGCATCCCCGCGAGTGGTGTCAGGTCGGTCACTTTCATCCAGAGCACCTCGAGTTTCGTGAGCGGCATCCCCTTGAGCGGGGTCAGGTCGGTCGCCGCGGCTTGCCACACACTCAGGTGGGTCAGCTTCATCCCCTGGAGCTGTGTCAGGTCGGTGAGGGGAAGCGGGATAGCGTTGTGGTCGGGCGTGTTGCAGACGGAAAACCGTTTCAATCCGGGCAGTGCGCGGACGGGGGTGACGTCCGCCAGCTTGCCGTCGAGGGTCACTTCCGCCACCACCCCCGCCTCGATCACCCGTCCGTTCCGCGGCCCCTTCCCGGTGAACTCGGGGTTCCGCGCCTTCACCTCGGCGATGACGGCTTCGTACTGCTTCTCCGGCGGCATCGCGGCGACAGACTTGATCCAAGCCGGATCGAGGGGAGGCATACCGCCCAGGCTAGGTGGCAAGGAACCTGCCATCTCCGCAGGTGTTTTGACCAATAGCTTGCCAGCCTTGTCTTCGACGATGTAGCGGAGGTAGTTCCCAGCATTCGCGGAAGCTTCCAGGATTTCTCCGGCGGGGCTCAGGGTGACGAACTCGCCTTTCGGCAGGAATGAAACGCTCTGCACGATTGATTGAGATGCGAGACTCCAGTAGTGAACGGTATCTCCATCGAGCTGGATTACGTATTGCCCGTCGCTACTTGGGACGTTTTGCAATTCCGGATAGCACCGGATCTGTCCCAGCTTCGTCAACTTCAAGTCTGTCAGGTTCAGTTGAATCCCGCTGTTGAGATTAAAACCGTAGGCGAATTGGTTGTCCTCCGATAGAGCCCAACTCGTTATGGTCAAGCCATCGGTTTCCTTGATCGTCTCCAGGATTTTGCCATCAAGGTCCCGGATCGTAATCGGGGTAGAGCCCACGAGGAGGCGTTTGCTATCCGGCATCCAGGCGATAGGTGGGCCAACAGTATTTGCCGCTCCAGCTAAATCCACGCCAGGGATTTCTTTGCGTTGTTTCAAATCGGCGGAGAGCAATAGTGCGGGTTTGTCGTTTCCGCCGCATACGGCGATTTGCTTTCCGTCGGGGCTGAGTTTCATTTCTCCGTTTACGCCTAATACTCGCGAGATGGCGTCTTTTTCGGTCTTCCAGTTCCAGACGAAAACATCCCGGTGAGCGATGACAAGTTCGTCCGGGTTCGAAGTGGAGAAGAACCCGGAGGAGGCTCCTTGTGCCGTTGTGGCGACTTCTTTACCTGTTTCCGTGTCGAAGACAGTAGTGTGGGTTAAAGTTCCGAAGACCGCCAGGTACTTCCCATCTGGCCGCCAGCAGAAACCATTGATGTGACCTCCGCCGCTGGGACGCGGCAGTTGACGGATCACCCGACCGGTCGGATCGCAGATCATGATGTTGCCGTAACGCGAACCTATCGCCACTATCCGATTCCCTTGGGGTGATACTCCGATGAGGCGAAGGTCTGTGATTCTCCCGCCGCCGCCAAGTTGTAGTTGTTTCTTCGGATCACGTGCATCATAAATCGTGATTCCCTCCACAGTCGATATGGCAAATCGTGTACCATCCTGGCTCCATATCGGTGCCCAACCGAAGGCGTGAGTGATGGAAAAATCCAGATTCCGAACAACCCCGTCTTTCCATTCAGCAACATAGCTGGATTGCTGTCCGCCGTGAGAGTATATGATGCTGTTTTGATCAGGGCTGATCAGTTCATCGTGTTTCTCTTTCTTCAGGTCGGTGAACTCTTGCTTACCTACAGTGGGCCAGTATTTGCCCGGCGTGAAGAAGCCTTTACCGTTATTCGCCCACACAAAGCCAGGCGTGTCGTCATTCGTGTCGACGCTGCCAAGGCTCGTACCGTCGATCTTCCAGAAGTGCCGCTTCCGGTCGGCAGTCGATACGGCTACACTCTGACCGTCCGGGTTCCAGTGTATGCCGAGAATTGGTTTGTCATGCTTGCCGGTCTTGGCGACTGAGGTGCCAGTCATGTTCCAGAAGCCGACTTCGTTCGGGCTCACCAGGGCTGCAATAAGTCTGATGTTGGTATCGCAAACGGGGGCCACAGAGGGATCCACCTCTCCGGCCAGTTTATTCCAGCCTTCGCCGTTCCGGTTGTAGAGTTGAGCAGTTTTGTCTTCGCGGGCAACGATCAACCAGACCCCATCAGTTGTCCAGGTCGCCTTACCCTTGAGCCCGATCTTCGCGTTGATCTCAACCGACTTCTCCTGGCTGGGGTCAATCACTTGAACCACATCTGGTTTGTCATTGAGAACGCAAGCGAAGACGGGGAACTTCGGGTTCCAGCCGATGTCAAGGCTCGCATGGGGAATGCCAGGACTCTTGCTGGGAGTGCCATCCACAGCAAAGAGACTGGCATTTTTCAATGTTGTGCCGTTTTGGTCGCCCATCCGTACCCACATGGAGTCCGGGCTCCAGGTTGGGGTAATCGATTCGCCGAAGCCAGGTTGGTTGCCGTTACGTTTGCCGATGGCCTTTAACTCACCTGTGCTCGAGTCGTAGATCCGGAGGTAAGTCATATCCGACAATGCAACCCACTTTTGGTCGGGGCTGAAGGCGATGCGACTCATTTCCGTCACGATGTTGCTGGGCACGAGTTGCCAGCGTGTCAACCCCTCGATCGGGGTGGGTTGCAAAGCCATGCCCGGAAGAATATTCTCCGCTGGACCGGGTTTCCAAGATGGTTTGCGGAGGTTGACGGGAACCCCTGGCTGTGTCGCGGGTGGCTTGGCCGAGGTCGTGGAAGCCTTGCTCCACTTGGCATTGAGGATCTTGGCGTGGTAGCCATTCCCGGAGCTATCCGTCAGCTTTTCGCCTTCTCCTTCATCGCAGTAGTAGAGCAGCAGTGTTTCTTTATCCGGTGTGTGCCGTCCGGGCGGGGTGAACTCTTGGGTGTAGCGGACCGATTGCGACACACGGAGGTTGTCGATGAGACACTCGACTGGCGGAGCGTTTTCGACGTAGTTAAGCAACGAAATAATCAAGTTTCCGACCTGCTTCTTATCTGGAGGCAGAGGATTGTCCACCTTCTGCACTAGCTTGCCATTCACAAAGAGCGACCGCGTAGTTTCTGTTTGCACACAGGCCAGGTGAACTCGTTCACCGGTCTTGACTACGCCGCCTGTCGCTTCACCGTGTCGTGAGTACCCAAAATACGCGCCCTTGAAGACACCCAGACCGAATCCTTCGTTCGCACCAAAGATAGTACCATTGGTCAGTGCCACCGCATCGGTCAACGGTGTGATGTAGCCTTCTGCCGTCCACGGTTTTTGTGTGTCGAGGGCGATTGACGGACCTTCCACAGCGGTCCCGTTGTAGTAGAGCTTCAGCGCGTGGCCTCCGGGATTCGATGGCACGGGTGGCTTTACGGGGGGTTGCACCGGAGGTTTGGTCGCGACGTCTTTCGGTGCGATGGCCTTGACCCGCACAAGCACCTTCCCCTTCTTCTCCATCTCGAATTTCTCAGTTTCCAGTTTCACTCCATCTGCACCGGTGACCTTCAGGGCATAACGCCCGGGTGGCAATGTCTTGTTCTTCTCGCTCGGTTCCAGGGTGTACTTTAACACGCCCTGATCGTCGTAGATTTCGAGTTTGCCCTTCTTGAAGCGGACATCGGCGTCGTTGTCCACCTCGACGACCAGTGTGCCGTCTTTGGTGGTGAATAGGAGTTGCGAGGCGACCACGGCCACGGCCCCGAGGGCCAGGATCGCACCCAGGGCGATGCCCAGGATCGGCAGAAGCAGGCTCTTCTTGGCTTTTTCTTCGGCCTTTGGTGTCGGCTTGCCTTTGCTGCTGCTCTTGGCTTTGCCAGTGGGTTTCTTTTCGCTATCGACCTTGGCGGCAGCTTCTGGCTTGTCTTTGCTCGATTTTTTGACAGGCGTGGAGGGGAGTTCAAAAAGCTGAGCGTCGCTTGCAACAGGGACAACTGCTGCAGCCGGTACCACGACGGTATGATCCGTTCGCTCCATGGCGCGTTGCATGGTCCGCAACGATTCGACCACGGCATGGGCCGTCTGCGGACGCTTATCGGCCTGTTTACTGAGCAGAGTGTCGATGATTTGGGAAAGCTCGACGGGGATATCCGGGCGGATGCTGCGCGCGGTGGGTGGATCGAACGTGGCCACGGCCATCAGCGTGCTGATCGTGTCAGTCCCTTTGAACGGTGGATAGCCCAGGCACATGGCGTACATCGTGCACCCCAGGCTGAAGAGGTCAGCCCGGAGGTCAACGGGTTTCCCGCTGGCTTGCTCGGGGGCCATGTACGACGGTGTCCCCATGATGACACCGGACTTCGTGAGTCCGGCGTCGTCGTTGCTGGCTCGTGCCAGGCCGAAGTCAAGAATCTTGGTCCGGGAGACGCCGTTTGGTCGGGTTTCGAGCCAGATGTTGGCGGGCTTGATATCGCGGTGGATCAGTTCCAGGTCGTGGGCGGCGGCCAGCCCCTCGGCCATCTCCCGGCTGATGCGGAGGATGTCGTTCACCGGCAGGGTCTTCTCCCGCTTCAACCGGACATCCAGTGGCTCGCCCTTAAGAAACTCCATCGCCAGGAATGGCACCCCGCGATCTTCCCCGACCTGGTGAATCGTCACGATGTGATCATGGCTGATGCGGGCGGCGGTTTGGGCTTCGCGAATGAAGCGTTTGCGGGCGGCGCTGCTCGCGGCAATCGACGGGAGCATCGCCTTGAGTGCCACGGGACGCTTGAGGTTGATGTCTTCGGCACGGAAGACGATCCCCATCCCACCCTGACCCAGCACTTGTAAGATCCGATAGGGCCCCAGGCGGCCGATCTCATCCGGGGCTTTGGCGGGAGCCAGGAACTCCCAGGGTTTGGCTTCCGTGTCGTCGTCATCATCATCCACCGAGGCGGTCAACTCACTCAGGTTAGACTGGGAGAGCTCAGGTGCTTGCGTTGTCTCTGCGATCGGAATGCTCGAGGACGGCGGCGAGACAGAGTCGAGAGTCTGATCCGGTGACACCGCGTTGACTGGAGCCGACTTGATCTTGGCGATCAACGCCTGGACGACGCTCTCCTCGGGGCCATCCGGATGGACAGTCGCCTGTGTAAGGGAGTTTTCAAGGGTATCGACGGGTGCGATCGATTGCAGAACTTCCAGGCAGGGGGGGCAAGTCGTGACATGTTCAAAGAGTGTATCGGCGGGTGCCCCTGTGATGTCGCCATTGACGAGTTTTTGCAAAACCGATGGATCCGGGCACTGAGTCGATGTGTTCATGGCGAAACTCGAGACGGAATGACCAAAGACCGCCGCAGTCTGGGGCTTGTGAAGAGTACGAAATCGATGAGGGGAAGTTGTCGCGAATTTGGAAAATCGAACGAAATGGTCAGTCTTTCATTGGCCTAATCGTCGAGCAGGCCGCGGAGCTCATTCCGTAACCTGTTGATCACCCTATACTTGGCGCAGTATACGGCCGATACTGTGATCCCCAGGCTCTGGGCGATTTCATCCGCCGCTCGGCACTCTACGCAGAGCGCCCAGGCGGCTTGCCAGGTCGTGGCTTCAAAATCGGCCTTCATCAGTTGCAGGGCACGACTCACCAGATACTCTCGGTACTCCCGGTTTTCAAATTCGAGTGCGTTCGACTGGTCCTGTGCCGAGGAAAGGCCTTCGGCTCCTGGCATGGCCCGAGTCGCAACGGCACGGAGCCTGTCTTTCCACAAGTTGCTCGTCACGGCCTGGAGCCAGCCACGGAAGCTACCCCCTTGCTGGTACTGGAAGTGCGGCAGTTTTTGCAGTAGCAGTGTCAACACATCCTGGACTAGATCCGCAGCATCGCTCCGCTGCAGGCCACGTTGTCGAGCCAGGTGGTAGAGATAGGGTGTGTAGAGATCAACGAAGCGATACCAGGCGTCCTGATTTGTGGCTGATCTTAGCTTCTCAAGCAATGTCACGGATGTTGTGTGCATGACACGCAGCCAGGACCATGACGGTAATGAGGTGATATTGTCTTCCCGGTCACCGAGGAAGCAAGATGAAGATTCTCACTTGGCAAGATTCTGTCATTTCCCTTGTGTCTGTTGAGTTCTCAAGCTCGATTCGCCAAACTAGACAGACACTCCCTCCATCCCCTCAGGTCAGCCCATGACTCTTCCTCTCAGCCGTCGGCAATTTCTCGCTGCGGTGCCCGCCAGTGTCGCTGCTCTGCCAGTGGTCCACGGTGGCCAAACCGCCAAAGCCAAGGATGAACCGATTTCGTTCTTCCTTGTCGGCGATACGCATTTCCTTGCTGATAAGGAGAACCCTGCCAAGCTCGACCCCACGCTCGGCCCAGGTCACTTCGCGCCTGATCGATCTCCTCAACAAACTCCCCGGTACCGAGATCCCGCAGGCTGCCGGTGGTGGCACCGTGCAGGCGCCGCGTGGGGTCATCCATGCCGGGGATTGCATCGACACCGGCGACAAGGCGAACACCAAGATGCAGGAGAGCGAATGGGCTGCATTCGCCGATGCGTACGGATTGACGGGCAAGGATGGGAAGCTCAAAGTGCCTGTGTACGAGGTGCACGGGAACCACGATAGCCCGCGTGGCGATGGGCTTGCCGTGAAGAAGATCATCGACCGCAACAAGACTCGGCCAGATGTGACCAACGTATCCAAGAACGGAGTCCATTACTCCTGGGACTGGGGCGGGGTGCACTTTGTGAATCTCGGTATCGTCGTCGGGCAGGTCGCGGATGTGACCCGCAAGCGGCGCTACGGCCCGCTCGGCAGCCTCGATTTCCTCATCAGCGATCTGAAAGACAAAGTCGGCACGTCGGGTCGCCCGGTCGTGTTAACGCACCATGTGGACATGCTGCGGTATGCCCAGATGTTGCCTGTCGAGGATAAGAAGGCCGAGGGGATGGAGTGGGATCCGGCGGATGTGAAGGCGTTCTACGAGGCGATCAAGGGCTACAACATCGCTGCGATTTTGTATGGCCATACCCATGCCCGGAATGTCTTCCGCTGGGATGGATCGAACAAGGCCGCCAAGGATGGGATTCCGACATTCAACGTCGACAACAGCAGTCACTTTGCCGGGAAACAGCAAGCCTTCTTCTACTTTGAACTCGGCAAGGACGCGTTACTGGTGCGCGAGTATCAAAACGACCGACGCCTGGGAAACGGGATCGTGGACTCCTCAGACCTGGACGGCACCGATCGCCGCAGCGAAAAAGTCGTGACTGGCGGGATCTGGTCGAGTTAGCCGGGGAGTTGCCAGACTTGCACGGCGCCGATCATGTCGGCAGCGGCAAGCCACTTACCATCGGCGGAAAAGGCGATGGCATGAATCCAATCCTGTGAACTGCCCGCCGCGTGGCTTGCCGATTTCTCCTGCTAGCTTCCCTGAATCGATATCCCAGATCCGGACGACAGTATCCCGCCCGCTACTGGCCACGTGCTTGCCATCGGGGTGAAAGGCGATGTCGGTCAACCCGTTGAGGTGGCCCGGTGCGAGGGTGCGAAGTTTCTTGCCTGTTCCGGGTTCGAGCAAGGTGAGTGTTCCGTTGTTGCCGTCGGCTTCGCCACCCCGGCCGACCGCCAGCACCTTGCCATCCTGTGAGTAGGCACAGGAGCAGATCTGTTGGCCTTTGAAGTCAGCACCGAGGTCCTTCTTCATTTCCCCGGATTTGGTGTCCCAGAGTTTGAGTCCCGCGTGTCGACCGGAGTCGAACACGAGGGGTGTCCGTTCGCCGACGCAGGCTTCCTTCTGATCCGGAGAAAGAGCGACACCATACGCCCAGCCTGCACATTTCCACTGCTTGAGGGCTTTGCCCGTGCTGGCATCCCAGTGAATCACGACGCCGGCATCATCCCCAGAGATCAGGGCTTTGCCATCGCGAGTCATGTCCATGCCGACGATCCACTCCTTGTGGTCGTCCAGACTTTTGCTTGGGCCGATGAGCCCGACAGTCGCGGGGAGGGCCGGGGGACCTTGGCACCGTTGCGTTTGCGAGCCTCGGCATCTTCGATGGCTCGGGCATTCAACACCAGTTTGCGTTCTCCGGTTGGTTTGCTTGCCGGGTCCCAAATCTTGACTGTGTGATCGTAGCTGGCGGAGTAGATGGCCTGGCCGTCGGGCGCTGAACCAGGCGTGAAATGCAATTGGTGTGGCCATCCAGAATCAGCTTCGGCTTGGGTGCTTCGCCGCCGGGCTTCTCGGGGAGTTCCCAGAGCATAATGCCGCCGATGTTGTTCCCGGCAACGACGGTCCGCGTCTTGCCGAGGAATGTCACTGCCGTCATCCAGTCCGCGTCCCAGGTGAGGGTCCAGGCGAGGGTGGCTTTGCTGAAATCCGGCATGGCGACACTCTTGAAGGAAGACCAGGCGACAGGCAGCTTACATGAGTTCTGTGACGGGTTTGGCCCCTTCTGGCGTCAACCAGACAGGCCGGACTCCGGCATAGTGCTTGGCTCGTGGGTTGATACCAAGGGCCGAGTAGATGGTGGCGAAGAGGTCCCCCTCGCTGACAGGGTTATCCTTCACGTCCTTGCCATCTTGATCGGTCGAACCGTAGACCTGGCCGCCCTTGATCCCACCACCCGCGAGCACCGTCGTCCAGGCGCGGATGTAGTGATCGCGACCGGCACGGTTGTTGATCTGAGGCGTCCGGCCAACTTCGCCGAGCCAGAGGACGAGAGTATCCTGCAGCAAACCGCGTTCTTCGAGGTCAATCAGCAGCGAACTCCAGGCCGGGTCGAGTTGCCGCATGTTCGCTTTGTGGCAGACGAAGTTGTCCGCATGGCTGTCGTAGTTGTCGTGCCCGACTTCGACGAACGGGACACCCGCTTCAACCAGTTTGAGGGCCATGTAGCACCCCCGGCCAAAATCCGAATCGCCGTAGCGTTCCTTGGCCTTGGGCCACTCCTTGCTCATATCGAATACGCCCTTGGCCTTGAGAAGCCTGTAGGCCCGTTCCTTGGCCGTGCGGTGGCTGGCGTACGGTTCGGCTTGATGTTCCGTGGCAAACTCTTTTTCCACGAGGCGGAACAACTCGGCGCGTTTCTTCTCTTCTTCCTCGTTGCGATAGGGAGTGGTGAAATAGGGCATCTTCCCATCGCGGCCGAGGCTAAAAGGCTCGTATTGTGGCCCGAGGTAGCCCGACCCGGCATTGCCACAGGGCCCCATGCGGACGAATGTCGGCAAGTCGCTGGCCGTATCGCCGTTGTACTTCGCGATCACGGCACCGAGTTCGGGGTGGGGCGTCCGCTCACTCTGCTTGTAGCAGGTGTGCATGTGGTAGATGCCATCGGGGTGGTCCGGCGACTGCGTCTTGAGGCTGCGGATCACGGCATACTTGTCGGCAATCGCCGCCATCTTCGGGAGATACTCGCAGACCTGCAACCCGGGGACCTTGGATGCGATCGGCCGGAAGGGGCCACCCGTCGGACGGCCAGGCTTCATGTCGAAGGTGTCGATCTGGCTGGCACCACCATTCATGAAGAGGAAGATGCATCGCTTCTTCGACTTCTTGACCGCATCGGCAGCGGTCGCGGTGTGGGCGAGGCCGCCCCAGTTCGGCAGAACCAGGCCGCTTCCCGTGATCGCGGCCGCCTTGACAAAGGCCCGCCGATTCAGGTGTGTGGAGAGGTGCGTCATTGCGGGAGGCCTCGACTTCAGGCGTTAGTGGTTGAAGCGGAACTCGCTGCTATTCAGCAGCACCCAGATGGCGTCTTCGTAGCGGGCTTCGGCCTTGTTCTTCTCGGCACCGCTGACAAACTCGACAAACGCCTCACGCTCTTTCGAAGAGGGCTGGCGATGCAGCACAGTCAGATAGAGCCGCTCGATCTTCTTTTCGACAGGATCGGTCGATGTCATCAGTGTGTCGAGCAGGTTCCCTTTTTTCCGGGTGATGAAGCGGCGGAGGTGTTCGCCATTGTTCAGAAACAGGTGCTCGTGGAGGCTCCCCTGGAAGATGCCCTGGCCGTTGGTCGGCTCGCCGAAGTAGATCCGGAAATACTCGCTACCGCTGTTCGGTAGGGGGGCATCGCCGGGCTTTGTGCCGGCGTCGTAGCCCGTTGCCTGGCGAAACGCCGCAACAATTTCTTCCGCGCTGAGTGGACGGACGCGGGCCCGTTCAAACTGCCGGGGCAATGCCTCGGTCCCCGGGCCGACTCCGGAAAGCTGATACGTCTCACTCGACACGATTTCTTGAATGAGCCAGGTCAGGTCGAAGTTTCGCTTCACGAATTCGTCGGTGAGGACCTGGAGTAGACGGGGATGGCTGGGTGAGTTCTGCTCCTGGAAGTCATCGACTGGGTGTACGATGCCGCGACCCATGAATTGAGCCCAGACCCGGTTCACTGCAGCCCGGGCAAAGTAGGGATTGGTTTTGTCGGTAAGCCAGTCGGCGATTTTCGTCTTCCGTGAGAACTCGGGTACGGGGAGCTTTTCACCCGACTTCGGGGTCGGTTCTTTGAAATCTTTGGGTAGGGCGGGTTCATCGAGTTCCGCCCCGCCGAGGAATTTGGGCTTTACGGGGTCCCCTTTTTTCCCCGGAGCTTGATCTTTCGCCGCACCGCTGAAGAGGACTTCCCCGGAACGCTTCTCCCCAATGGTGAAGCTTCGCATGTTGCCGTTGCCACTCTCCTGAACGACGAGGCGGACGAAGAACCCGGCCATGCCATAGAAGTCTTTCTGCGTCCACTTGTCATAAGGGTGATCGTGGCAACGGGCACACTGCAACTGGATGCCGAGAAATTGCTTGCTGATATTGACGGTCGCTTCTTCGGGCTGGCTGCGATACTGCACCAAGAACATCTCACTGCCCGGTTGCTCGGCCAGGATCAACTGTTTGACCCACTGGTTGTACCCGACGTTTTCTGCGAATTGACGGGTGAGCCATTCCTTGAACTTGGGGCGGTTGCGGGTGGATTCCCCGTTCGGCGGATTGCGACCAAAGAAGGCCAAATCCCAGACGTTCGCCTGGGCCGCGGCAAACCGGGGATCTTTGATTAGCCTGGTGATGAGCTTTTCGCGTTTCTTCGAGTCGGTATCGGCGAGAAACGCTGTGGTCTCTTCGTAGCTGGGGATCGTGCCTACCAGGTCAATAGAAACGCGTCGCAGGAACTCGCCATCGGTCGATATGGGTGCGGGCTTGACCCCGGCACTCTTCCAGCCTGCTTGGATCTCCTGATCGATGACTTTGCGTATCGGCTCTTGGGCTGATCCCAGGGAGCAAACTAGCAAAATCCCTGCAAGGGTAAGTCGGAATCGCATCGGAGAAAACCAAAACGTGCGTATGGGCAGGTGACAGAAGATACCATGCCCGCACGATGATTCCCAGGGAATTTTTTCCGAGCCGCGCTTCAGTCGGATTTCAGGCCAATTCCCCACTCGATCAGCGCGAGTAGGCCATCGTTCAACAGGGCCATTTCCTTGGCACTCAGGGGGTGGTGCCCGAGGAGCAGTGATTGGAGATAGAGCATCTGGATACTGCGGTGCAGGATCGCGCGATCCTTGACGCTGGTTAGCCGGTGAACCAGTGGATTCTCGAAGTTGAAGCAGATGTGAGAGAAAGTGGCCTGCGGGCGGTCCTTACGCCCGAGGTTATCGAGCACGCCTTTCCACATCGGGTTGGCGATTTCTTTCGTCTGTTCCAGGGAGCGGAAGAAACGCCCCTCGCTGTTCGTGGTGAAAAGCGCAGGAAGCTCCTTGGGTTTGTACTTCTTCACATCCGGGCGCAGCGGAATGGCTTGAGGACAGATTCGGCCGCACGCAAGAACTCAGCGGCGACTTCCTGCTCGGTCAGCGTCAGGTCGTCAAAGGATTGCGACAATGCCGTCGGATCGACGAGTTCGGTCGGCATGCCGAGGACGGTATCTGCCTTGGCCAGGAGCTCGGCGTCGTACGTGTAGCCGCCGTTGATCACCGGTTGGCCATGCGCTTGAGAAACGCGGGCAACCTGGCGGAATTGATCCACAGAAGGCACATACCGCACCGTGTCGAACTGCTTGCGGAACTCGCCGAAGGTCATCTTCCCTTGCGAGGTCTCGAACGGCAGCCAGTCCATGACCATGCGATAGAAGTCGTCGTCGGTGGTCGCGAGACCTTTGATCGCCAGTTCATGAAGGGCAATGATCCGATCGAGTTTGCGTGGATCGCTTTCGGATAGGTTCAGGAGGTACCTTCTGAGGCATTCCCCCAGAGTGTCCCGGGCGACCTGGAGTTTGTCGTCTTCGTAGAAGGTTTCGCGGGAGGCCGTGGGGCGCAGATCGTTCGCGTTGACCACCGCCTTGACGAAGAACGACCACTCGGGCAGCAGATTTTCCACGTTCTCCGAAAGGAGCATGTTCTTCAAGTAAACGCGGTGCGCCCGCTTGCTGTTCAACGTTGCGGCGTAGGGTAAGATGTACGCAATCCCCTCGACATCCCCGGCGGTTGACTTCAACGGCACGGCATCAAGGAAATCCGATTCGAAGACATCGCGGCCAAACTCCATGTAGGCACGGAGGCGTTCTCGCTCATTCGCGAACTCGCGCCGCCAGGGGGCTCCCTGTTCGTTGATCACTTCCGTTGATTTGCCGTGAGTCACCTTGATGGGGTAGGGGAGGAGCCCACCGAAGTGCCGGGCCAGTTGCTTGACCTTGGCCGGATCGAAATGCTCTTCGCAGCTTTCCTTGGCGGTCAGGAAGACTTGCGTTCCAGGTTGGAGTTCGTGAGTCAATTCCTTGAGTGTGTAGGTCCCGTCGGGTTTGGCCCGCCATTCGATCGCGGGAGCATCAGCTTTCGCCGATTTGGAGACGACGACAATCGTGTCCGAGACCACAAAACAGGAGAGAATACCGACGCCAAACTGGCCAATGAAATCAGACGGGCGCTCGCCCTCCGCGGCCCGTTTGGAACTCATCCCGATCGTGGCCAGGAATGTGTGCACTTCTTCGGTCGTCAGCCCGATGCCGTTATCGGCCACCATCAGGGTCGGTGGCTTTCCCTTGGTTTGCAGGATCTCCATCCGCACATCGCCAAGGTGCTCGGGGTCGCGAAGCGTCTGGGCTCGAATGGCATCGGTGGCATTTTGCAACAGTTCCCGGACGTAGACTTCTGGCCCGCTGTACAGGTGGTTCGAGAGCAGATCGATGATGCCGCGGAGATTAATTTGAAACTTGTGTTCCACGCCCGACTCCGTCTTGGGAAAGCTGCCGCCAATGTGTGATTATACCGCCTCCGCACCAGTGTCCGCCGGGTCTGGCCAAGTTGCAGAAGATTCTGTTCACCAGTGACGACTGACCGCGTCGACTACGATAGAATTCGACTTGCTCAAGTCAGGACAGGGAGGCATTCGACGATGGCTGCTGCCGATGGAATACTGGCCGATCGAATCCCTCCGCAGAGCATGGAAGCGGAGCGCGGTGTACTCGGGAGCATTCTCCGAAACAACGCGGTCTTGAACGATATCCTGAACATCATCCGCCCAGACAACTTCTACTTCGATGCCCACCAGAAAATCTTCACCGCGATCAACGACACCTATCAGAGCGGCAAACCTGTCGATGGCGTGATCCTGTTTGAAGTCCTGAAGCAGCGGAAACAGATCGAAGATATCGGTGGCGCCCAGTACATCTCGGAACTCTGGGACGCCGCCCCGACAGCCGCTAATGCCGAGTACTATGCCCGGATTGTCCGTGAAAAGGCCCTGATTCGCAGCCTGATCCACACCAACACCGAGTTGCTGCGCGATGCCTACGACGGTGGCATGTCCGCCGATGAACTCCTTGGCCAGGCCGAACGCAAGATTCTCGAAATCGCCGAGAAAGGGGTGACCGGGGAGACCGTCACCCTGGAAAAAAACACTCAAGGATGCCTTCAACCGCATCGATCAACGGCAAAGCAATACCCAGCCAGTATCCGGGGTGGCGACGGGCTACGTCGACCTGGATAACATCACCGCGGGGCTGCAAGACAACGAACTGATCATCGTCGCGGCACGGCCCAGCGTCGGGAAGACAGCGTTTGCCTTGAACATCGTCCGCCATGCCATCGTCGAGGAGCGGATCCCCGTCTTCTTCGTCAGTCTGGAACAATCCCGCGTCGAACTGGCCGAACGTCTGCTCTGCTGCCAGGCGATGGTCGATAGCCATCGGTTGAGAAAAGGTCAACTTGTGGCGGACGACATCCAGAAGCTCATCCGTGCCGGGGATCAACTCCGGGGCAACAGCCGGGATGGCCACGTCAAGCTCTTCATCGACGACACGCCATCACAAAGCATGCTGCGGATCGCCGCGAATGCTCGGCGGTTGAAGTTGCGCCATCAGATCAAGATGGTGGTGATCGATTATCTGCAGTTGATCGATCCCGAGAGCCGCCGGGACCCCCGCCAGGAGCAGGTGGCTCAGATTAGCCGACGACTGAAGTTCTTGGCTCGTGAACTGCAAATTCCCGTGGTCGCGCTCGCCCAGGTGAACCGGGCCTCAGAAGACCGGCAAGACCACAAGCCTCGCCTTTCGGACCTCCGCGAGTCGGGCAGTATTGAGCAAGATGCCGATACCGTGATGATCTTGCACCGCCCGGGTAAGTTCGAAGGCGGGCAAGAAGACAATATTCTGGAAGTAATCGTAGCCAAGCAGCGGAACGGACCAACAGGGGAGATCACGCTCACTTATCTGAAGCAGTTCATGCGGTATGAAAACTTCGCAGCCGACTCCGCTATGTAAGCTCTGACCACTTCGGTTCGGGTGGTAGTATTTTCCACCATCGGCTAGTTTGTTGATCGGTATTGCGAGTAGAATATCTCTTCTCTCCGACCATCCTGTACACCGTACACCAGAAACTATGCGCCATTTTCTTACGTTCTTGGTCACCTCGCTTGGCCTGGCACTTTTGCCATGGGCTCTCGGTGAAGACCCCAAACCCGTCGTCATCAAGGTCGAAGCCCCTTCGGATCCGAGTATCGAGCGGATGAAGAAGGATGTCTTCTTCCTCGCCGGCACAGACTGCGAAGGGCGTGGTCTAAAGACCAAGGGGATCATCAAGGCGGGCGAGCATATTGCTGGCGTGTTCAAGGAAGCGGGACTGCTTCCAGGTATCAAGCCTGAAAAAGAAGGTGGCGAGGCGAGCTACTTCCAGCCTTTTGTCGTCAATGGCGGCGGCAAGGTGCAACCTGGCGCAAGCCTGATCTTCACCAACACAGAAGGTGAGAAGCTGGATCTGAAGTTTGGTACGGACTTCCAGCCGACAGTCTCTTCCAAGTCTGGCAAGTTGACGGGCAAGGTTGTCTTCGTCGGTTACGGCACGCGAGCCAAGGAACAGAAGTACGACGACTACGATGGCATTGATGTGAAAGGCAAAATCGTCATGGTTCTTCGCCGGACACCTCGCGCCGACGATCGCAAGACACCCTTTGACCCCAACAATACTTATGGGCCACTGACCAACAAACTCTCCACTGCGGCGGAACGCGGTGCGGCTGGGATCATCTTCGTCAGCGATCTCGGGACTGCTGGTCCCAAGGATCCCCTCATCGAAGAAGGCCGGACCCAAGGAATGGCTTTTGACGGGCCGGTGGTTCACATCAAGCGAGCCGTTGCGGATAAACTCCTGGCAGCCAACAAGAAGTCTCTTGAGGATATTGAAAAGGCCATTGACAAGGACCTCAAACCGCAAAGCTTCGAGCTTGGGAACTGGTCGTATAGCAGCGAGATCACTGTCAAGCGCATCGAGTACAACACTCGGAACGTAGTCGGCGTGTTGCCCGGCGCTGGCCCTCTCGCTGATGAAACCGTGGTCGTCGGTGCACACTACGACCACCTCGGCAATGGCGACGAAGGCCGCGATAGCCTTGATCCGAACCCCGTCGGCAAGACCCACTACGGCGCCGACGACAATGCTTCGGGCACGACCGGCCTTCTCGAGTTGGTCCGTCGCTTCTCTTCGATCAAGAACCGCCAGGGCGGAGAATCGTCTTCATCGCATTCAGCGGTGAAGAAAAAGGCCTGCTCGGCTCACTACACTACGTCCGCTACCCGTCATTCCCCAATGAAAAGACCGTGTTCATGCTGAACATGGACATGATCGGTCGGATGGCCCAGGTCGAAGATAAGGACAAGATCAAGCGGGATCGCTTGGTCATCTACGGTACTGGCACTAGCCCAGATATGGACAAGCTAGTCGACGATGTGACCAAGCCCTTCGACTACAAACTCTTCAAGATCGAAGGGGGCAGCGGCCCCAGCGATCACACGTCATTCTACTCAAAGAAAATTCCGGTTCTCTTCCTCTTCACCGGAACCCACGTCGACTACCACAAGCCGAGCGACACCCCGGACAAGATCAACCTCCCCGGCATGAAGAAGGTCGTCGATACTGCCGAACTCTTCGTCAAGCATTTTGCTGCAATCGAAAAGCGGCCTGAGTATCGGGCTACCCGCGGCGGTAGCGAAGACCCGACCAACCCCGGTCGGACGTCCTCCGTCAGCGTTCCCCGCATTGGGATCATGCCTGGCAACTACGGCGAGACCGATGGCGGCGTCTTGGTGGAAGCGTTGACTGCCGGTGGCCCGGCGGAGAAGGCCGGGGTCAAGCAAGGGGATCGGATTGTCGATATCAACGGCAAGGCAGTCAAGAACATCGATACGTACATGTCGGTAATGGGTGCTCAGAAGCCCGGGGTCGAGATTCCCTTCACCATCATTCGCGATGAGAAGAAAATGACGGTGAAGATCATCCCGAATCCCCCGCGTTAACCCACCGACTGGTCACAATTCAACTAGAATTCTGGGCGGAGGGATGGAATGATCCCTCCGCCTTTCATTTTCTCATCAATTCTTCTTGTTACAGTTGCTAACTTGCCCCTTCATTTCCAGCATATATACTGGGGTCGTTATGCGAACTTGGAATATTGGTATTGCCGGCGGTGGCCCCGGCGGGTTGATGACTGCTTATCTGCTGCAAAAGTACGTCAATAGTCCCATTCGACTTACTGTCTACGAGGCGAGTGGCAGAGTCGGTGGGAAAATCTCCACGCCCGATTTCGATTCCATTCCAGCGAAGTACGAAGCCGGTGCCGCGGAAATCTACGATTACTCCGTTTTAGGTGAGGATTCTCTCAAGGACCTCATCTCAGAACTGGGGCTGAGCATTGCCCCCATGACCGGGGGAAGCTGGGCTGAATCACACTTCCACTGTGACGAATCTCGACGATTTTGCCCAGGTTTTTGGGGATGACGCGGCAAAGCACTGGAAGCGATTTGATCTTGAAGCTCGTGGTTTGCAGACCCCCCAAGAGTTCTATCACGCAGATCCTATTGATGTTTCATCCTCTGAACAGCGGATCGACTTTTCTCAGCATTTTTCCAAATTCCCGCGCTCTGTGAGTCGCTTCCTGGAATCTTATATCCATAGCGACCTCGCAGCCGAGTGCAACCAAACCAATTTGCACTATGGCCTGCAAAACTACCTGATGAATGACCCTGCATATATGGGCTTGTACAGCATAGTCGGTGGGAATGAGAGGTTGCCACAAGAATTGGCTAGGCGTATTCGCGCAGATTTTCGCTTCAAGACTCGTGTTCATCGTGTTGAGAAAAGTCGCACAGGCCCAATACACACTGCATGTGGAATCACCCGAAGGTGACGCTCGCCAGGAGCATGATCTGGTTGTCCTGGCGTTGCCCAATACGGCTCTGGAACGAATCCAGTTCCCGGATTCCCGCCTAGGTCCTGCGATGGCCCATCACCTGGAACATCACAACCACCCGGCTCACTATCTCCGAGTCACCATCGCCTTCCGCCAGAAGTTTTGGAAGGGCTCTTCCAGGATTCGTTCTGCATGCTCGATGAGTTCGATGGTTGCTGCCTGTACGACGAATCCAGCCGGGAACCGGATTCGCCGTATCCCCGCTTGGGTTGGTTGCTTGCCGGGGATGCCGCGGTCCGTCTAGCCGAGCTGACGGACGAAGAACTTGTTCGCAAGGTACTCGAGAAGCTCCCTGCGGGGTGCGAAGCCGCCAGCGATCTCGTTCTCGAGGCTCGCGTGCATCGCTGGCTCGGGGCCGTGAATGCCATGCCCGGCGGCTGGCAGCATCTTCCCATGGATCAACGCCACCAGCCCGAGCCCCAAGAACACCCGCATCTGTTCCTCGTCGGAGATTACCTCTTCGACTCGACACTCAACGGAGTCCTCGATTCCGCAGAGTACGTCGCCTACTGGATCACGTCCCTGCTGGCTGATGCATCTGAGAACCGTAATGATCGACCAATCCCAGACAAACACGTCCCACCCCGAGTTTCCTCGACCGGGAAACTTGATCGGCTGGCCACAGGATACCAGCCTGCTTCCACGTCGCTTATCTCACGGCGTCCGATAAGTCGAGTGCGATCGTCTGTCAGCTTCCCGCGGCAGTGGGCCGCGTCGCAATCGAAGTTCATTCACCACAGCCGGGTGGCGCCACGATTTTGGCGGTACCAGTTACTAGCGAAGACGAGGCGCTACTCGCCCAGGTACGGGACTGGATAGCTAGTCCGGCCCAACTTCTGGTGTTCCAGGGTGCGAGCATCTTCTGGGGACCCGAGCGGATCGCTCTGCTCGCGCCGCCAGAGAAGCTCCCTTCGCTGACGAAGCTCATCGCCGAGCAGGCGTACTACGACATCGAATTGACCTCCATCGAGCAGGCCCTCTCGACTTGCTGGGCAGACCTCGAAGGCGATGCTCCGGCGTCGTTCGAATTCGATGAGCGGACCGCCAAGAAGAGGCATCTGCTCGCCGCACGGTACAAGCAGATACTTGGGCTCCGTATGCGGTTGAGCAGAATCTTGCCGTTTCTGCTAACGCCGCACACTTACCCACCGACGCTGGCAAGCCAGATCGGGGAGCGGATCCGTGAGCGTACGCGGATGGAGCACCGCACCGAGATACTCACATCGCAACTAGAACTGTTTGAACGAGTCTACGAGGCCTGTGGTCAGAAAGCGAGCGAGTACCAGGGGAACAAGAAGGGCCATCTCCTGGAGATGATCATCATCGTAATCCTGGCGGCCCAAACTTTGTTGGTAGTCTTTGAAATCCTGTCTCACATGCGGAAGTGATGATGCGGTTTGTCTCGATCGATCTTCTGCGGACCTTTGCCATCATTTTGATGGTGCTTGTCCATTTCCTCGAGAACCTTGCGGGGTCCACCTGGACTCCGGCTGGGTTTGGGGCTCCGTTCTTTACCTTCCTCGCCGGGACGAGCTTCCGCATCTGGGTCTTGTCCCAGACCAAGAAGAATCGCGATGAGAAAGAGATTACCCGGGTTGCCTTCCGCCGCGGGATTTTCCTGTTCTGCCTGGGGATGTTCTTCAACGTCGTCGTCTGGCTGCCCCCGGATGCTTTCAACTGGGATGTGCTCACGCTGATTGGCAGTGCCTTGATGGTCCTTGCGATCGCCCGGCATCTGCCCGATCCCGTGATGATGTTCACACTGGTCGTGATCTTCCTGCTCAGCCCAATTTTACGGATCCAGGGA
>JAZKJV010010108.1:0-402645 GCA_037367405.1 Ottelia alismoides
TACACAGGGTTATGTCATGTAAGAGTTAACCATTACTCAGGGTTTCTCATGTAATTCGTGATTATATAGGGTTATGAATGTTATTGCGAAATTACTCAGGGTTATGGATGTAATTATCCCTATATTCTATTATTGAAAAAGAAAATATAAAAATATAAAATACAAAAAAAATATAAAATCAATAAATTAAAAATCAAAATAAAAATATAAAATCAAAAATTAAATAAAAAATATAAAATTAAAAACCCACAAAAAATAGCCTAGATAGACACTTGATCACACACACTTTTGTGCATTTTTGCCCCGTTCTACCTGTCTGCTCCCTGTGTTCGACCTCTACACATACTTGCACCTATACACATCTTTGTTGTGGAGTTATAATAAATTTTAACTCCGCGTTGTTTTTCATTCCTTGATTTCTGTTATGGGTTAATTGTTGTTTGAATTGCGGATTTCGCTGGAGGTCAACTCAGCGACTGTTGGTTCGCCTTGTGAACCGACACGACCTCTCGATTTTCGCATTCAACACCATGCTAGCACAGAAATGATGTGGGTTCGAGCTGTTCTTACAGATCTACACATAGAGGTTCCTCTTCCCATGACATTGAACTATGATAATTAGGCAGCTATATTTATTGTAAATAACCCAGTATTTCATGAATGTACCAAGCACATTGAGGTTGATTGCCATTATATACATGATATGATTCATAAGGAGTTTATTTTCACATCTCATGTCAGCTTAGGGGACCAGACTGCAGATATCCTCATTAAGGCCTTACTCTGAGGACCTTTTCAGAAGTATTCGTCCAAGCTGAGCATGATAGATATCTATGCTCCATCTTGAGGGGAAGTGTGTGTGTGTGTGTGTGTGTGTGTGTGTGTGTGTGTGTGTGTGTTACCATGTTTATTTCTTCTTCTTGGAGTGCTTTCTTAACTCTCTTTACTTTTGTATGCTTTATGTAGTTTACCCATAGGTTGCTCTCCTATATCAGAGAGCCTAATGTTACTGGAATAAAAAAGTTGATCTTTTTTCCCAACAATCTTTAATCTTCATTTACAAAGGTTTATGTTGAACTTTTATAGTTGTTATGCTGAGTAGTAATATGAGTCTTTTAACTTATTTATGGTTGACTTATGTTAACATTACTTGTTTTTCTAAAATGGAATTTGGAGGTCGCGACTTAAAAAGGACCAAATAAAATTGGCACCAACTGGCTCTTTTCTTGATCAATTCCTTCACTTGTTGATACTTGATATCACTCTATTCTCGTGGTATGCCATCTTTATGTAGTCTGTGTAGTGGCCTTTGTACTTGTTGTGATTACTTAGAGCAATTTTATCTCTAGGAATTGTGTGGATTGTTTAAATCTGGTAAAGAATTTGGAGGTGAGGGAATTATCAACCGATTAGTTTCGACTTGTTTCATGCATGTGTCACTATATGCTATGTACATTTCAGGGAGAGGGCTTTCAGTAATGGATGATAGGTGTTCTGCTGATTAGCATATCTTCGTGAAGATTGTACGGGTGTAATTGATTTTTTCAGTTTTTCTTGACAACTAATCATGGATGTTATCTACAATCATAAGCAGCTAATATTATAGGTGAACTGGTAAGGACATTAACGGATGAAAGAATGCAAATTGTCCATTGTAGGAGTTTCGAAAGAGCTTTACTTCAACACGGGTAATTATGATCCTTTTACTCATAATCCATAGTGCTCAAATTTTAGTAAAGGAGGAGAAAGACGAGAGAAATTTCCACCAACAAGGAGGCACACAAATAAGTGGTCATTAGTTAATGCATGTTATTTATATCATTTGAAAAAGGTAGTTAGTTGATTTGTAAGATAGAAATATATGCATTTACTGTCACAAATTCCATACCATTATCGTCAAACAGACTAATTAAAACACATTACTTGCAGGTTTGAGGAAAGGAAGGGTAGACCATTTGAGGTAACTCCAAATATTTATATCCTTCGCAACTTAAAATATACCCTCTTATTACTTTTATTGCATGTTGTCATCTTTCTCAGCATGGTGTAGAACCTTCATTTGGGCTTGTGAAGGATGATCATGTGCTAGCCTCATCTTCTCGATATGCTAATATGTGAACCGCACAACCTCATGCACTCCATCATGTTAACTCGGCTGGAGCTTCTCGCACCTCTCGACTCCATCGTCCAGCGAGAACATTCCACCAAACATTCTTTCCATTAGTTGTTTTTGCCTGACTCAATTTTTTGACCATTTGCAAGAACCACTACAAGAAAAATGAGTTGTGGTCATGGAATGTGGCTACGGAAACTTGTGACCACGATAATTTCATGGCCACTAATTTCTCGTAGCTACAATTCCGTGGCCAAAGCTTCATACAAGAGTTGTGGCCACGACAAGTTTTGTGGTCACTTGTAGTGTCCACGACCCAATTCCATAGCCGTAAGTCCCACATCCGTGGGCATAATTCTGTAGCCATAACTTATTTTCCTTGTAGTGAACTTGCAGTTTGTACTAATATTTGCTCTTGCACAATATATTCTATGCATTTCGTTTTCTCTGTCTTGTTTTTTTTTGTTGTTTTTGTTGGACATGTTCTGAATGCGGTTGATAGTGCAATACTTGTTAGTCTGCATCATTTTATTCTCCATATTGTCTATAGTGACTGATCCATCTTCTGTTCACGTCTTCACCATTATTTACATTCTTCTGTTCACCTCTTTGAAATCAAAATAATGTTGATTTATAAACCGGATATTAATGCATGTTCTTGGCTTAATCCGACTGTATAATTCACGCATGTCTTTATGAAGTGGACAACTATACAGGTTGTTGACTGGTTCATATGCAATAAATAAATCATTTAATAATTGTACCCGTTTGTTCTATTGGTGAGGGAAGGCCGTATTATGTTATTTTATGCCACGTTATCCTAATTATGGATACGACAATTTAGTGGTTAAAAGTAGCAGCACTACGAGGCTTGTGGCAACAGAATTATCGAGGTCATATACAGTGGCATCAAATTATGGCGGCCACATTTCTCTGAACTTGTGACTATGACTGCTAGCCGTGAAGAGAATCAATTTCGTAGCCACAAGTGGTCAAATATGTGGTGGTCAAATCTGTGGGTACAGTTGGAAGTGCATATTGTTGTAGTGTGTGAAAAGAATAATTTAAAAAGAATTTGCAACCTCTTGTCCACCACCTACACATCTCCATCCACTATCCCCTCGATCTCCCCAACTCCAATCAAGGAAGAAATGATGCATCAAAGATTGGATTCTGCACAACCGATGGCATGACATCATGGATCCTTGATCCTTCTCTCAATTATGGGCGATCATATCTAGGTCACACGATCCATGAAGAAGATGATGGAGAGGTGTAATAGACAGCCAAACTAAAAGGAAGGTACAAGTCTCAACGACGGAAAAGTATAGGAGCAAAAGCATTATAGAAAAAAAACTATTATTTAAAAAAAAACGGGTGCTTAAGTACGAGATTTTTTTATACTCTGTGTCCCTCCAAAATTCCACGATTACAGGTAATGTCCTTAACTTTTTTTTACCATAACACTGTCTCCTCTTATATTCTTAAAAAATTTACAATTCTACCTTTTCATTAAAGTAAAATACGAGCATCAGTGTAATAACATAATGGCATAACTGTTAATTTTGTATAGATGTATAACTATAATAAGAAAATTCTGGGAGGTACAAAAGAATAAAAAACTCGAAGTACTATCGTGAAAACTCAAAAGCTCATATAAAGTAAAAATCGGAAAACAGAATAGTAGTCGATTCCATGAGTCTAATAAAGGACACTTAATACATAAGTACATGCACGTCACACAGCCCAACCGGAATACACCTTTTCGCATCTACGTCAATTATTTATCCCCAACAACGTACAACGCATCGGACGGCTCACGGAGGAGCAGAGGATGACTGGTACGCATCCCGAGGATGATCCAGCGGCACCCATCAATTTGTTGCACGGAAGTCCCCTTGCGACTTGCGAAACACCTTGTGCTCCATGTGCTGGGCGAACGTCCTCGGCGGGAACAGCGCGGGCCTCTCCTCCGTCACGAGCTCGGGCAGCGGCTGCAGCACGATCTTCTCCTTCGAGGGCTCGCAGAAGACGGTCCACGAGATCCGGACCTTCTCCTTGTTCACCAGCCCCCGGTGGAGGATGCTGCGGTACAGCCCGTTGCTCAGGATCTCTATGGTGTCCCCCACGTGCACCACGAACGAGTCCGGCACGCAGCGTGCGGTGTTCCACTCTCCGTTGTGGTAGAGCTGCAGGCCCGGCACCATGTTGTGGAGGATGAAGGTGAGGGCGCTGACGTCCGTGTGGGCCGGGACACCGACCGCGAGGTCCGGTTGAGGACACTTCGGGTAGTAGTTGATCTTCATCTGCAGGAGGAGGTCCTCTGCACCGCCGACTTCCTCCTCGAGGCGTCCTTCATCGAGGCCGAGGCCCAGAGAGAGGATCGCGAGCACGCGGCTCGCGAGCTTGCGGAGCTCTCTGCCGTATTCTTGAGTCACCTCTCTGTAATCAAACTCTTTAGTAGCTGGCGCCATTTTTTTTTATCAAAATACAAAATTGGCTATCTTCCAAATCGCCAACACAATAATTTTTAAACAGGGTTGCCATATGACAATAGCGATCTTGATTATACCATTCAAATACGAGACTGTGCTCGGACTTCAGTTGGAAATTAAGATGACGTAATTACAATGCCATTACATAATAATGAAATTGGTTAAATCACATACTTGTAGTCAGAAGGCTCCCGGGGCCAAATGGAGAAGTCCACTTTGTCCTCTGGGAAGATCAAGTGGAAGAAGTAGTCCTCCCATGGCAGCAGCCCATTCTTGTTGTTGGCCAGTTTGCTACCGTACCCGGCAATCCTACCGGTCGGCTGGTCATTCGCATACTGCTCCTTCACCTCCACCGGTAGCTCGAAGAACTTCGTCCCGACGGTGCGCACCCGATCGATGAGGTCCGACGGGATGCCGTGGTTAACGATATGCATCACGCCCCACTCAGCCGCGGCTTTGTGAACTGAGTCGATGCATGATCGGCGTGCATCTTCATCCCCTGATAGGAAGCCTGCGAGATCGATGGTCGGGACTTGGTACTTGGATTGCTCTGTCTTCCGAGCCTCCTCCAGGGCATCCCCTAGGCCGGCGCGCTCCTCTTCTGGGCGCACGTACTCATCGGGGATGGATTGGATGCCCCTTCCGGATAGGATCTCGACACGGACAGGGGCGGGCGGCGGATGTGCTGCCACGGCATTAGCTATGGTGGCCATGGATCGCCTGTGGCGTGGAGGAGTTGATTGTAGAACGAGAGAATGCGAGCTTTGGTTTGGTGTGTGTGTTGGTGTGAAATTTAAATTAGAGAGTGGGCATGGGTTTGGTTGGTGGTGACGGTGGAAAATTCGTCGGTGTTGCTGGTTTAGTAGTTGGTGTTGAGGGAGGGAACGTGTTCCAGTTGTAATGGAAGGAAATTCGCAAGTGGTAATATAAGAACGAGAGTTTGTCTTTATTTATTTAAAACATGAGTAGGACGAAGACACGAGGTATGTGTAAAATGTGATCGAATCATTGTTTTTTTTAATATCGGTGAAATTTTGACTTAATTGTGGAATCGAAATTTTGAACGAAATGTTGATATTGAAGCTTCTCTTAACAACTGTTGCTTCATGTGGGCGAAATATGACTAAAATTTCACCGAAATTTCGGTGAAATTTCATTTTAGATGTGTCGATACGATATCCGAAATCTAAATTTAGAACCTTGGATCAAATATACTTGAAAGTTAGTGAAGTTTCATCGCCAATATGAACTTTGTATATACTAGAAATACTTTATATAGTAACTTAACTACACACTTATTTAATATCTAATATATAAGAGAAGTGAGGTTTTTTCACTTATGCCCCGTCAAAATTCTTCAATTGCAGGTATATCTTTACCTTTTTTGCAAGATCCCTTGTGCTCCTACTTTTCTGTACAGCTAATGGTCTGTGACTTCACCGACCAAAGGTTTCGTTAAAAAAATATTATTGTAGCGGTATCCCTCCCAAAAGGACTATTGTAGTACTGCATAGACTGCTGTGAATTCGTGGAGCATTTGAGCAGTTCGCATGAATTCCTTATTTTCCTGTACTCTTACGTGGAAATTCATGCCAACCGCATCGAACGGTCCAAATGTTCCACGGATTCGTAGATCTACTCTCGTACGAAAGAGGATCCTCTGCTGTAGAGGGTTTGCAGCAGAGGTGCTGTAAACTCTAATATTTTTTTTTTGTGATTTAGATTTTAAAATCCAACCTTATAGATTGAGTTTTAGGTTAATGTTCTAAATATCTTCTAAATTTCGTTTAAATCTGACATTGCTATTTTATCTTAATAGTTCAAGATTCGGATTTTTTTTAAATGGACTTCAAGTTGCTTAGATCTTGACCGATTGTTTGACCATTAAGATAAAATAGCAAATAATGTCGGATTTAAGTGAAATTTGGAGGATATATAGAGCGTTAACCTAAGATTCAATCTATAAGGTTGGATTTTAGAATCTAAATCAAAAAAAAATTATTAGGATTTACAACACCTCTGCTGCAATACCCTTTACAGCAGATGATCTTCTCCCACTCTCGTATACCTCACTTTTTATAGCAATAACGCTCTTCGTTCTCAGATCTTTCCACACAAACGCCATCCACTGCCTTCCCCAGGTCCTCGTCGTGCTCCAAGATCTTCCATGTTATACTCCACGTCGGCTGCAACCTTCTCCAGGTTCGCACGTCGCCATGTGCTCCATTTTTAGTCGGGACTGCCGTTAGATCATGCTACCCTCCCGATCGATGCCATATAGCCATCTCCACCCGTGTGTGGAACCCCCCAATGAGAGCTTCTCCAACATAGGTTGTCATCCTCCTCACAAAGTTGCCGCGTGGGTGTTCTCATCATCATCATCTTTTGAAGCAACGATCGCAGTTTGATTGCTTAGATTTCTTTGTATATTTGTTTGCTACTTAGAGGGATTCGTGACCGAGCTTGTGAAAGAGAGGCGGCGATAACAGAGATGAGCGGGGCGGTGTTTTGAGAACCGGGTTTAAAAAATCGGACCGGATCGGGAACCGGCCCCGATCCGGTCGGTTCGGCCGGTTCTTTGTAATTAATTTCAAAAAAAAATAAAAAATCGGATTGACCCGGATGGTCGGACCGGATTGACCCGGATTGACCCAGTTTTGATGATTTGGTAATTTTCAAAAATTAAAGGTTTAAATAATGAAATAACGGGATTTTTATCACGTATTAACTTCTACGATATAAGGTATGTCCCTCTTTTTTGGAATATACGTTATGTCAATAGTTTCTTAGAGTAATTTTCTTGAAACAACTGTAAATAAATGATTACAATATTATATTCATATAATTGTAGAAAATGCAACTAACTTTGTAGATTTTTACTCTAAATAGGCAACCATGTTATTCTATTTAAAGATTTGAAATTTCTAACGATTATTTCATTGATATATAAATACATACTTACATATATGTATCCGATTTTATTGGTTCAAAAAACCGGTTCGACCGGTCTAACCAGTAAAATAAGACCGGTCCGGTTTTTCCCGAGTCGATAAGAATGATGACATCATGCTGATGTCATCACCGGTCCGACCAGTTTGGACCGACGGTTCGACCCGATTGGACCAAACCAAAGACTGACCGGTTCAATGTCCGGTCCGATTTTTAAAACCTTGTTTGAGAAGAAAGAATAGGTCGGGCAAAGGTTGTTGGGCCATGGAGAAGGATCCAGGACGGAGGTGGGCGATCCAGTGTGGAGGAGGAGGAGGAGGAGGTCAGGGTGAAGGTGGGGGTTGGGGGCGAGGCAAAGGCAAAGGCAGTGCCGTTAACTTTAGGGGTCTTACATGTGCCATGATTTGTAGTTTAGGAATAAAATAGCGTTTTCTTAGTGGGTCTTTATAGAGTCGAATTTTTGGTGAAACCACATATGAAAAATGGGTCATTATATATTCGAATCTTTGGTGAACAACTAAATGTTAAAAATAAAAATTTAATGAGATTATATAAGAGTTGATTGTTCTTCAAAAATAAGATCTTTCATTTTATACTTGATGGTAAACACACTGGTGACAATTTGCTCTTATTAATTTTTTTAAGGTTCTTTTTTTTCCTTTTGTCTAGAGTCCACGAAATCTCAGGAACAACGCTGGATGACAGAAGAGGGGATAATATGATGAAGGAAGAATAATAAAAAAAATTAAATGTATATCCCTTTCCAATTACGCTTGTGCTTTAAGTGAACGCCCATTTATGAAGGTAATGAACGGAACTAACTAGAGAGACATAATTGTAAATCGTCCAAAGAAATAGAGGCACAAGTGATATTGCAAAAAGGATATCGCATAACCGTACGAAGAGGCATGGCATGGGTAAAAACCACAGCAATCAGGATCAAATAAGTTCATCTTGATCCTAATTTTCCAACAACAATTAAATTAATTAAATTGAATTTAGCTATCTTCCAAACATTAAATTACATTAGTTCAAGACCATAATGGTACTAATTTTAAAGATTAAATATCTCATTATTTCATATTTTAAAATTCAAATATATACAGTTTAAAAACTCTTCCATAATAATACTGAAATTTAACAGTTACAATCATTTCCGGTCCGGTCAAGAAATATCCTCTTTTCGATCAGGATTACTCAAAGCAGAAGTAGATAGATTAGATTGGATGTTTAGCATTAATATCTCCCAACATGAGGTTAACAACAAGAGTTCCGATTAGGTGCGGACCTGCATATATTTGATGGATGATGAAGGCCCTTAACCATTCAAAATCCCTATATTTAATTCCTTTATTAATAATAGTAACTACTCCTTCCCTGATATATTGACTTTTAAATATCTTTTTTGATATATTATCTTGATAATAAAATAATGTAAATCCATCACAACCTTATCTATGTTAAAATGTGCAAAAAAAACATCAGATGATCTAAATAAAGCAACCAACGCTGTTCGTGTGTAGGTATGAATATCAACGTTAGGGAAAACGAACTCGAATCGCTTGTGAGTAACATTTACTCACGTTAAGTACATACCTCACATTTGCTTTATAACTTATTAATTAGCATGTCATCTATTGTATAATAATGTGCAACGGTGGTGTAGTGTATCAACTAATGAGGGGAGAAAATCCGTGTTAGATGAGCATGTACCACTTGAGAACAAAAATATTTCTTCAACTCAAATATAACTGATAAGTAAATGGAGTACATATGGATTCCATTCTCGATCATTACAACGTGATAAACAGCTATTCTGATATTTCCTTACCTGCCAGTCAACCATTTTGATTCAGACTCCATTCTCGGCCATTACAGCTTATTAAACTTTGCATAAAAAATTCCAATTCAATCAATCATTAAAGTAAACTTATTCACTCTTTCATGCTTTTGCCTCTTACATAAAATGAACACAGACAATTCAGATTTGAAAATCCAAGATATTAAATAGAAATTGACGGGAGATGGGCAACAAGCTGCGCCGCCAATCCCTTTTGAGTAAGAGAGGCAGCTCCAATACAACACTCATCGGTTTATCATGCAAACACATTGGTTTGAGTAAGGGAGGCAGCTCCAATACAACACTCATCGGAGCAAACTACCACCGATCAAGTCATGATAACCTATATCTCGACCCATCCTCTGCAAACTCCATCTCCTTCCCAAGAAAACAAGGCCCTATGCATATTAGCAGAGAGATCTACCTCTCCCCATCCCATCGGGGGAAATGACAAAGCTTCAAAACAATTTTCAGTCCACACTTTCCAGGAAACCGATCGTCTGTTGTGCTAAAGTAGATATTGTAACCCATACGGCCGGCATAAGTTACAATATCTGTTGTAGCACAGCAGACGATCCTCTCTACTTCCACCCTAGCGTTTCCCTTTTCCTTTGGTCAGTGGCCCACTCAAGGCTTATCACCAGAGACAAACTACACTGCTTTAACATTGATATCTATGAAAGAATAGGTGGGTGGATCTGACATCTTGAATGTTTGTGGTTCAAATTCTATCATGTTCATTGCTCCTGCATCAATCACAACCTACTTGATAGTTAGTAACAACCATTTCTACTGCACTTGTAAGCAAAAGTATATATATCCATGGATACAATAAGTCGTGATGTTTCCCATCCTTGCAACCACTAATGTCGGACCAATTTAAAAAATATTAACAGTGAGACGCAAAGAAAAAACTCACATTGGAATGTATACGTCACAAAAATGTATAGACACCATCTATCGTGTGCTTGTCGTCATCTTTAGGTATCGCATCCTCTTCCTTCAGCCACACACATTTTAGAGATACTAATACGGGACACATAAATGGAAATGTGAGGAAAGCACATTATGTATGGTGAACAAAATACCTTTAAGAAATAATAATGTTTTATCTCTCTTGGAAAACAAAATTAGATTAAATAATTCTAATATTTCTTGCATCACCTTGCTTTAGGGATAGGAAGAAATAAAACCAATGGCACAACTTTGATGAATTGATGTTGCCTGCCTTATCACTTAGGCTATTTAAAGCCGACCTCCTATCGTCACTACCAAGGTTTTAAAAACCGGACCGGACATTGAACCGGTCAATCTTCGGTTTGGTCCAACCGGGTCGAACCGTCGGTCCAAACCGGTCGGACCGGTGATGACGTCAGCATGACGTCATCATTCTCATCGACTCGGAAAAAATCGGACCGGGCTTAATTTACTGGTCAGCCCGGTTGAACCGGTTTTTTGAACCAATAAAACCGGATACATATATGTAAGTATATATTTATATACCAATGAAATAATCGTTAGAAATTTCAAATCTTTAAATAGAATAACATGATTGCCTCTTTCGAGTAAAACTATACAAAGTTAGTCGTATTTTCTAGAATTATATAGAGTATAATATTGTAATCATTTATTTATACTTGTTTCAATAAAATTACTCTAAGAAAGTATTGACATAGTGTATATTCCAAAAAAGAGAGGGACATACCTTATATCGCAGAAGTTAAGAAGGGCATATATGATAAAAACCACATTATTTCATTATTTAAACCTTTATTTTTTGAAAATTACCAAACCATCAAAACTGGGTCAATCCGGGTCAACCCGGTCCGACCATCCGGGTCAACCCGGTCCGACCACTGGTCGGACCCGGTTTTTTATTTTTTATTTTTTTTGAAATTAATTTCAAAGAACCGGCCGAACCGACCGGGTCGGAGCCGGTTCCCGGTCCAACCGGTCCGACCGGCCGGTCCGGTCTGGTTTTTTATACCCTGGTCACTACAAAAAAATGAGCTATAGTGACGGTTTTTTCAAATTCCGTCAGTAAAGTAGCCGTTGTTAAATATACCATGATGATACTATTCGTTACGAAATGATTTTTCATACTCAAAATTAGCGACGAATGTCACATATTTCGTTATATCATTAGCAGCGGTCTATATAGCGACGCTTATTCGTTGCTATTTTTCAAACCTCTAACTAATCATCGCTAAATTTTGAACTAAAAAAATAGCGACGATTAGTTAATATTTTGAAAGATAGCAACGGATAAACGGCTATATGGATCGTTGCTAATGATATAACGACATATATGATATCCGTTGCTAATTTTGAGTACGAAAACTCATTTCGCGTCGTCATTATATATTTAACAACTGCTAATTTAGTGACGGATTTTGAAAAAACCGTCACTATAGCTCAATTTTATTGTAGTACTAATTAAAATCAAAACCTCCATAATGTGTAGATTGTTGAGAGCAAGTCCCTATTGACATTGGACGCAAGAAGTAGCATTGGATGTGTCGACTATATTGGATGCCTTGATGATGGAGGTGATGCGGCCAACGAACCCAGACTTAGACAAAGAAGGATCCTTCAAAAAGTCGTGAAATCCATTTAATAATGTGGTTATTCGCTCAAAGACGTAATTCCATTCATCAAAGTAAAATTAAATATCTTAGAGATACAATTAAATCAAACAATAAAGAAAAGAAATATATAAAGTGCGTAAGGGAATTGGCATTTGTCAATTGGAATAGAATTTCAGTTTGAGCAATATATATCTAGAATGGACAATGAGATGTTGAACCCATCAAATATAGGAAAATAGGATAGTAAGAAAAATTATGCTAATATCATCCTTTTCCGTAATTTATAGAGAAAATATAATGGGATATGATATGTAATAAGAAGTAGACTACATATGTCATGTGCCAACAGCCCAATGACGTGTAATATAGCTCTTGTGGTCAGAATTTAGAGCCGTAACATATTTGATACTAGATCATCAAATACTATATATATGGTATCATACAAAAGAGGAAAGGGAAGCTAATCCATGAACATTTTTCGCTGTTATTTTATTTTATTTTTTGAGAAAATACCACAATTTATTTTATCATCTAATATTTCATTCTAATTTCTTTAGAAATAGATACTGTTATGTCCTCACATCCAGAACATGTAATTTTAACGATCTTAGATTTGTTGTAATCAACATATTCTGGATGAACGGTATAGGAGTTTATGTTAGAGGGATATAGTTATGAAAATCCGTGGTGGTATTTTCCAAACAAAATAAAAAAATAACGGTAAAAAATAGGCACGGAGTAGCCATGTAACGTCTCGGGCTTAGGTCCGATTCATTATCGAGGAAAATTGACCCCGACAACTTGTTGTGTACGAGTCTAAATAGACTCGTTGTCAACCACCCAAAATGCTTAAGCCCAAGTTGTCAAGTAGTAGTCCTCATCACTTATAACCCACTCTCACACTTTGTGAGTTTTATACGTGGGACTATGTTTGAGGTATGAGTGTTACAACCTCCCCCACTTATATTCGCAACTTCCCCGTTGCGACGTGATCCATCACTTATTCTCAGTGACAGTGGTGGCTGCATGCTCCAAGTAGTCATTTCCTCCTATCTCTTTGTAGGGGTGGCTCCACCTCTCGGGTAGCCCTCTCCACTATCGAAGGAACCCGCTCTGATACCATTTGTAACATCTCGGGCCTAGGTCCACGATCCGTTATCGAGGAAAACTGTCTCTGACAACTTGTTTGGTACAGGCCCAGATGGACTCGTCGGCAACCACCCAAAATGCTTAAGCCCAAGTTGTCAAGTAGTAATCCCCACCTACTCTCACACTTTGTGAGTTTTAAATGTAGGACTATGTTTGGAGTATGGGTGTTACAAGCTAAGGTTAACTACTTCATGAAGTAGCTAATCTTAGCTTCTCCATGCTTATTTTTATTGCTTTTTTTATTTTTTGAAAATTATCATTATAGATTTTCATAACTATGTTCATCTAATATGTCATTCCAATTTCGTCAGATGAAATAACACGATAAAATAATAGTTTTCCAATGATGTTTGTTGGCTTCAAGCCAATTCTTCAACCTGTAAAGCTTGGTCACTTATACTTAAACTTTCTTTTGTTGCTCCCTCTCCCCTCGATGCCCAATGCACGGTCAATCTTCTGTTGACTGGAGGTCAACCACTTTGGAAAATCTGATAGAGATATACAATAAGAAGAATATTATGTATGTCCTATGTCAACATTACAAAACGTGAAATGCTTATCCTGATCTTGGAAGATACGGTTGTTCGCAACCAAACGTCAGAAATCTCCCTCCAAAAAGATGCATTTACATTTTCCGAAATCTCCAGAAACCCCTAATTATGATTAAATATGGAATGAAAATCAAGGGGAAAAAAGACAACTGTTGGATACAATAAATATGATGAGAAATTTTGACTTAGTGACATCTGAATTCAATGCAAATCTAATAGCAGTAAACAACAGATAACATGGAAAGAGTTATACATTTTTTTAGAAAAAAAAAGTTCAAGTTCATTCATCATTGGAAAAACAAAGATACAGTCCACTGGGCAGAGTTCAAGGTTTGTCCGACCCGCATTAATGCGGTTTTACAAAAAAGATCCACAACCAGCAGCCAAAAACAAAAGATGGACATAGTCTGCAAGCGTAACTCCCCACCCAAAAAAAACAAACAGATGATCCGCTATGCAGGATCCCAGATAAAGCCAACCTTGTGGCCCACAACAGCATCTTCCACGCTGTCGGAGCTGATGTAACTTGCAGCTAAAGGATAAGTGCAAAACCAAAATAGCAAGTTGACATCAAAAAAACCAATCAGCCGAAACAAAACCATGTCCATCAACACTAAGGGCCTGTTTGGTTGCAGGGTTGGGCAGGGTTGGGCTGGACTGGGTGAATAGTAATCTGTGAGGAGGAAGTACCCTTGTGAATAGTAACCAGGGTTGGGCCAACCCTGCCTAACCCTGCAACCAAACAGGCCCTAAGAGTCTTCGTAGAAGGTGTTGTTTGGGTGAAAGCCACCCCTCGACGGATCAAAAGCAAAGCGAATTCTAACCGCACAAATACATGCCATTATAAGAAATTCGGTAGTGCACGACCTTATAAAGGGCACAACCCTTACCATGTCAACTCTCCCCCTTTCCATAATTTTTCCCTTAATGGTCCAACCCGACTGCCGGATTAAAACCTATGGTTATCCAAAAAAATCTTTAATGTTTCACGCATAATTATACCCACCATCCAAAATCAAAAATATTTGAGAGGAAATACTACAAAAATCTTGAACATTATCCAAATGGGATATTTACATCCATAATCCTTAGTAATTTCGTAATTACCCAGGAACCCCTCTATAATCACGAATTACATCCATGACCCTGAATAAATGTTCTGCTTTACACCCATAACCTTTCGTCAATTTAGTTCATTAACCCAATCATATGAGTGAGTTAATCTAAACCAGTCTACGATCTAACGACCTGGATTAACCAAAAGTTAAAAAAAGGAATTTTTTCATGCGGAAGTGGACTTGCAGGGGGCTTTCAGGCCGGTGGTCGAGCTTTCCACAAGGCTTGCAGGCGGATGAAGCTTGGGGGGTTCTTGCTCTAGGGTAGGGGTGGGTTCTTGCTATGGAGATGGGGATGGGGGGGATGGGGCTGGCGGCGTGGGGTTTGGGGGAGGGGTGCGGGAATTGGGTTTCGGGAGGGGGCGAGTCTGGTGGCATGGGGTTTGGGGGAGGTGATGAACGCAAAATTCGCCTCGATAATAAATATATCTTAAGTCGTAGTATAGGAGGCGAATTTTGTTCAGCAAAAACCACAGTCTTTGAATGCTGTGGAATATTTGTGCTTGGCAAGTCTACCAAGGTCGAACACAGGGACACAGCTGCTTAATTATAGCTTTTGAATTTTGATTCGTGAAGTTCAATGTCAATTAATCTCATTTTCAGGTCCATATGCAAATTCTGAAGCACTATGATATTTTCAAGGCAATGTAAAGTGATGTTATGATGCATGTATTTTTATTCTGTTTTTATGCAAATCTAAAGTGATGCATGGGCAAATAATGCAAAGGAACATGCATGATGAATCAAATGCTACAATTATACCCTAAAATAAGAGCAACATAATATAGAATGAAGTTAGAGTCTAATTGAACACATCATTAAAAATCGGTCATCAAATCCAGCAAGACAGATAGAATATGGTCCCATTTTTGACATAAAAATTTACTTAATTTAAAACATTGTCAAATGAGACAAATAAGTATGCTAGATTGTAGAGGACAAAACAAGGATCAAAATGACACTAAAATCATGCAATTTGGATCTACGATGCTCAAGTTATGCTAGAAACAGTGCAAGGGCATAAATGTAATAAAAATGCAAGCGAAATAAATGGATAATTATTGCATTTAGGTCCCTAGAGGGACCTAATTGCAAATAGTAAAAACCGCCTGGGCCCAGATGCAATTCTCCCAATGCGCGCAGGGGCATATTTGTAAATTCTGAAAACCTGGGGGCGTCCCTGTAAATAACCCCAGGCGCGCACGTGAGGCACGCGCCTGGAGGACCAAAATGTAAATATATAATCTTGCGGGGTCTTCTCTGCAATTTATCCAGGCCCCCACGTGCCTCGCACGTGAGGCTCCTAGGTTCGGGCGCCACCTCAGGTTCGGGACACGTGGCCTCTTCTGGAGATCTGTCTGGAGGCTCGGATGACCCGAGCCTGTAGGTCGGGGAAGAGGCTCGGGTCGACCACGTGGTCTCATCTGGACCGTCCGATCCTGATGATCGGACGGTTACTGCATCTCCACTCTCCTCCGCAGGCCCCCGGAGAAGGCGGGGCTCCGGCGGCCTGCTGGTAGCTCCGCCGCGCTCTAAGTGATAGTCTGAAGGTCAGGGAAGAAAGCTGGCGAGCCGGCGGATAACTTCGACGCTTCGCGAGGCTCCGAGGCATGTCGGAGGGAAGAATTGATGGAGCCTCGCCGGCGGAGGAGAGCTCGAATTGGCTCCGACGCAAACTCCGGCAATTGAAGTACCTGCAGGGGGGTTAGTTCTAGCCGAAGCTTGTGCGTGGGTGTGCGAGGTGAGTGAGGTGATCGGAAGGCCGTGGAGGTGGCAAGAATGGCGGCCAGAGGCTTCTTCGCCGGCGGAGCAGGTGAAGAGGGGGGGTCGGTGCGGTTGGGGGTTCTGGAGAAGGGAGAAATGGGCGGCGAAGGTGATGGTGGTTGGGTGAAGCTATTGAGTTGATCAGATGGAGGTGGTAGTGAGTGATAGAGTCGGAAAAATTACGAGAAACAAAGAATAAAATTCACCTCGCCGGAGCGAGGTGATGGCGGAGGGGAATGGCTTGGGCTGAGGCTCAAGGGAGCCTCGAGTCGTCGCCCGGCGAGGTCAGCCGGGCCTCGGGGCTTAATGGTGGTGAGAGCCACCTGGACACGGCGGAGTGCCGCCGTGGGTCGACACCAGGCAAACACCATCTTCGCCTCTCAATTCCGCCCCTCCGCTGTCACCGGAGGGGCGGAGGAAGCTAGGTGAAGGCCCCACGTTGGTGGACGACGACGAACGAAGGCAGAGGGCGCTGTTTATAGGTGGAGGCGTCCGGCGGTTACTGGGCGGAGCAGGGGGTTTCGAGAGGGTTTTAATGGCGATGGGGTTAATGGGGGCGAGTAATGGAGGTTGCGCGAGGAAGGTGGATCTACGGGTGATGTAGGGGAGGCGTTACGAGCTTAAGGGGATGGCCGGACCGGTGGCTGAAAAAGGAAGGGGCCGGGAGCGTTGCAAGGGGTAACGGCTGGGGGCGAAGTGCGCGGGAGGTAGACGACGGAGGTAGGACCGTTGGATGATGATCCAACGGCTGGGAAGGGCTCGCGATTGGAAGGATCTGATTAGATCTTAGGGTTAGATCCAGCGGTGTGGGTAGGAGGGCGACGTGGCCAGATAATGGGCGTTGGATGAGGATGGGAACGAAGGGCTGAGATGGAGGGGCGACGTGGCTAGTTGATAGGCGATGGATAAGGGCGTGATCCGACGGTTGGCGTGAAAGCGGGAAGAAGAGGTCGAGATTAGATCAGGGAATCCAATCCGACGGTTGAGAGCGAGATAATGATAGACGGCGGAGATTGGGGCGGGGATGAAGTGATCTGATGGCTCAGGAAGCTGCCGGGTGGCGGAATGAGAAGCGGGCCACGTGGGCGGCTCAGAGGGCGCCACGTGGCCCAATCAGATTAATTCAGAAATAAAAATAAAGAAAAATGTAAAAGAAATAGTTAGAGGCCGAATTTGGAAAAAGTCAAAACATGAAAGTTGTTCGTCTCGATGAGATCTACAACTTTCATGTTGGTCAAAAAGCCAAAAGAGGTCATTTGTACAAAAGCTATTTTTGGGGGTATTTTTAAGGGGATAAAAACACCGATTTTGTGGTTTTGAGTTGTTTTTGTATTTTTTTATCTTTTTAAGGGTCAGTGAAATATAGACAACTTATCTACCTAATTTTTAGGGGTTTTCGAGTGATAAAATAATTACAGAAAAATAAGGGCAATTAAATACAAATAATTAAGGTTAAATATAGACAATATAATACAAGATAAAAATAGAGAATTAGAGGTGATTTTTATTGGTTTGTTTAAGCAGGGATTTTAATACGGAGTTCTTAGCATGATGAATACGAGATTCATCATACCCCTATACTTAAACCATGCTCGTCCTCGAGCATCTAATGAATGAAGGAGTTGGATTAATTCCTGACAGTGCGTGTGAAAATTTCAAAGCTTGATCTTTCGAAGACCCTTGACCTAAGTGATCCTAAAATTCTAGGTTTATCCAAGCCTTAGTCAGAAGGAATCCAACTTCTCTGATTATCAGACTCTCTTTTTGTACATATAATATAAGGATATGACAATTAGTGCACTGCATTTCATGAGAGCCGAGTCGAAGCATCACTCAAAGTTCCAATCCCAAAGACTCTCCTCTAGACCTAATCCTCAATACTAGGGAAGAAGTCTACTCTTGCTTCAGTCAACCATCTCTTTAGTTTGTCAGACTTTGAAATGTAGATGGACGGCCAGATGATGGAGGGACATGGGATTGTGTCTAATTTTCTCACCCTCACATTGGAACAAGGGGCCTCTCGAGTGCCTTTTACTCAACACATGTATATTAATACTTTGTTGATCAATGTGTCCGTCAAGAGAGTTGGAGTCGTCTGCATTTGTTTTTCTGGGAGTACACCGGGGTGTGTCTTTTCTGAGTATCTAAGATACCTTCGACACCCAGACTTGTATCGCTTACGATGCAGGGCCCTTTTTGTGGTGTCAGCCCGACTCCTTGGTCCTAATTAGCGCTTGGTCCAAGTGGACACTTTGAAAATGTTTGGGAGCGCTCGCCATTGGTGGAAGCTCATTTGGAATTTGTCTTTGGATTTAGAGCTTTTCTTTGACATTTCATTTCTTTTGTTGGCTAGCTCCACTGCTTTTACCAAGAGATTGGCGCACACTGATCAACAAGTCTCTTTAGGTTTCATCACACCCTGGCACTTTTAGGTGAATATCAAGAGATAGCATATGAATCTTGTTCACATACTGGCTAGGGTTTTGCTGACACTCAGGTTTTCTGAAGCTTTCATTAACTTTATCCCATCCTCGAATATCATTAGATTGGGTCTAAACTCAATTCTCTGGTCCTAGTTCCTTAAGTGATATCTCATCTCAGCTCATCAATCATGCAGTTGTGGAAGTGACTGTGCTGATCATATTTTCTTGAAAGTAGAGATTAAGAGTGCAATATAGCACTCAAATCTTTCAAACCAGAGGAGTGTGGATATTTAAGTCATGAAAACCCTAATGACTAAGGCATGTTAACTCAGACTCTCAAGATCTCAGAGATCCAGTGTCCTTAAAATCCTCAAGCCTTGAGTGAATGTGAAAGTGTCAGGAATACACCAACTCCAAGGATTAGTGATTTTTTTTTGTGTGTGATTTTTATCTTTTGCAGATTTTTATGGGTTTTAATTTTATACTTTTTTTTTAATTCCTCGGAGAGACAATGACTGGCCCAGGCTCAAATAAAAGTATACACTTTCAGCCAGTATGGGTGTAAGTACGGGCCGAGGCCCGTGTTACTTGAGGACGGGGCCGTATGCGATGTCCTCTAAACCACCCACTCTGCTAAGGGAGACCGAGGTTCCCTCACTGAAAATGCCTACTAAACATAGTAGTCAGAGTTAACCTCCAAGAAAGATTTTCAAAAAAAAAAATTTTTAATACAGGAATATTCACAAAAATTAAACCCTCAAATTTTAATTTTTACAGGATTTTACTCAGTTCACTAGTTTACCAAAACCCAACCCGAAAAATAAATTTTAAAAAGTTTTTAAAAACGCGAGCTAAGGCTAAAGTAATAAACAATAATATACGGTATACCCCCCTATACTTAAAATTTGCTATGTCCTCATAGCACAAGTGCCATGAAGCCAAGGCTCGGTTTAAGTACAGGGTGATATAACGGAACTGAGGAGGAGGATCCCCCTATACTTAGGCCAAAATTAGCCTAAGTACAAGAAGACGGGACGAGGGAAGGAAGAGCAGGCAGGTCCCCCCTATACTTAGGCTACAAAATAGCCTAAGTAAGGTCTGCGTTAGGGGGGGGGTTTATGATACAAGGGAGAGGGGGAGGGGGTTCGTGAAGAATAGATATACACAAAGAGAGGGAGAGAGAGAAAGAGAGATAGAAATATACAGGGGCCTGGTGGGGATGAATATGTGCAGTGTAGGTGTGTGTGTGTGTGTGTGCGGGGGGGGGGGGGGGTTTGAATACAATATGCAAGACTGAAAAAGAAATATGCAGATGCAAGTTTTCTCTTTTTTTTTTACAACATGCAATGCAAGTAGACTGATAAAAATCCTAGCATTTCTTCACGGCTTCTTTTACGGCCTCTTCAGCGGAAGCTCCCGACTTCGCGCCTCCATGATGATCAGGCGTCCCTAATTTTCATGGGCCCTGCCACAAAAGAAAAAAGTTAGAAACTCAAAGAAATTAAATCAGCAAGAAATGATGCATGAAATGAGGACCTAAAAATTTTTGAAATAAAAAAAAATCAAATCCAAAAAATTAAGCAAAGCCGTATCCCCGGCAACGGCGCCATTTGTGGACGCAAAATTCGCCTCGATAATAAATATATCTTAAGTCGTAGTATAGGAGGCGAATTTTGTTCAGCAAAAACCACAGTCTTTGAATGCTGTGGAATATTTGTGCTTGGCAAGTCTACCAAGGTCGAACACAGGGACACAACTGCTTAATTATAGCTTTTGAATTTTGATTCGTGAAGTTCAATGTCAATTAATCTCATTTTCAGGTCCATATGCAAATTCTGAAGCACTATGATATTTTCAAGGCAATGTAAAGTGATGTTATGATGCATGTATTTTTATTCTGTTTTTATGCAAATCTAAAGTGATGCATGGGCAAATAATGCAAAGGAACATGCATGATGAATCAAATGCTACAATTATACCCTAAAATAAGAGCAACATAATATAGAATGAAGTTAGAGTCTAATTGAACACATCATTAAAAATCGGTCATCAAATCCAGCAAGACAGATAGAATATGGTCCCATTTTTGACATAAAAATTTACTTAATTTAAAACATTGTCAAATGAGACAAATAAGTATGCTAGATTGTAGAGGACAAAACAAGGATCAAAATGACACTAAAATCATGCAATTTGGATCTACGATGCTCAAGTTATGCTAGAAACAGTGCAAGGGCATAAATGTAATAAAAATGCAAGCGAAATAAATGGATAATTATTGCATTTAGGTCCCTGGAGGGACCTAATTGCAAATAGTAAAAACCGCCTGGGCCCAGATGCAATTCTCCCAATGCGCGTAGGGGCATATTTGTAAATTCTGAAAACCTAGGGGCGTCCCTGTAAATAACCCCAGGCGCGCACGTGAGGCACGCGCCTGGAGGACCAAAATGTAAATATATAATCTTGCGGGGTCTTCTCTGCAATTTACCCAGGCCCCCACGTGCCTCGCACGTGAGGCTCCTAGGTTCGGGCGCCACCTCAGGTTCGGGACACGTGGCCTCTTCTGGAGATCTGTCTGGAGGCTCGGATGACCCGAGCCTGTAGGTCGGGGAAGAGGCTCGGGTCGACCACGTGGTCTCATCTGGACCGTCCGATCCTGATGATCGGACAGTTACTGCATCTCCACTCTCCTTCGCAGGCCACCGGAGAAGGCGGGGCTCCGGCGACCTGCTGGTAGCTCCGCCGCGCTCTAAGTGATAATCTGAAGGTCAGGGAAGAAAGCTGGCGAGCCGGCGGATAACTTCGACGCTTCGCGAGGCTCCGAGGCATGTCGGAGGGAAGAATTGATGGAGCCTCGCCGGCGGAGGAGAGCTCGAATTGGCTCCGACGCAAACTCCGGCAATTGAAGTACCTGCAGGGGGGTTAGTTCTAGCCGAAGCTTGTGCGTGGGTGTGCGAGGTGAGTGAGGTGATCGGAAGGCCGTGGAGGTGGCAAGAATGGCGGCCAGAGGCTTCTTCGCCGGCGGAGCAGGTGAAGAGGGGGGGTCGGTGCGGTTGGGGGTTCTGGAGAAGGGAGAAATGGGCGGCGAAGGTGATGGTGGTTGGGTGAAGCTATTGAGTTGATCAGATGGAGGTGGTAGTGAGTGATAGAGTCGGAAAAATTACGAGAAACAAAGAATAAAATTCACCTCGCCGGAGCGAGGTGATGGCGGAGGGGAAAGGCTTGGGCTGAGGCTCAAGGGAGCCTCGAGTCGTCGCCCGGCGAGGTCAGCCGGGCCTCGGGGCTTAATGGTGGTGAGAGCCACCTGGACACGGCGGAGTGCCGCCGTGGGTCGACACCAGGCAAACACCATCTTCGCCTCTCAATTCCGCCCCTCCGCTGTCACCGGAGGGGCGGAGGAAGCTAGGTGAAGGCCCCACGTTGGTGGACGACGACGAACGAAGGCGAAGGGCGCTGTTTATAGGTGGAGGCGTCCGGCGGTTACTGGGCGGAGCAGGGGGTTTCGAGAGGGTTTTAATGGCGATGGGGTTAATGGGGGCGAGTAATGGAGGTTGCGCGAGGAAGGTGGATCTACGGGTGATGTAGGGGAGGCGTTACGAGCTTAAGGGGATGGCCAGACCGGTGGCTGAAAAAGGAAGGGGCCGGGAGCGTTGCAAGGGGTAACGGCTGGGGGCGAAGTGCGCGGGAGGTAGACGACGGAGGTAGGACCGTTGGATGATGATCCAACGGCTGGGAAGGGCTCGCGATCGGAAGGATCTGATTAGATCTTAGGGTTAGATCCAGCGGTGTGGGTAGGAGGGCGACGTGGCCAGATAATGGGCGTTGGATGAGGATGGGAACGAAGGGCTGAGATGGAGGGGCGACGTGGCTAGTTGATAGGCGATGGATAAGGGCGTGATCCGACGGTTGGCGTGAAGGCGGGAAGAAGAGGTCGAGATTAGATCAGGGAATCCAATCCGACGGTTGAGAGCGAGATAATGATAGACGGCGGAGATTGGGGCGGGGATGAAGTGATCTGATGGCTCAGGAAGCTGCCGGGTGGCAGAATGAGAAGCGGGCCACGTGGGCGGCTCAGAGGGTGCCACGTGGCCCAATCAGATTAATTCAGAAATAAAAACAAAGAAAAATGTAAAAGAAATAGTTAGAGGCCGAATTTGGAAAAAGTCAAAACATGAAAGTTGTTTGTCTCGATGAGATCTACAACTTTCATGTTGGTCAAAAAGCCAAAAGAGGTCATTTGTACAAAAGCTATTTTTGGGGGTATTTTTAAGGGGATAAAAACACCGATTTTGTGGTTTTGAGTTGTTTTTGTATTTTTTTATCTTTTTAAGGGTCAGTGAAATATAGACAACTTATCTACCTAATTTTTAGGGGTTTTTGAGTGATAAAATAATTACAGAAAAATAAGGGCAATTAAATACAAATAATTAAGGTTAAATATAGACAATATAATACAAGATAAAAATAGAGAATTAGAGGTGATTTTTATTGGTTTGTTTAAGCAGGGATTTTAATACGGAGTTCTTAGCATGATGAATACGAGATTCATCAGGAGGAATGCGAGAATTGGGTTTCGGGAGGGGGCGAGTGGCGGCGGGGATTTTGGGTGGGCTGGGGGGGCATGAGGCTGAGGCTGGCGAAAATTGGGTTTGGGAGAGGGGTGCGGGAATTGGGTTTCGGGAGGGAGCGAGTATGGCGGTGGGGATTTTTTTGGGGGGGTGGGGGTGGGGGGGAGGCTTTGCAGAGGCGGTGGGGACTGGGGTGATGAGGCTGCCGGTGTGAGGCGGAAGAGGGGGGCATGTTCTTGTTGTGCGACATCGAGGGAGAGGGGGGTTGCGTTGGTTGTTACAGAGGCGATGGGGGAGGCGGTTGGGTCTTGCAGAAGCGGTGTGGGGAGGGGCGATGAGGAATGCGGCGTGAAGCGATGGAGGGGGGCAGGTTCTTGTTGTGCGGGACGAGGGGGAGGGGGTTGTGTTGGGTGTTACAGAGGCGATGGGGGAGGCGATTGGGTCTTGCAGATGCGGGGGGAGGGAGTAGGGTCTTGCAGAGGTGGTGTGGGAGGGGGCAATGAGGCTGGCGACGTGAGGTGGTGATGAGGCTGGCGACGTGAGGCGAGGGAGGGGGCAGGTTCTTGCTGTGCGGGGACGAGGGGGAGGGGGTTGCGTTGGGTCGTACAAAGGCGGTGGGGGGAGGGGGCAGGGTCATGTAGAGGCAGTGGGGGGAGGTGGGGGAAAGGGGCGACATGATGGAGGCTGCCGACGGGGTAATTTCCACAGGGGGCTTCGAAGGGGACTTACAGGATTCCTGGCGGTGGGGCTTCAACTGAGGGGAGGGGGGGAGGAGGTGGTTCGGGAACGGTTATCTGGCGGGAGGAGGAAGAGGAGGATGAGGAGATTGGCAGGCGGTTGGCTGCTTGGAGGAGGGGGGGAGTTGTCTTTTGAGAATAATGGAATGTTAAAGGGGTATAAAATGTACAGTTTTTAACATATCGTTATAATAAACGGAAAATTGGATGAAAATTAACATGAGGTTATGAGTGTAAGAGTTAAGAATTATTCAGGGTCATCGGTGTGTTTCGTGATTATAGAAGGTTTCTGGGGCAATTACGAAATTACTCAGAATTATGGGTGTAAATATCCCTATTCAAAGGGTATCCAAATTTACGACTCACCACCTTCCAATCCGGACAGAAAGACTTCATATTCAACAAACCAACCCAAATTTCTCAGCAATATGCAATCGCCCGGGGAACTGTTGACATTTTCAGGATCATGTTGATCGAATGAGAGGTTGCAAGAGAGCTCGATCAGAGATCATGCCAAATCCGAAGGTTTGGGTCGGAGGGGAGGGGGAGGGCTCCAACTATCACAACGAGGAAGATGGGTATAACTCCCACTTCTGCCTTGCCCATTTGTGCGGTGACACAAGTAGCTGATGAGAAGAAATAAGAAGTCCTTAAACTACCAAATTTACAATAGAATACAGAGGGGGAAAAGAGTCAAGATTAAGGAAAGAAGACTAAGTTGAAGTTGTTGGGTGTTGCATGTGTCAACAATCCAATGCAAGATTTGGATTATTGCCAATGATTATATTATCTCCATCAAATACTCTGTGGTGGCTAACCTGTTGTTGATGGCATCCGCCTTCGTTGATGCCTTCGCGACCGCCGCAGCTCCTCACATCGAGAAGTGCATGCAACAACACACCACTGATGTGAGCATCGGAATGCGAAGGTGTTGGAAGTTGCAGCATAAGGGGAAGATCATGCAGGTGGTGCGAGAGCAATAGAGCTCTGTGGTGGGTGTCGGTTGGACTCATGAGAGGGGATGTTTGGACTTTGGCTCCCCTGATTTTCTTAAGTTCGTGAATGGCTCTACGTTGGAGGTTCTGGATGCATCGAACTCTTGCTACACATAGAGGAATACCTCTTCTCGCTCTCGTCTAGATCGCTTCCTCGATTCATTGGAGATCTTAGAGTCATTCCCGTTGGCTTCAGTGATCTCGTTACCACGCTCACATTCGGATCATACTCCTATTTGCTGGAAATCTGGAGAGGCCAGTCGTCCCCGTAGTATTTTTCGGTTTGAGCATGTTTGGCTTCTGGAGGAGGGGTTTCGGGATCGAGTTACCGCTTGCTGGCAAGAGGTTTCGACTACTGGTTCTGCACAGATCCCTAAGGCGTATGTTGATGTCTTCCCGTCGGGAGGTTTGGACACTTCGGGAGGAGAGGAGGGCCTCGACCTAGGAGGAGGTGGTACGTTGGATGTCCTGGAGGACTCTCGTGACTTGGTGGCAGATGAGAGAAGTTTAAGGGAAGAAAACCAGAAGATTCTGATGGAGGAGGATCACAAGCGTGGGGTAGAGTGGAGACAGAGGTCCAGACAAACATGGTTGAGGGAGGGAGATGCGAATACTCGTTTATTTCATATTGTTGCTAGTGGAAGGAGGCACGTAACCTTATTAGATCTATTGAGGTGGGAGGTGTTCACGTGGAAGGGGAGCACGCCATTGGGTTTGCCGTGGTTGATCACTTTCGAGAGAGAAGTAGGAGAATTTAGATGGGAGGAGCACAGTGCGCTGGTAGGGATATTCCTGTCCTTTCTGGCGTCCAGTTTGCCAGTTTAGTACGCGCTTTTACACATGCAGAGGTTCGAGCAGCTACTTTTGATCTTAATGCATATGGATCGCCATGACTAGATGGTTTTCCAATCTTTTTTCCCCATGAGTTTTGGGATCTGGTAGAGCAGGATGTGATGGTTGTGGTGCTAACTTATCTTCCTGCTTCCAAAGAAGGATGTAGCTCGCTACGTTGAGGATTTTCGACCTATTGCCATGTCAACTGCCATTTATCTCACAGGGGCTAAGGTACTCGCTAATCGGCTACATGAGGTAATGCAATCAGTTAGATTAAATGGGTGAAGAGATGTGTAACTATAAGCTATTATTCTGTCTTGGTGAATAGGCAGCAGGAAGATGGTTTCTTCCAGCCTCAGAGAGGAGTCAGGCAGGGGTGTCATTTAGCTCCTTTGCTCTTTGTCTTAGTGGTTGATGCACTATCACGGATGGTGTCTAGAGCAGTGTATGTGATCTTCTGTGCATGGTATCAACTTGATGGCATTTTGATTCTGTTACTTCAATATGCATATGATACATTTTTTTTCGCAAGGGAGTGCTCAGGAGGCGAAGGGGATTGCTACTGTGTTGATTCTATTTGGAGAAATCTCGAGCCTCTGGATTAATGGAGACAAGTCTGTTTTTGTCCCTTTAGTATGGCAGAGGAAGAGGTAGTGGAGTGTGGACTATCATTGCAATCCCAGCGTGGGGCATAGCCTATCAACTATCTGGGATTACCTTTGGTGTATGGATGACTTTGACAATCTGATTGGATGCCCTTGGTGGAGCAAATGGAGTGAAGACTTGCTAGTTGGCGTGCCTCTTGCCTCTCAAAGGGGGGGAGAGGGGACGTCTGGTCCTTTTGAAGGCAGATTTATCTGCCATCCCAATCTTCTTCATGTCATCTAGGCTTCTTTCTGTGGGGATTCACAAACATTTGGAGTCCTTGATGCGTCGCTTCTTTTGGGTTGGAACTGAAGATTCCAAGGGAGTGCCCTTGGTAGGGTGGAAAGTTATGGTTCTTTCAGAGGACGATGGTGGGCTAGGTGTTCTTGATCTTGAAGCGATGAATAGGGCACTACTAACAAAATGGGTAGTCCGTATTTGGGACAATGTCTCTGACCTCCTCTGCTCTTTGTTGCGAAAAATCTATGAGGTTTCAAGTGCCCTCTTCTGGAGACCTAACCATGTGTCTATGCCCTCTAATTTTTGACGGGGGGATATGCTCCATCCTTCCTCAGATCTCTTCATCGATGCGACCATGTCTTGGTAATGGAGATGCCTTTCTTTTTTGGACTGATGATTGGTTAGGCATTGGGACTCTTTGTGACCATTTTTTGAGGTTATTTGGGATGGCTCAGAATCGAAGATTATGGGTGTGCGAGGCTTGGATTGAAAATACTTGGCCACCTCCTTTTTGTTCAAAGTTATCTAATGAAAATATGTTAGATTTGCAATGTTTGAGATAGATGCTCTCTCAGGCGGAAATTCCATCTGATGGGCGTGACCATTGGGTATGGTCGGATGGTCAGTTCTTGGTTAGGAAAATTTATAAAGTTATCCACGCATCCTTTGTTTTTGATCCAGGGATTGCTATGCCATCTTTGGGACAAATTTGGAGATGGAAGATCCCACGACGAGTCAAAATCTACATATGACTGATGGGCAGAGAGAGGTTGTTGACTAGTGCTCGGAGGGTCAGGTTGTTCCATGGTTTTGATGTGTTGTGCCATCGATGTTCTGAAGATGTGGAGGATATTGACCATCTTTTCTTTACATATCCAATGTCAAAAGAGGTTTGTAGGGAGTTAACTCTCAGTGGGGTCGCAACGGAGAATTTTCATTCTTTCTGGAATTCAGTTGAGATGTGGGAAATGAACAAGCATCAATAATGGTTCTGACAACCGCAACACTCTGGGCGATATGGCGCGCGAGGAATGGGGTATTATTTAGGAGAGAGAGAGATTTTATGTGGACAATGTTGTAAAACATGCAAAAGTCCTTCGGGATTATTGATCTTTGTTTTTATAACCTTTAACCAGCGAATATAAAGTTTTTTAGGTGCTCACCTCTACAGCTTTGCATCCTTTTTCCTTTTAAAAAAACAATTTGGCCTTTTCTTACTGTGTAAAAAAAAGGTAAGGACATCAACATGATAGTTTCAACTGTATCTACGATATTAGATGAGGACGAGGGTTGCATGCAATCAACATCAAATTATTTATTGAATTTTTTTGATGAACATGGACGTAAACAATATATCCAATATTATAAGACAGTATAGATAGAGCTACAATAGAACAATTAACTCCGTACAGTGGAGTGCACGGTTACTACTCCATGCCCCGTTAGTTATAGATAGATTGTAAGAGATCCTAATTTGATAAAGAAAGCATATTATAACTTTATGTGATTTAGAACTTTATTTCTCATATCCATGTATATATAAAAGATCCTTGGCCTAAGGATGCGAACGTGCGGATACAGGTATATGTGCTACCATATCATTATCTAATTTCAAATATGACTACATATGCATATAAAGGATCATTGATGGTGCTGATAAAGAGCCAAATCCTCGATTAACACTCATAGACGATCCAAGTAGAGTGTTAGCTACTGTTGGATCTCTGGCACATCCACCACTCAACGAGCACCACAAGGAGAAACTGTGGACTGCCTGATTGAAGAAGCCATTTTAATATGCACGCCAATTGCACGCCATGTGCATGCCCTTGTACCGGGCGACCACAAGTGCTCGTTCCATGCGTGGTCGTTGATACGAGAGTCGACAAGGCAGGTGGGCGAGCACTTGTGGACACTATGTCCTCACCCGCATGTAGGCGTGCACAGATGTGATCGCCGACATTGTCGCCCCCATATAATATGGCGATCATATACGAAGCTCCTGGCGAGCACATGTGCTCGCTCATTATGAAGTGCTGGAAACAATATACAGGTTCGGCGGGGTTTAGACGTCCCGTTGAACCTATATAGCCTGTCAAGAAACTACTGCAAGTGCTTAATAGAGTCGATAAAAGTATCTTTAATATATCAGTCCTCAACTAAATTAACTAACTTTGACATGTCGAACTCACACAATATATATGAACTTAAAAACTAAACATTCATATTTAAGAGCTAAATACTAGAAATATATGTTCGAAAGAATATACAATTAAAAGTACAACAAATTATACTATCAAAGTTCATACAAATTGAAAGACGTGCTAAAAGTTCAACAACGGAATAAGACAAAAACCATCAATCACTTCTTATTTGATCTAAAACTTTTTGATATTAAACCATGCTTTGCTTTCTTTTTCTCCTTCTCCTTCTCTTTGAACCTATCATACATGCGTGCCTCTTTTTTTGGGTCATTATCCTCCTCCTCTTCGTCATCCGATTCAATCTCCTCATATTGAGATGCACGCCCTTGTGACCTATATTATGGAAGATATATACATATTATTTGCATTTTGAAGATATAGAAATATGAAATTATTACTCATTCTAAGTAGAATACTTATATGTATGCCGTGAAATCTTCTCGGAGCTTCGTCACCTGCTCCACCATCATCGCCATCTGCGACTCCATTTGCAATGATGGTTGGGGCGACTGTGATTGCGTGTACGACGGCTGGGAGTACGTAGAATATGAATGATGATGTTCCTCTACATAGTATGGAGGAAGACCACCAAGCGTCTGCTTCCTGTTCGCCACAACGTCCCTCTACTCCGACACCTTATAAAATTTTGATTGTTTAATATGCATTTATATATAAAAAAATGGATATAGTAAATTAATATTTATCTATACCTACTTCCAAATTGCTTTATCAAATGGTGGTTGCTCTCTAGTTGGATCACCACCCTATTTTTCTATAGATAGTGCCAAATAACGATCCTGAAATACAAATTGAAAAAGAGAAGAATAAGTTATAATATATCTTTCAAATGCAAATAAATTAAAAGAATAACAAACAATTCTCCTGCTTCAGGAGTGGACCATTGAGACTCCCCTTCTTTCCCACTCATGTGAGACCTAGACCACTACTCCTAAAATGAGGGTTCTCTTTCCAACCAAGCTGCCTGGAAATTAATTTTAAAAAGTAATAACAAAATATTACTATATTAAAGTAGATTTGAAAAATTAATTTTTATATTGTAGTACCATCTCCGCTCTAATTTGATTATGGCTTTTAGATCCACTTATCGATTTAACCCTTTGTTTTTGGTGATTTGTCCTTTCCGACGTTGATCTCCTTCCAAACTCCGCACCTGCAACGAATGCATCACAGAAACCCGCCTATCTGCAAGGAATATATTATGAATATTGATTATTTTACAAATTACATCATAAATTATTGAAGAAATACAATACCTATCCTCCGTACACCATGCTGGTGGGAACCTCTTCATCTCCTCAAAATTCATCTCCACGCATCTTGTCTTCGCATGGGAGTCTCTCCTTACCTTGAAAAATGTATCGCTCATTCTCTTCTTCACCAAATGAATAAAGGCTCGACGATAAGCCTCCTTCCCCAAACTCGGAACTAGGTGATACATACTCTGAAAATTACTGCAAATTATCAGATAAAACATGACAAAAAAATTCTATGTCATTTCTAAAAAAGTATTTTTACCAGAAACATCTCAAACAAACTCTCATGTTCGACAGCAGGGATATGATACCATCGAAATTGCATGCTAGTCAAGTGTGTCTTGATTATGTTGGTTATCTCCTTTGCCACTCTATTGCTATTCAAAAAATCCCTGTATATTTTGGTAAAACTTGTAAATATTATGCAATTTATTTGTTTGATAAAATTAAAATGATAAAATTTATTAAAATCATACCTCCCATCCGCCGTAACCTCCAACAAAGGGTAGGACGTCGAAGTTTGTCCAGCTCCAGTAGGTAAAGGCACGGAGGTGCTCAAACCTCCAGAAGAAGGAGAATAAGAACCCATCGATGTCCGTGCAGGTGTCGGGACTAGGACCGGGAATGCAGTAGGAGCGGTTGAGGTAGATGGCTCTCCATAGGCGCCTACATAAAAGGGTGGAGGAGGATAACCAATGGACTCATAGTAGGCTATGACCCGTTGGACCTCGTCATACTGTGAATCTAAAACAACATCTGGGGTTGGCTGCCTACTGGAAGAAGGTGCGACTGAGGAGGATGGACGATTGGATCGATGAGATCCATGAGACCTTGAAAAACACCACCCGATCACTTGTCTTCTGAACTCCTGCAAAAAGAGACAGAAAAGAGATTTTGCGGTCGTTGTATCGACTGGGTGGGTTTTGTCAGAAAAGAAAATCTTTTTTATTTTTTTTATACTCCTAAACTTAATGTATAGCGGTTAAGCATGGGAGTGTCGAACTCAGGGAGGCATACTGTTTAGAACTAGGGAGAATCGGTGAAGAAATCTTAGGTTATGGGTCTCCTAATTTTTTATTTTATTTTTATAGAATTTTATGGATTTTTATTTGAATTTTAATGAATTTTATATTGTTTTTGTATTTTTATGTTTTTTTATTTTTTATTTTAGAAAATATTTTATTTTTTATTTAGATTTTATTTTGTTATTTTTTTGTTTATGGTTTGTTTTCAAGTTTTTATGGATTTTAGAAAGTTTTTAGGATGTTATAAATGTTGATATCTTTTTACTTTGAAAAATGTATTTTTTATTGAAAATAGGGACGTATTTTAAATTTTTAAAGGTGAAGACAATGTGAAAATATTTTTATTGTATTTTCTGTAGAAAGTAGATGAAAGTATCTTCAAAACGGTATGTTGTACGTTATTAGGGGATTTTTGTTGAATTAGTTATGACTTTTTGAAGTTTTGTGTATTTTGTATTTTTTATTGGTTTTGTTATTTGATTTTTATTTTATTTTGGATTATTATGTAAAATATGGTAAAATATACTATAACAAATTTTATAGGATTTTTAGTGGTATTTTTATATATTTTTATGATGTTTTAATAAGTGTAGGATATGTACAGGGATTATTATATAGTATGGAGGATATGGATGTAACTATTCTGGAAATATGGGATGTATGCGTAAACTGAAAGGGGTTATTGGCACAATTATTGGGGAATTTTAAGGCATGTGCGTAACTTGCAAATTATGAGGGGTTTTTGCACAAAATTCCTCCAAGCTTCACGTGCTGCAGCACGTGCCTCCCCAGCCACTAGATCTGCTTGCAATTGGCAGAAGATGTAGAGACTTCTGTGCCATTTGCTCCAAGATATGTGCAGCTCATGTGATTTTCATGTGCTTGGACCTGTAGCAAATCGATGAACTTCGAGGGCTCGATTATAATTTCTCCAAAAAATACCTCCAACCGCTCGCACTTTGCGCGTGATTCCCCTTAGGGGCTGTTCGGTAGGGGAATAGAGGCACGGGAATAAGGAGGAATAAGGGGAAATGGGCATCCCGATGTGTACGGCAATTCCCCCAATTTTGGCCCCCGATCGCTCTTCGCCCCCGACCTTATTCCCCTTCCCTCCCGCTCCCCTCCGTTGGCCGCCCATCCCGCGCCCCTCCCCCGCCCGGCCATCCCGCAGCCTCCAGTGTGCGACGTCGTCCACGCTTGTTGCCTCGGGTCCTCTGGGACCCGCGCTCCTCTGACCTGCCGATGGTAGGGCTCCTTTTGGTCGGGCCCTGTGGGAACCTCCTCCGTGATTTTCGATCGAGGTATGCCTTTCACTGTTCTTGCGGTGTGATGGGTCATCCCGGTAGTTGTTTTGGCCATTATATCGGCCATTGTTGCCTTGAGCCCTCTGCGGTTGCAATGGAATCGATGGAGTCTAGGGTTTCCCATGGCTATAAATTGGGGCGGAGGAGGAAATCGAGTGGGTTGTCTGCCGCAACTGGGGTTCAATTTGCACTGGGATTGTGTTTTCACATATCATCTATCTTGTGGTGGATCACCAGGTACATTCGAAAGCACTCCCTCGACTTTTTTGTGCTATGATGATCATGACATGTTACATATCTCGTTGCTTTGCTGATCGATGCTTCATTTGGGTCTGGGCTTCATGATTTGCCGTTGCTTTATGACCTTATATGCTTGCTGCTTGTGAGTATAGACTGTCTCTCCAAATCTGTTGCTTTGTTTTATGATGATTTGGATTCAAGAGCAACCTATGAGGTGCTCTTGGATCTGAAGTAGTTGGCATCACAACCACTTTCTCGGCCGTGAGGGGTTGGTCGCCTCACTTGTGCTGGATGATGGTCTGTTATGCTTGGCTGTTGATAGGAGGGGGTCGTAGGTCGCTTATTGATGGGGGCTGATTTTTTTGCACTAATCTGATGGTTCCTATTGATTGTCCACTCCTTTGATTAGGCTATTCTTATTCACCAATTGGGTGTTGGTTGAGGACCTACTATTTGAGAGGACCTACTAGTTGGGAGCACTAATCTGGGATCTAATGACATGTGTGGTCGTTATCGTGGCTGAGAGCAATGCATCTGCAGCTCGATGATGTCCTTTTTTGTGTGTGTGAACATCACACTGGTGTTGATTAATGTTTTTAGCGGGGAGCTTCAGCCCACGGTTGTTGCTTCATGCGGTTTGAGGCTTGGCTGAAAGTGGCTGCATAACATTGGATAATTGGGTGATGTTTAATATTGATTATCGATTCCAAAACTTGACCAACAACTACAATTTTTTGGGGGTAACAGCAACATATATTCTACTCAAAGCTGTTATTGTTTACGTGGATTCTTGGATGATGTTTGTTGCTGACTCCTGATACCATTACGTGACTGAGAGCTAAACCTCGCTGATGCTCGATGAAGTTAATTTATCTTTTTGAACTCCTTCATGGTGTTCTACAATGTCATTACTTGTGTGCTTAATGTAATGTATGATGTTTGATGGACTTTGAGGCCGGGCTGCTATTGGATGCATTGCTTTGGATTGTTTCGTGATGGTTTCTACTGATTATCGATTCTAGCAGTTCAATGGGGCCAATTTTTTTTGGTGGGCTGAGAGCAATGTATCCCATGCTCGATGATGTTCAAAATTTCCTTGCAAAAAGATAAAAGATGATCTTGTGTGGGATAAAATGTGTCCTTTTCCTGACTGATGTTGATTGTTGGGCTTTGAGGCCGCGCTGATAGTTGCTGCATTGCCATGTAATCGTTGGTGATGTTTAATCTTGATTGTAGATTGCAATACTTCAGTGAGAGCTACGTAGTTGCAGCTCGATGAATTACACCTGAACTATGCCCCTCTGTGTGATTAAAATGTGTGCTTTAACTCACAAATGTTGATTGTTGGGCTAGCATAACTGTTTCTCCATTTCAATAATTGACTGAGAGCTACATTCTTTGCAGCTCAATGATGAAACCCTTTTGTTAACACCTAAACGGTGATTACGCTATCATAACCCTTGACTGAGAGCTACAGTCTATTATGGTTACTACTCAAGATCGATTCCAGTATCTAAATGAGGCCAATTTTTTTAATTAGGCTGAGAGCAAGGTATTTCTTGCTCGATGATGTATATTTCTGTTGAGAAAAACTCAAGGATGCTAAGTACTGATTGCAGCTCTATGATGAATAATTCTTGACTGAGAGCTAAGTACTTGCAGCTCGATGATGTATAATTCTTGACTGAGAGCTAAGTACTTGCAGCTCGATGATGCTAACTATTTGTTAACACTTCAATGGATAGTTGGGTGATGGTTACTACTGATTGTCGAATTGAAAACTTCTCTGAGAGCTATATAGTAGGTGCTCGATGATGTAAATATAAATCTGTAGCACCTACATGGTGCTCTACGTTGTAAGTACTTGTGGGTTTAATCGCGTGGATGATGTCCGATGCGCTGTGATTGGCCTGAGAGCATCCCATTAGGTGCTCGATGATGCATTGTCTTAAGAAGACAACACCTTACTTCATTTCAATTCATCATTGAGGATTACGTCATTGCTGGACTTGCATGATAAATTCTTGTTAATCGATGATGTTATTTCATTGGTGGAGAGCACCCTACTTGGTGCTCTACGATTGTTGTTCACCTCAAGGATGTTTACATGTGTGCTTTGTCTCAGTAATGTTCTGTGCTGCTGTGATCTTTACCTGCTGAATGCATTACGTCAGTGACGCATTGTGAAATACCTGTGACCTACCTGTACTGTTGTTTGCTCCGGTTATTTCCCCCACTGCTGCTGTGTGATGCTTTGTGCTTCGTCTTGAATTTAGTTTGGCGGTCGATGCCTGATTGTTATTATTGATTGTTGACGTTATCTAAACATTGGGTACAAATTTTTATTTCAAAGTTGCTGAGAGCTAACTATTGGGTGCTCGAGGATGTTCATATGCTTGTGGAGAGCACCTTCGTTGGTGCTCCATATACCTTGTTCGCTTGGTCGCATGGTTTATGTCGTGGTCTAAGCTGATTTGTACATTATATTTTGGTTGATAATGACCGCATTGGTAGGTCCTCATTGCAGTTGACTTATACTACAGGATGTTCACGGCCGGTACCAGATGTTATTCTGAACAACAGGAACTTTTATCCTTATTTTAAGGTACTCCTGCATGATGGATTTAGAATGCAACTTATTTACATAAGAATGTCCAGTTAATTCAACATTTTTGCAGGATGTCATCGGCGCAATCGATGGCACGCTTATCCCCGCAAATGTCGCTGCGAATGTCGCTTCAAAGTTTCGGAGCAGGCACCAAACAATAGCACAGAATGTCATGGCGTGTGTCAACTTCAGTTACAAATTTATATACGTCACCGCCAGATGGAAGGGTTCAGCCGCAGATATGAAGGTGCTAAGATGGGCTTTAGACGATGGAGGCTTTCATGTACCTCCGGGAAGGAAGTTGCTGCTCGACTGTGGATATGCAAACACATAGAGCTTCCTCACCCCATATCGTGGCGTTACTGCACACCTACCCCAGTTCAGGACTCGAAGGGGACACGCATATCGACGGCCGGAGGAGTTGTACAATCACAGGCATTCCCAGCTCCGTTCATACGTCGAACGTACTTTTGGCATCATGAAGGCCCGCTTCAAGGCCATAACTGAGCGGTCGTTTTACAGTTTCAAAAAGCAAGTTTTGGTTGTCATGGCTTGCTGCATAATCAACAACTTCATCCGTGAAGTCCAGGGCGAGGATCAGATATCAAGTGCATTCACTCTTGAATCAGCTCAAACTGGGTCGTCTGTAGACCTCGCTACCAATGACGAAGAGTTCGACAACACCGCTGCAGGTAGCGACGTCAGGGTCTCCAAACAGGAGATCCGAACTGGAGAATTGTTACGTGATGCTTTGGCAACGGCCATGTGGGAGAATGCGCAGCGTTGATTTTATGTTAATTACGTGTACCTTCTGTTACAATTGTGCCGCCTGCACCTACTATTTCGTACTACGTTATTGGGTTTTCTACGAGGCATCGCGCATTGCTGTACATTAAACGCCTTCCATGGATTATTATCGTGATTTCTTATTAAAGTAAATCTTAAAATTTCTACAACGTCCCTATGATGAATCCACCGTTATAACTTACGATTTAATGATGCGTTGTCGATCTTGGCTGAGCAGCCACAGTAGTGACGTGGCTTAACCGACGTCACTGTCGTCGTTATTTTCCATGTGGAAATTGAAATCTGAGGGAAGTCTATAAAACGTCTTTAATTTTTTCTGTATTGGTAGTTTTCATTATTTAGTATTGGTAGTTTTTTCTATATTGGTAGTTTTTTCTATAAAACGTCACTATCGTCGTTTTTTCTGTATTGGTTATTGAAAACTATATGCCACCTATAATTAGATATTATAACCCATCAAGCCTAATAACAACCAACAACTTTACCTAACTTTCAAACCTTATTCCTTATCCCACAAAACCCATCCGAACAGAGAATAAGCCTTATTCCACCTTATTCTCCTTATTCTTATTCTCCTACCGAACGGAGAATAGACCCTTATTCCCCTTATTCCCCATCCTTATTCCTGCTTATTCTCCTACCGAACGGGCCCTTAAGCGGTGGAACGGTGCGTCTCTGCAGCTGATGATGCGTGTTTTGATGATTGACCGTTCGGCTTGAGATTCGATCCTGCGGCTGTTATTCAATCTGAAAGGGAAGTTATGAATCGTCTGATCTGTAGCCGATCGAACGGCGGTTTCAGCATGAGTTCTTCCCCAAAATAAATCCGGACAGAGGCAGCTGCGCGATCGATGGGTTCCAAGTCAATGCTCAAATCGGAAGAGGATCTCGCACCAATACTTCGGTTCAATTATTTCCAAGCGGTGGTGCGATCGATGTGTATCCACCTGGAGGCTAATGAATTTCTGGTTTCTGGTTACTCTTTAAAAATGGTGCTATGACGATAATGCTTGCAGGTTGCTTGTGACTCCACGTTGGAGGTATTCCTTCACAAGAGTTAATATGCGTGGGAATCTCGATTGGTCACGAGTTGCTCAATTATGCAGATTCCCCACTCCAGATCTCAGATGCTGATGTACCTGTGCAGAGTTAAGTGGTTCGAGGATACTTCCTCGACCTGAATGTTAACAAAAGTAAATGGACATAGATGGTTGGATTCGATCTGATGATCAGATGCGGATGGAAATATGGAGCAGTGTATCAAAAAAATGGAATGAAATTGGACTGAGATATGGAGCAGTGTATCCATGCGGTGGTGACTGCTTGATGCTGCTCTCATATCAAATCGGTTGTATGAAACCGTCCTCCAGGTGATGCTTTCAGATGTGCGACTTGCTCTAGGTATTCGACGGTGATTTGGTATCAAATAAGAGAGAAGTTGAGGGAGAAGATAGAATTAGCGGAAAAACAGAGAGAATAGAGGGATCCAGAGATGAGGGAGAAGAGAATTAGATGAGTCAGAAAATAGAATGGAGGTGGAGTTGAGAAGAGAAGGGAAGGAGGGAGAGAGGAAGAGAAGGACGGAGTTCTAACCTGGAATGAAGGCGGAATGTGTGCGGGTTGGGAGCTGCGCATCTGGAAGCACGGAGCTCGGCGGAGCTCCGTGGATGCTTGCCTCAACGCGCGGGCGCGACGTGGGGGCTGAGCGCGCGGTGGAGCGGCTGCTTCAACACCGACTGCGGATCTCGTCGGGACTCCTCTTTCTCGCTTAACGACGGAATCGAGATGTTGTCACCCTCTCTCAACCTCTCGGAGCTCTGGAGCAAAGAGGGAGGCAAATGGCGGATGTGATCGGAAATGAGGGGTCAACGGTCTTATATAGGCGAGGAGAGATACGGGCACCGGAGGAGGCCACGAGATCGAGGGGTGGTTGGTGAACGGCCGGCCAACGGCCGGCCGTTGAGGAGGTTGGACGGTTGGTTCAATGGGGTAGAAGAAGAAGAGGAAGGAAGATGACGTGGGAAACAAGGGAATTAGGAAAGTAAGAGAGAAAAAAAGGGGAGAGAGAAAAGAAGAAAGAGAAAAAGAATGGGAAATAAAACTAAATAAATTAATATAATTAAATAATTAATAATAAAAGGGATATTTACCCAGCAGACCCTGAAATTTTTGCAAATTACCTCTACGACCTTTGAAACATCGATATTCCTCCCTAGACCCCATAATCTTGCTCCGTCTTACCCTATAGACCCTACCGTTAATTTGAGATTTTTTAAGTTAACTAGTTTGGGTTTAAGTTGAGTTAATCTAACCCTAGCAAATCAAAGGCCCTCCTTTCTTCTTCTCTCCCCCTCCTTCTTCTTCCACACTCTCTCCTTCTTCATTCTTGTTGGACGAAGTAAGGGTTGGCTCTTCGAATTGAGCGGCGGGGGGATGGATTCCTTTGATCGGGGTGGGGAAGTGGACGGGAGGAGCATCCGCGCGCGGGGAGGGGGGTCTCCATTGCCGGGGAGGGAGCAGGGCTCCGGGGGTGGGCACGGCGGGCGGGGCTCCAGGGGTCGCACCAGGGGGCGCGGGGGCACAGAGGAGGGAGGAGTTGAGGGCGAGGGAGAGGTTGCAGGACTGGGCGAGGGCTTCGAGATAGGAGTCGAGGGTGGAGAGAAGGGGACCCGCGGCAGACTGGAGGCGGGAGTTGACGTCGGAGAGGGAGGACTTAAGGGAGTCGACGTCGGAGAGGAGGGAGCGGAGGTCATCGACGGCACGGATGAAGTCCTGGTAGTGGGCGCGGCAGAAGTCCTCGATCTCCAGCTCCTTGTCGCGGGAGACCTTGCGGAGGGACTGGAGGAGGGCATCGGGGCACGCCGAGGCGAAAGCGCGCCGTACGAAGGGGGCGAGATCCTCGCCGTTGGAGATGGCAGAGGAGACGGACTGGAGGTCCAGTTTCGAGGTGCCGTCCAGGTCCCCGTTGGCAGAGGCGTGCTTGGAGGAGGAGAGGGCCGCGCCTGCGGCCTTCGTGCATCTCATCGCGCGGTGATCTGGGAACGACGACCGGGAAGGAGGAAGGGGTGTGGGTGTCTGAAAGCTGTGCTGGGGAGGAGGAAGGGGTGTGGGTGGCACTCCTTGTAAATTTAATAAGTAAATTGGGTATAATATAAATGAACATAACGGAATCAGGTTAATTTTAACGGATCAATTAACGGGGCTTAACCGTAGGGTCTGTAGGGTAAGGGTTAGCAAGATTACAGGGTCGTGGGAGGAATTATGATGTTTCAAAGGTCGTAGAGGTAATTGCAAAAGATTTTAGGGTTTGCTGGGTAAATATCCCATAATAAAATTAATAATAATTTCGAAATTAAATAATTAGTAAATAAATGTAATTAATAAATTATTTAAATAGTTTATTAAGTAATTAAGTAATTAATTAAGTAATTAACTAAATTAATAAATTAATTAAATAAATAATTTAAATAAATAAATAAAGTATTATTTATCTTATTAAAAACAAATATAGGAATAAAAACAATAATATATTAAATAATAATAAAAGATGCGGTTTATTGTACAATATACCTAATACGGCCCTGAAAACAGCGTTTTTCGCATTAACTCCGATTTTAACGAAACTAATGCCATTTTGTAGATAATTAACAAATATAATTTTAGGAACTGAGTTTGTTCAATTCGGAGTTGATACGACTGAGTTATGAGGCCCGGACGAAAAAAGTAGCGGCTTCTGTCAACGGGAAATAACGTAAAATCTTTCTTGAGATTTTTGTCCCACTCTTACTTGCTTCATGATATCTTGACTCGTCACATTCAAGACACCGTTGCAAATACTGGTGTTCACCGTAATATAAAATATGGTGATTTATAAAAGAGTTTATTTTAACTTCCGCTAAACCCATCTTCCGCATCATCTTTTTGATTTTGTAATAATTATCAGGTAATTCTGTATCTTCTAGTAACATTTTCTTGATAAGTTAAAGCATTGCATCAAAATTACGATCAGACATATTATACTCCATCTTCACCGATAGAAGATCCAAAATCGTAGAGAGTTTTGAATATGTCTTACAATCCAACCACAATAGCTCTTCTGCTTTTTACAACAACTCGTAGAATTCTGCAGACTCTCCATATGATTCTTCATCATCTAGCAAAACAGTGTTAAAATCTGGACCCACAACTTCCATAACCTATCTACAAATAGATTAATATTGTCCACTTCTTTTGACTCATTCATCTTGTCCTCGTAATCCTCACCATACCTCCACCAAATCTGATATCCTTGTATGAAATCCATTTTATAAAGATGTAACTGACTTTCATCCATAGATCTCTTCCTCATTAAATGATATTTTGACACGGACACAAGATAGTTCCATCTGAATCCAAAATATGGGAACATTGTGCGTAAGCAAATTCTATAAATTCCTGAACACATCTTTGAAAGGTATCTGTAACACGTCCATCTACTACACGCTTGTACATCCATTCTATATTAGTCATATTGATCAACCTGAATGAAATAATTCATATTGTCAAATGAGATGGGATGATTAAATTTTGAGTTAATCTAGGAGAAAATGTGAGAATACCTAAACCTAACCCATTATTGACTTCAAAGATGAGAAGGGAAGTGTCTTAATTATGTCATCACTTGAACCCATCTATAAGGATTCAAACTTACTAAAAGATGCTCGTTGTCACATGCTTGCTTATTTCTGAGGAAATTTCAGCAGCATAACCCTGCACCTCTACTGTATACCTCAAAAATCAATCGCAATAAACTTTCAAAATAATCATATTAGTGATTATTTTGATAGTAAATTATGATTGATTTGGTATACCGAAGAGGAAGGGGTTATGGAACTGAATTTCCATCAAAAACAAACAACTTGTGACAATGATCACATTTTAGTAAGTTTGAAACCTTACGAACCTCCTTAGTCCGGGATCTCCGAACTAAGGAAAGCTAACATAAATGTATTACTTTAAGATCACTTTACATCATACATTTGTACGTACTACAAATGAGACTATAAAATAATTTTAAAATATTTAATCATTTATGTTAGTCGGGCATTTACGTAAATTTGGTTGGTTAACGATGTGGATATGGATAAGTGTGATCCTAAATTAGTGCCTAATAAAGTGTTTGGCTCAATAGTATTGGAAGTGTACATGCAAAAAAAAAGATTTCTCCACCTGCAAACATCAAAATCCACGACCATTGGACTGGGATAAGTCATCCCAAAGTGAGTCCAATAGTACTGTGAAAAAAAATATAACACAGTTGGAGGTGAGCAAATCCTCCAATGTGTTGCACACACCTCCTGGTGTGCAGGGACACACAACACGGTGTGGAGGGACGCACTGTGTGTGAATGATTTTGTGCGATTTAATAATAATTAGTAGTTAGAGTTTTAGTCTTATCATCAACCTAACTATAAGTTAATGTGATATACTTGGTCACATTAACTAGAATTTAATGTGGTAATAAATTATCAAAGAAGAAATATTGGTGGTTATCATATCTCATATCCACACTATATGAAATAGTTTAACTCATATTAACAGTCTATAAAGAGAATGTTTGTAGGCATGAAGATAATTATACTTATTGTTATTCAGAAGTTATACCTAATGTGAATTATTTAAGCACAAATATACAATATCATGGCATGATATTCCTATTTCGTAATTTTAGTCATTGTAAAAAATCAACTATACTAACAAGTATAAATGTTATAATGGACTTCTTATCCTTTATGTTCTACAAAGTTTAGACCTACTGTTGGTTGTGTCATTTTATCAAACACCTACCACGCATAAAATTCTACATATAAATGAGACAACCACAATCAAGTTTAACAATAATATAGAAATCAACTCTTATCCTAAACATATAAAACACATTCAAATACGTATGGTGTATACAAAATATCAAACAACAAAATAAAAAATTGAAAACCTAAAACTATCCAAACAAGACTAATATGCAATGAGATTTTAAAATGAGAGAGAGGAGGAAGTAATATACTGAAGGGTAAATGTCTATCTACTCGAAACACATAAAGGAAGGTCGCCGGTGGCGGAGACGATCGTCCGCAGTTCGCCGGAGGGGAATTTCGGAGGGAGAAATGCGAGTTAGAATGAGGAAGAAAGGGAGGCTGACGTTCTGCTTAAGGGCTTGGGCGAGCACAATTAAGTGCTCGCCCCACCGTTCGCAGGTGCTCGCCCCTATATTTGCAAGCGCTTGCATTATCCACGCATAAAAATTCAAGTGACCGAGCACATACGGGTGAGCACATGTGCAATAGAAGTGCTCGCCCAAATTGGTAAACGCGGGCCAGCCGACCGCTCCTCAGGATTCAAACCAGCGAGCCGTGTGGGCGACCACATGTGGTCCTCCTGTGCTCGCTCATGATCGACCGAGCACATGTGCTCGCCCAAGGCATGCAAATACGTGCATGCCAAATGCATCTTTTTTGTAGTATGTTCAATCCTCATCATCCATGTTCTACGGTTGAGAACAAGAGCATGACACATATCTAGGACGTCTGAACCCACTGTAGTTACGCAACCTAGTGAAGTTTAACCTCGGCATCATCTAGCACAGAATCATTCGAATTCAGTTGAGATTCATTCAATAAAAATTCGAGAAAAAAATCGATTCTAAATAAAATGAATCGATTATGAATTTGATTTATGGATTCGATTCCCTAATGAATCGAATTTGAATTAACCTGAATTTGTTCGATAATAATTCGATCCATATTTATATACATACATGCATACATACATATATGTATGTATGTATAAACACACACACACACACACACGTAGAATATGTGTGTGTGTGTACGTATTTAGATGTTACTTACATGCATGCATAAATACATTATACATGTATGTATAAATGTATGCATGCATGCATGCATCTGTATGTATGTATAATTATACCAAATCATGATAAAATATCCAATAATAAAAAATAGAGTAGAAATTATTAGCTATAAAGTCTAGTAAGAAAAATATATATTTAATATTTTTATCCAAGTTCCTCATCTTACACTTATTTACATATTCCTACCTCCCACGCCCTACCTTTTTCCTTTTTCCTTTTCATTCTTCATCGAAAATCCATCATTCTTAAGGTAAACGGTGATGCTCCCTCTTCTTGCACATGAAAAAGATATACGTTAAGTTCATCTTTCATATATGTCGTGATGGCCTATTTAGGTATTCCTCCTTCACCTTCTTTTTTATTAGTTATCCTTGTAAAAAAAACTATGGTGATAGTTATCATTGTCAATATGACGTTAATCATCACTTCAGTAATTTACATGTTCTTCTCGCCATCATGTTGGTTTTTATTTAGTATGTTGAAAATCCACAGCTTGTGATTCAAGAATCTAGTTAGATATTGATGATCATCATGATGCATGAAGTGATTTATCTTGCCAACTTAGTTGTTGATATTCTCTTTGTTTCGAATAAAATACCCATTTGTATTAATTTGCTACATGAGCTTGATTTATCTTGCTTCAATATAAAGTCATATCAGTTGAGTTGTAGCCAACAAAAGTAGTCAATGATCAAGCAGTAAACTAAAGATCTGATTTTCCTTTGAGAGTGGGGTATTCTTCTTCTTCTTCTCCAATTGAGGGTGAGGAAGGACATGAATGAGAGAAATTATATTTATTTATGTATTTTATGTTCATCATCCTTCTATCCCTTTAATAAATCTTATATAATTATATTTCTTTATGTATTTCTTTCATCATAGAAAAAGAGCAATTATTACGATGGAATTCAATATCCATAAACATTAGGTGTTGTTATGCATTAATATTATCGGCTGGTATCTCCTTAATTAAATATTTTTTTTTAATTTATCGTAATAATAAAAATATATAATTATAAATCAAAATATTTAAAATTATAATACAATTTATATAAATAATCTATACAAGCTTTAAAATATCAGCTACCATTTCAAATTGAATCAAATATGAATTCAAGAATGTAAATTTATTTAAAATTCAATTCAAGTTCAGATTAAAATGAATCAAATCTAAATCCTAATGGATTCGAAGATATTCGATTTGATTAGCACCCCTAGCCTCATCACTTCCACTATCACTAGAAGTACTCGTGAGTACCAACTTTTACACGAGGAGTACACGTCAATAGGGTATTTTGCAATTGATACGCAATCAAGCTTTGTTTTAAAATTGTATAAATTACAAGGAACCCCTTTAAGCTAAACATATCCTCATTCTTCTTGATTTTTTAGATGCGGTTATTTTATTTTATTTATTGAACTAGTGATGTATCTTCCACATTATTTTGATGAATTTCTAAGCTAAAATGAATTTGTCGTGATTTTTGTTGTTGAAAATAAGCTATTTTTTATTGATAAATGCATGTTAATCATGGAAATATGATTTGTAAATGAAAATCAGTGGAGTCATTGCTTGGATGATGAATTAATGCAAGCCAATTTTTATAAAGAAATATTGAAAACTGTGGGCTAGAGAGTTTATTTTGTGATTGGTTTATTTGATTATTTTGGTACATGTTGTAATATTTAGAAAAAAATCTAAAAATAAAATTTTATAGCCCTTTATTTCTACACCGTTTTAGAATTATTTGATAATTTCAATCCAACGTTTGCTATTTTTTAAATGACCAATCTGATGTACCATTATTGTTGCATTTATAACTAATTACCGGTAGTCCCTATATTTCGAAAAAACAAGGATTTTCCCTCTTTATTAGTAGTATAAATATAATAATCTCAAAATAAATAATATACCTACATAGTAAAAACCTAAAACATGAAAAACTCCTAAAATTATAGTAAATAATATGAAATCAAAAATACAACAATAGTATTTTAAATTTTAGATTTCATGTACATTTTGATTAAAATACACTTATGATTTTAATACCCATTTTAGTCATTATATATCTTTTTCAAATTTTCCTTGTTTTCCTTCTCAAACATTTTTGAAACTTTATTTTGTTTTCCTTTCATGTTCATATTTTTTACGTTGAAAAATTCTAGAAATAATCGTAAAAATTTAAAATCACAAAATATTTTATTTCTATTTTATTTTATTTGCCAACTTTTTATAAGTATATATAAAGTCTTTTTTATTTACTTTTATTTCTATGTTAGATCTTTTTTCTTTTCCTTTTTATTATTTTATAAAAATAATAATTAAAATTTTGAAAAAGTAAGATGAATTAAATTAAAATAACTAAACTATTAGATCAACTTTATTTGAGTATTATAAGTATAATCAAAATTCCAAAAGCAAATAAAAACTAAAAATCAAATTAAAAAGTAAAAATACACCAAAACATCAAAACAAATACAGAACGTGACAAGTCGCTAGTGTGAGTTTCTTTAGGAAAACAATCGCCTCATAGTGTATGACGTAGGGACTCTTACCTTATTAATAATTAAAGAAAAATGAAATTAGATGCATAGCATGCCTTGAGACGATACTATGACTGACATATTGACTATAGTTTCTATGCTTGTAATCAGGGATCCAACCAAACACAAACATTCCTTTAGTCTCTAAGCAAATAAGTCGACCTTGAACAACGAAATGTATGTCTAGCCATCCCAAGCATCAATAACCATACTATCATGATCTGTTGCCAATGCAAACAATCGAGGGAAGTGCATACACAATGTTCCCTCCTCTGTCTAGTCAACAAGTCAGTTGCTAAAACCCCACTTGTCTCAGGCAAATTGATAGCAGCGAGGGAGAAATACTTGAAAGCACCAAACAATACCCCTTCAAAATGTAGAGGGCGAAACCATCAACCCAACATGGTCCGGAAAATCATGGGAAAATGCCATAATTTTTCGCATCCATGCTATTTCTCTCCGAGGTTGGAGAGGATTGAGTTTCATGTTCTCTATTATTTTTAGCATTTGTAGCATGTGATGAAAAAAAACGATGACACCATGTTTATTTCCACATGATTATCACATCAATAGTCACATGATTAATTATCACATTAATAGTCACATGAAATTTTAGTAGTAGTATAGTAGTGGGAAGCATATCTTCCATCATAGTTCAAATTACATCAGGGTGATATACTCCTCTTTTATTGCAATCAATGCTTTAAAAAATCCAACCACATGATTGAGACGATGAATATTATTTTACCCATTCAAAATTTGTCCTAATCCAACATTTGCGGCAATTTTATCCTAATAGTCAAAGGTCTAATCCCATTTTAAATTGGTTTTAAGTTCCTTAAATGTCTATTTTTCGTTCGACCATTAATGTAAAATACCTAAAAATACCGGATTAGGATGAAATTTGAATGATATGTTGAACAATATTCATGGATCCATTTCATGTAGTTGTATTTTTTAAAGCATTTTTTTTAAATGAGTACAACATCTATATTGTAGTTTGGATTACACCAGAGGAGCTTGTTCCCATAGTATTGGGTAACATATACCAGAGGTAGATCCTCTGCATTACAGAACCTACTGCAATCACCCGAACTGCTCGATCTTGATCGAGCGGTTCACACGAATTTCCACGGTATGGACCTACAAAAATAGGGAATTCGTACAAACCATCCGATCATGATCCCGAACACTGTAGAGGAATTTCCACAGTATGGACCTGCATAGTCAATTTAGGTAGCGGTTCGGGCGATTGCAACAGACTCTGCAGTACTGCAGAAGATTTGTCCTCAATATATACCATATCTCATATTTAAAAAGAAAGAGAATTTTGAGTAAAATTGACTAGTATCACAACAAAAATAATGAAAGTTAATCCCAAAACTTAAGGAAGACCAATTACACAGCACTGTGTATTCTGTAGCATACACCTTTCGGCATCTATCTCACTTATTTATCCCCAACACTAAAACACGATAAAAAAAAGCTCGCCAATCTTGAAAGCCGTTCTATTACTACTACTCCAGCACACGAAAGAACATATAGCATCAGGACGCGGGAAAAAACCAGTAGCGATCAGTTTGGAGTAATGAAGTCCCCTTGCGACTTGCGAAACAGCTTGTGCTCGATGTGCTGCGCGAACGTCCGCGGCGGGAACATCACGGGGCTCTCCTCCGTCACGAGCTCGGGCAGCGGCTGCAGCACGATCTTCTCCTTCGGGGGCTCGCAGAAGACGGCCCACGAGATCCGGACCTTCTCCTTGTTCACAAGCCCCCGGTGGAGGATGCTGCGGTACCGCCCGTTGCTCAGGATCTCTATGGTGTCCCCCACGTGCACCACGAACGAGTCCGGCACGCAGCGTGCGGTATTCCACTCTCCGTTGTGGTAGAGCTGCAGGCCCGGTACCATGTTGTGGAGTATGAAGGAGAGAGCGCTGACGTCCGTATGGGCTTCGACACCAACCGCGAGGTCCGGCTGTGGGCATATCGGGTAGTAGTTGATCTTCATTTGCAAGAGGAGATCCTCCTCGCCGCCCACTTCCGCCTCGAGGCGCCCTTCGTCGAGGCCAAGGCCAAGAGAGAGGATCGCGAGCACGCGGCTCGCGAGCTTGCGGAGTTCTCTACCGAATTCTTGAGTCACCTCCCTGAAATTATTAAACTCTTATTAGTAAGTTGGCGCCAATTTCTTGAAGTGCAAATTTGTCGATCTTCCAATAACAATCTTATAATATTTATGAAGAAGTAATCATGAGATGGTGAGATTACTTGTAATCAGAAGGCTCCCGGGGCCAAATGGAGAGGTCCACTTTGTCCTCTGGGAAGATCAAGTGGAAGAAGTAGTCCTCCCATTCCAGCTGCCCGCTCTTGTTGTTTGCCAGTTTGCTACCGTAACCGTCAATCCTACCGGTCGACTGGTCATTCGCATATTGCTCCTTCACCTCCACTGGGAGCTCGAAGAACTTCGTCCCCACGCTGCGCACCCGATCGACGAGGTCCAGCGGTATGCCATGGTTGACGATATGCATCACTCCCCACTCGGTCGCGGCTTTGTTAACAGATTCGACACATGATCGACGTGCTTCTTCATCCCCCGATAGAAAGCCTGCAAGATCGATGGTTGGGATCTGGTACTGGGATTCCTCCGTCTTCTTCGCCTCCTCTATGGCATCTCCTAAGCTAGCACGCTCCTCTATGGGACGTATGTACTCGTCGGGGATGGAGTGGATGCCGCTTCTGGCTAGGATCTCGACCCGAGCGGGAACGGGCGGCGGCAGCGGGAGAGCTGTGATGGTGTTAACCATGGTGGCCATGGATTGTGGGTGATGTGTTGGATGAATTGACTGTAGAAGGGAGATTGTTGGGTTTTGGTTTGGTTGATGGTGTTGGGGGGAATTATATAGGTGTTTGAATTGGAGGGTGGAGCTACCAAAGAAGTGAGTGATTTCAGGTCGTTGTAACTGAGGTTGGGTAGCTCCCATTCAAAGCGGCAAGTTGTCTGGCGGTTGTCTGACTCAGAGGCGGGTAAATAACTCGGGCGTCCCCAAAGTTTCGAGTGGTAGACCACGCAGCCCTTGCCCACGATCGCCCTTCTTCTTTTATAAGAAAATGCGTGTGAAAACCCGACCTAAACCCTAAACCCCCACCCATCGTCACCGCCGCGGCCACCACCATTCCCCCCCCACCCCCACCCCTCCCCCCACCCACCCTTCCTCTTTTTCAGATGCCATCTGGGCCACACCACCCACTCAGAGCCGCAGGAACCCGCAATTTTTGCACCCCATAACCAGGGCCTTCCTCTGTCCACCACCCTTGTAGTCGTCGATGATTCGAGGCCGACCTGGCGTGACATATGTGGGGTTAGCCCCAAACCGCCACCTCTCTCGCGTCGGATGCTCTATACAACCCCCCCCCCCCCACGATTCTGCTAAATGGCGAGGAGGTTGCTTATGTAGATGTCGTCGAAGCGGGCATGCTGGATCGTATGTGGGAACATATGCTTGTGTTTTATGTTTTGAGAAAACACCCGTACCAAGCTCCTTTCTGCCTTCATTGACAAGATCTGGAAGCCGAAGGGGGATACGAAGCTTTTTGCTCGCCCAAACGGGTTCTTCTACGTGAAGCTCTCATGTGAAGAGGATTGTCAAAGGATACTCGCTGGTGGGCCTTGGATGTTCCAAGGGAGATTCATGGCTATACGAAGATGGGAAGCGGGCATCTCGCTTGAACGGGATCTCCTGGCCGAGGTTCCATTGTGGGTTTGTTTCCACAACCTTAGCCTCAGCCATCACTCGGATATTATTCTCAACAAGCTGGCAAGCTTAATTGGTACTCCTCTATTCATGGACGCAGCCATGGCAGTTGGCCAAAGAGAGGGATAAGCTAGGTGCTGCATATCCATCCATGCGGCGAAGACCATTTCGTCAACGGTCCCGCTAGCCTTCTTCTCCGGCAAGAGGGAGACTACCAGGTAGAAATTTAGTGACAGTCGCCGAGGTGCGGCCACTATGTTGCCTTTGGAAACACCTCCGTATCTTGCCCCTTCGCCATTAAAAACCCCCACACCGGTTGGAAGCGACGAAATCCCATATTCTGGCTGAGAGGACCAGGCACATGGGCAGGAGGTCCCGACCGACAAAGTGAGAGGAGAGATGGATAAATACCACAACAACCAACTGGAGCAACCCGTAAGGATTGAATGTATCGGCTCCACGACGGCCAAGCAACTGGAGAGTGACCAAACTCATCCGGAGAGCCTTCCCACGAAATTGTCGAAGAAGATGTTACCCCAAGGTAAACACACAAATCCTTTTTCTTTTGGCCACATATCCATCCTTCACAGGAAAATGGGAGCACACTGATGAATCCACATTTCATCATCTTTATTCTACCATTTTGGCCTCAAAACCCTGGCAAATGCGTGTAAATACTCTTAATTCCTGCATCTTAGCATTCATGCATGTGCATGTAAATAGTGTATAAAATACTGTATTTAAAGCTAAAATTATAGAATAAATAAAAGAAAAGAAAAAGAATAAAATATTGTAAATATTTTATTACCCGAAACCCCGAGACCTAGGCATCTTGATGAATAGGTCGACAAGGAATAAAGTAGGGGGAGATAAGGGTCAGAATACAATAAAACACCTTGTATTTCATTCATTCTTTATTCATTGTGGGACCTATTTTTGGGTCCACTTTTTATACCTCAAATAAAGAAACTTTGTACATGAAAGTTGTAGATAATTAAATAAATAAAAATACAAAATTAATTTCATTCAAAAATAATGTATAGATAAAAAGTTATGATCTGAATAAAATCCAGAATCCCAACTTTCCGGACATGTATCTCGCAAATAAAAACTCGAAACGCACCAAACTCACCTTTAATTGTATATAATTTAAAATAAGCTATTTAACGACGATGGTTTCGCGTTTGGCGGAGCTACGGTTTAAAAGTTGAGTTTTGGACCCCTATTGTATACTTGCACAGATTAAAATATTCATTTTATTATTTATTCATTATTTTTATAATTTTATATTTTTTATAATTTTGTAAATATTATTTATAATTTATATGTATATTAAATCAGAATAAAAATACAAAAGAAATACAAAATAAAATACTTGTATAAAACATACCTAGGTATAATACCTATACATACACCTACAGAATTAATAATTCTATTTTATTAAGTGTAGAAAACACTCATAAAAATAAAGTAAAAATATATTTAAGTGTACAAAAATACTTTATAAATATCTAAATTAATAAACAAAATAAATAAAATTAAATGTACAAAATAAAAATAAAACAATAAAATATATAGATAAATATACCAATATAGGCCTAAACTAGTAACTTGTATTTTTATACCTCTAAAAATAAATAAAAATCATAATAAAATACTTCATAAAATTATAAACATTTTTTATTTAATAACCTAAAACTAAGTAAATCATTTACTATTTTTAAACGAATTTATAAAGATTTTTCCAAGGTTTTTCCTGGTTGGTCCATGTGGACCAACCAGGAGGGTCCGAGAGTTGACCGCGGGTCAACTCTCTGACCCGCCCCCTGTTGTGTGTCAGATTGCATTTTTGTCCCATTTTCCCAGATTTTTCAAGGCTTCATCTTGCATCTTTTGATGTCGAAGTCTTCACAACTTTTTCTCCCCATTCTTCAAGGATACACGCCCAGATGTAATATTGGGGATTGGACCGCTGCATCGCCTCGTGTTCCTCGTTCTTTGAGTCCCATCCGTCAACTCTACAAAAACCACCCTTCATCCATTTTCAAAATTTGAACCCCTTTTCCACGAGCTCCGCTCCCCTTCTCGTGCCCAATCAACCAAGGAAGGTGACAGCTTCCCTTGGAGACCTTCAGGCGGGTCGAGCGAGCACTGAGGCGGTTCCACCACCTCCGCCTTTCGTCGGCGTTGAGGTACCTTCTCCCTCTGGCTCCGTCCATCGAGGCAGCTTCTTTCGCCCTTTATTTTCTTTGTGTTTCATTCGCCGTATCCCTAGGAGTAAAACCCCCCAAGAACATTTCGATTTCGTCCATCAAATCGCCACATGTACCCCCCTCGTCGGAGTGCACCTCCGACCGAGTCCCCTTCACGTCGCTCCACGCCTCGTTTCCACCTCCGCGGGGTCCAGGCACTTTGTCCTGGACCCTCTCACCCTTTCTTGCAGGTCAACGAGCTTTGAAAACTACCTGGGGGTCATTTTGATCTTCGCCGGAGACCCACGAAGCTCCACCAGCTCCTCCCTCGTCTCCAGCGAACCTCGGTCGTCGCTGAGGTATTTTGGACCCGCCAGCACCTAGAGGAAGCCCGTAGGAGCTTGCAGCCCCATTTTGAAGCAAATAGGACCACCGGAGGAGGAGTGAGTCGCCGGAGGAACCTCGCAGCGATGGGGTTCTTCCATATTCGTCCATCGACCTTCTCCGCCGTCGGATTTTCAAGGCCCCCCAGATCGCACGGTGTTCGTTGGATCATGCGTACCCAGCCACCGTCCGATTAAACTTCCACGATCTAATCCTGCACGTCCAGGCCCAACCGTTATCGGCGCATAGGATCACGCCACGTGGATAAGTGGGAGAAATCCCACCGTCCGCCAGTGCCTTAGGTGGGGATTTTGCATGTATACCCCGCCTGCTTTTGTAATTTATTTTAGAATACTTAAACTTTCAGCTACGCTTTTGTATTTTTGTAATATTTGCAAATTTCCCCTCGGAGTTTTGTGATATTACGTCTGAGTCCCCGCTAGGTCACGTGCTTCCTCGCATGTGACTTGGCGATTTTGCAGGTGGACCCCGGGTTAATATCGTATTAACATTTAGTGCCTGAACTTTTATATGTAGTTCTATATTTGCTGGCATTTTTGCATATAAGCCCCCAACGTTTTGAATATTACATATCAGTCCTCCCCTGGTGTGTGCATCGTGCGTGCGTGGGTGGGCATTTAGCATCGACACCCTTGTGGCTATAAGATTTTGTATTTCGTCCAGCAACATTTTTACATAGTTATAGATTCCTGGAAAAGTTGCATTCTGGCCCTTGAGCTTTTCGCATATTACATAAACACCCCTGCCAGTTTGTTTTTTCCATTTGTCGTTTCTATTTATTCCATGCATCTATAAATTGCTAAAAATCACAAAAAAAAATAGGTTAAGCTCATGTTTGCTTGCTCATTCATGCTATATTTTTGTATTGCATATTTATTGCATTTTAATATTTATAAAAAATCAAAAACTCTCATTTTCAACACTGTTTACATTATAAAATCCATAAAAATTATAAAAACACCTCAGAAAATTACCAAAAAATATATTTTGCTTATTCTAGTGTGTTTTAACTCCAGTCCAAAAATCATTAAAAAAATATAAAACAAAACTCCTAAAAATTAGAAAACTCTAAAAACCCTTCATAAAAATTTATAAAATTCATAAAAAACTAAAAATTGTGTTTTCTCTTCCTGAATTTTCTTCATTTTTTATTTTTTATTAAAAATTAATGTGGAGAATTTTTGTTACTATTTCTATTTTATTTCTCCATTTTAGTTTCAGATCTTTATTTTCTTCACTGTTTTCGGTATTTTTTATTTTAAAAATGCCAAAAAAATCTAGAAAAATCACAAAAACATTAGAAAAATATAAAAAGTCCAAAAATATTTTATTTCCTGATTTTTGACTATTTTTACTTACTTTTATAAATACTCTATCCCTCTCTTTCTTATTTTGTATATATATTCCTTTTAAAAGAAGAAGAACATATAAAAAATATAAAATATAAAAGAAAATATAAAATCAGTAAATTAAAAATCAAAATATAAAAATATAAATTAAAACAAAAAAATAATAATAATGAATAAAAAATTTATAAAAACAATAAAAATTTGCATACTTGTAGACACTTGATCACATATCACATTTTGCATAATTTTACTTGATTTATCCTGCTTGCTCCCTGACTTTGACACTCTACACATACTTGCACTATACACATTTCTGTAGAGTTAATAATAAATTTTAACTCCACTTCTATTTTCATTGCTTGATTTGCTTGTCGTGGGTTAATTGTTGACTAACTAGGGTTTCTTGCGGGTCGCCACAACGACTCTTGTCCCAGCCTTGCGTGAGACATCTTTAGACCTGCGATAAACCGTGGTTATCACACACCGAAAGCATGCTCCTACAGCCGCTATGATTTCGGAAAACAGCAAGTTCGACCTGAATACTCCCTCATCAGATACTACATGCCATGATTCGGATTTGGCCCGGGAACAGGGCAATGTTGAAAGGCAGGGGAACAACTTGGGGGATACACCAATACCAGAAGTCTTCTCAACGACCAACCCCTTGGGGGATACCCCAATACCGGAAGTACTCACGATGACCAACCCGGCTTGGGCTACTGCGTCCCACAAAAAAAGAAGGCACAAAAGGCGGCCTCCAAAAACCTCAGGCCTAGGGCCTCCCCCGCCCAATATTCTTAATGTCAGATGCGGTCTGCAATACGTGGGGCTTAAATAAGCCTAGGAAAGTGAGATCCTTGCTTAGGGACCTCATAAGCAAAAAAGCCAAAATTATTGACCTGCTTGAGACTAAGATAAGGCCGGAGACGCGAGCAAAATTCGCTGCCCAAATCCCTAATGGATGGGCCCTCGTCCATAATGAAACCCCTCTAGGCAGGGTCGTTATATGGAAGGTATCTTCCTGGAGTTGCACTACTGCTGCAATGTCATCTCAGGCAATTACCATGAATTGCAACAACCATGGGGGGCTAAAGTTGCTTATTACATTCGTATATGGGTCCAACTCTCCATCAGAATGCAGGGAGCTGTGGGACCATCTATCCCAAACCTCATCATCCAATGACGTGTCGTTGCTTGTGATTGGTGACTTTAATGTCGTGAGATTCTCCCACGAAAAAATGGGGGGCTGTCTGCCGCTGCAGGAACCAATCGGTGTGACGCCCCCATCCCTCCCTCTAGGATCCGGGTACTCGGCAAACCAATCCACACACATACATTCCATATTCGAATACTTGCCTTTCACAAAAGCAGGAGAAATAGCAACAATGCATAGGAATTTAATTTTTTTGCTTCTCATTCAACTTGTTCACATTTCATACATTTCCATTGTCCATCCATGTCCACAAAAGTATACATGTATGCATGATAAAAGATGTCCACACATACATTATACATTTTACATGACATGTCTCTAAAAAAGAAACTAAGTACTGGAAACAGTAAAAGAACTACCAACCACTGTACCACAAAAAGGAGTCGTGAAGCTGCACAGAAAATGGTTACTCCAAAGCTGCTCACTGCTACAAACATGCACATCCACACGTAGGTACGTTATGAGCAAAGTTGCTCAATACGATTTAAACAACTATACAATAAAAAACAAGATATAAATTAAATGTATGCAAAAGAGAAAGGAACTGGGTAATTGATCTCACAAGATTACATTTTTTATTGTTATTAGATATGGATATGAGTAACCGAGCTTCGTGGAAAGTTTGTGGTCTTGGTCATGATGAGACCTCACACTATGACTCTAAGGCAAAAAGGACGCCTTAGGGTTGGGGTGTCTCCGTAGGCATGCAGTGGGGTACAATGCATCCTAACTAAGTTCCCAACACGTCCACTTAGCCCTACTTCCCAATGATACTTCCGATTCACAATTTAGATTCCAACCTGCGAATCCTCACGACAACCCAATCCTCTTTATGAGCAAGAGAATTATATCCCACTTCCAACTTCATTTAACCACATTTCCTGGAACTCCCCTCTTACCGCTCCCACTTGGAATACCGACCAATGTGACCTACATTGGCATGTACACGAGTGTTAACTCTAAGTGACAAGCGAAACACTAGCCGACCAACCATTACTACTTGGCACGCGCTCGAGCACCGGGCTAAAGCACACAAGTGCTGAGGCCAACACTGTCAGATTAACACCTCAGTGTGCCAAGCAACATGTCCCCCAACCCTCGTAATTACAATAGCAGTTGAGATCGTGGTCATCTAGGCTTCTACCCGGGGCCCCAAGGGTGCATGCTCCTCCCTTGGCAGCAACTACTCCACTACCCACAATTTTAGAATTTGGATTAACATCATTCAATATTATTAACCTCCGGGATATACAACCATTAGATATCCTTCATGGGATGGGATCAAGGAAATAATTGTGATATGCAGCAATGACACTTAAGCCACATTTGGCTATTTATTTTACTATTGAACAATTGAGTATCAACGTGTGCACTGACTTTATCAAACACCTGAGAAGCAGACTTTATCAAACATCTGAGAAGCATATAAAAAGGATGACAGGAATAGGATGCAAATTAAATTGAATATGACAACGTCTAAATCCTGATCGATTTATTCCTAAGCAGTTGTATGAACTTCTGTGACTATCGTCTCAATGCTACCGGCTTGGAAATGACCCTGATAGTAGCTGACCCCTGAACATGCTTGATCGACCAACAAATATGCTTGCCACCAACAATCAATGTCACTAAATTTATTATTTGGAGGGACATAAGCTCTCCCATGAATCCCATGCTAGATGTATATGGTCAGAACATATCACGAGTAGAGCATTTACCAAAGCTAATTGAAATTGTTGTGGCATTTCTAGTTAAATAGCACGACCTCAAGGAGGGATTCCTTTGAAGATATCTACAACATGAAAAACCCATCACCACTGTTGAGTTGTATGGATCCTAAAATGGGTAAACGGATCTTTGGATGAGGGACCGTTTACCCACTTTCCTATATATGTACTCATCCCCCTCTTATTTCATCAAGATAGTGAAGAGAGATCCCTAATCTCTTGTGAGGGAGATTAGGGTTGGTGTGTGCCCCCGTGGTTTTTCCCTCTCCGTAGGGTTTTCCACGTACATCTCTGTGTCTTTCTCTTGGTTGGATTGCTCATTGATTTTCTACATGGTATCAAAACTAGCTTTGACTCGTTTGTTTTTGATCTGAGTGCATCCCCTAATCTCCACCATCTCCTGCCCCAGCCCCACGCCTGCCGCCTCACGCCTGTTACTCGTGCTCTCCTGGCGCGCGTGCCCTAGCCCCGCCTGAAGTCCCCTCCTGGCGCGCGCACCGTGCCTGCCTCCCAAGTCCCAAGCGCACGTGAAGTCCCCGCGCGCGTGCCCTCCGCCCGCGAAGCTCCATTAGCCTGTGTAGGGTTCTGTCCCGCGCGCTCAAGCGCTCAAAGCTCCATATCCGCACGCCAACTGCGAAGACCCCTGTGTGGGGTTCTGTCCCGCGCGCAAAGACACCTGCGCAAAGCTCCAACCCGCATGCGTGCCCTCCCTGGCGCGCAAAGCTGTGCGTGAAGACCCCTGTGTGGGGTTCTGTCCCTGTGCTCGTGAAGCCCTTGTGAGTGGAGGCCCCTGCGGTTGAACCATCTTGACACACTCCTTCCGCACCATTGAATACCTTGTTCCTGTGCGTGAAGCACTCACGCCCCTTCCCTGAAGTGCTTGGAGCACCTGTGCACGAGCGTGTGAAGCCTCTTCCTCTAGGAAGCCCATGCCCTTACGCGCCCCTGCCTTGCGCACCCCTGCCTTGCGCGTCCCTGCCTAAGCCCTTGTGCGCTCTTGATATTCAGTTGCCCAAACAAATATAAGCAACTCGGCAGATATTCAGCGATACTTGATAAAGCCAATTTCTTTGGCATTCCACAGACCCGGCAAGCAGGATTCTTTCTTTTTCCAAGCTGAGAGCAAATCAATATTGAAAGTGTGGCTGGTTTTTGTCTATTATTGTGCCTTTCTATTCGTTTGGAGCTATACTTGGTACTTCTCTACCACAACTACTTGCTCAGGTGTGCACCTTTATTGCTAATATTTACTCCGTGTGTGACGAAGTGTTTTTATTGGTTCTCTGTGTGTGACGGAGTTGTTAATTTGATTATCCTTGCCATAATGGATACTGTCAATGAGTTAGAATATTTCTTAAACGGATATGATGTTGAAAAGTCTACTTCCCTGGATTCTGAAGATATGCCTTCAGCCCTAAATACGAGAAGAACTAATCTGTCTCGTACTGCCAATTCTGAGTGGGTCTTCTCTTTCAACGGAACATGCCTAAGAAGTTTTGGGGAGAAGATGTGCTTACAAGCGTTTACTTAATGAACAGGATGCCATCTCGAGTCCTAAATGGTGAATCTCCATTTATGCTCATTTATCCTGGTCAAGAACCATTCTCTATGCCACCCAGGGTATTTGGTTGTGTTTGTTTTCTGCATGCAAATAATGTTGGAGTTAAGAAACTCGACCCTCGTGCTAATAAAGGATTCTTCCTTGGTTACTCTACGACACAGAAAGGATATCAGTGCTTTAATTCTACATCTGGTCGTGTTCTGATTACTAAGGATGTTAGCTTTTTTGAAAATGATGCTTTCTTTCCCAGTAGTCCTATTCAGGGGGAGACTAAATGTGAAGAAGACTTTAATGGACTTTGTTTTTTGGATGATGTTAGTTATAGTATTCCTCATCAGGGGGAGATTCAATCTAATGGAAATATTTGTCGTGATGAAGAAGCAAATGAAAACAATCATAATCCTCCAGTTCTCTTATCGAATGAGCCGACTTCACAAATGTCTGATAGTATTCCTGGTGTTCTTAATGGGACTAACAATGATTTGCAAGATCCAGAGATTGAACAAGCTTCAGTCAGCAATCCTGTGATTATTGATGAGGCAGAAAATGATGTTCATAATGTTGAGTTGGAACTACTGGATGACAGCATTGCTCAAAGGAAGGGTAAGCAGATCATTAAACTCCCGGCCAGATATGCAGGATGTACTCAATACCCTATTGAGCATCATATTTCCTACTCTAAATTAAGCACGTCTTATAAATGTTTTCTCACATCGCTTGATTCTAATACCATTCCTTGGAATGTGGCAGAGGCTAGAGAGAACCCTGCTTGGGCTCTGGCTATGCAGGAGGAGATGAAGGCTCTGGTGAAGAATGACACGTGGGATATAGTTGATATCCCCAAAGATGTGCATTTGGTTGGTTCGAAGTGGATCTATACTATAAAGTATAATGCTAATGGGAATATTGACAGATTCAAGGCTCGTCTTGTGGCTAGAGGCTACAGCCAGAAATTTGGGATTGACTACATAGAGACCTTTGCTCCTGTGGCAAAGATGAATACAGTTAGGGTTGTTATTTGCCTAGTTGTTCATTTCTCTTGGAAAATGTACCAATTGGATGTGAAGAATGCTTTCTTAAATGGTGACCTCAAAGAAGAAGTTTACATGAAAATGCCACCTGGTTTTGAAAAAGAGGATAAATGTTGTAAATTAAAAAAGGCATTATATGGTCTAAAGCAGTCTCCAAGAGCTTGGTTTGAACGACTCCGTGTGGTCATGATAAGAAATGGATACACTCAAGTGAATGGAGATCACACTTTATTCATAAGAAGGAGTGAAACAAAAAGATCTATTCTTTTAGTTTATGTGGACGATATGATTCTTACAGGAGATGACGAAGGAGAATTATCCCGAATAAAGAAAACTCTTGCAACTGAATTTGAATTGAAAGACTTGGGGAAGCTGAATTACTTCTTGGGTATTGAGATAGCTCGATCTCCAAAAGGTATGTGCTTAAGCCAAAGAAAATATGCACTGGATTTGTTAAAGGAGTGTGGCATGTTAGGTTGCAAACCAACCACAAATCCTATTGAAACAAATCACAAACTGAGTAAAAAAGATGGTGAACTTCTTGATGATGTTGGAAGAGGAAGATACCAAAGATTAGTTGGGAAACTAATTTATTTGAATCTCACGAGACCTGACATTACTTATGTTGTGAATATTGTTAGTCAGTTTATGCATTCTCCTACTTCGATTCATGTGAACGATGTTAACAGAATTCTTTGCTATATAAAGAAATCTCCAGGTAAAGGGCTCATGTTCAAAAAACACAGTGATGTTATTATTGAAGGCTATACAGATGCAGACTGGGCTGGATCAATAGATGACAGGAGATCTACTTCAGGATATGCAGTGTATCTTTGTGGGAACCTTGTCATTTGGAGAAGTAAGAAACAAAATATTGTATCTAGATCAAGTGCTGAAGCTGAATATCAGGCTCTTGCTAATGGTGTCATTGAAGTTACGTGGTTGCAACTCCTTCTGAAAGATTTGGGTATTGAAGTTGATATGCCGATAAAGATGTTCTGTGACAATAAAGCAGCGATAAGTTTGGCCAACAACCATGTGATGCATGATAGAACAAAACACGTGGAGATAGACAGACACTTTATTCGAGAAAAAATTGACGATGGACAGTTGTGTCTTCCCTACATGAAATCTGGTGACAGATTGCTGGTCTCTTCACAAAGGGGCTACCTACAGTGCAATTTGAGTTGAATGTAGGCAAGTTGGGCATGGTTGATATGTATGCCCAACTTGAGGGGGAGTGTTGAGTTGTATGGATCCTAAAATGGGTAAACGGATCTTTGGATGAGGGACCGTTTACCCACTTTCCTATATATGTACTCATCCCCCTCTTATTTCATCAAGATAGTGAAGAGAGATCCCTAATCTCTTGTGAGGGAGATTAGGGTTGGTGTGTGCCCCCGTGGTTTTTCCCTCTCCGTAGGGTTTTCCACGTACATCTCTGTGTCTTTCTCTTGGTTGGATTGCTCATTGATTTTCTACAACCACCAAGTGAAGTTCAGCAATCAAGGGCAAGAAATCCATCAAACTTGGGTTCCAACCACCGGTTCCTCCCCTAGACAGTCCTGAGAAATGAGTGTTGTGTTAAACTCCACTCCTCGCACCCATGAAACACGACGAAAGCATGTCCTAACCTCATGTAAATCTTTCCAAAGCACCATTCTTGGAGCGTCAACAAGTCCATATACAATAATAATCACATAGAAGGAGTCATTTGAGCTCCACCCAAGAGTCATTGATAATGATCTGGCTCCAACAATCTCCTCTGGCTGAAAAAGATCTCGATTCCAGCTAATGAGGATGCTTCTCCCAGCCTGGTAAGAAATGTTAAGTCAACCAATGGAGCTCGCATGCGCTCCTCCACATCCGTCAAAGACTACATCACAATCCCCGTATCCATATTTCCATGAGATCCAAAGATAATGTCCATGCAAACATTTCCAAGCCGTTTTTGCTCGTAAAGCTCTCAAAATCCAGCTCTTCTTCAAAAGGTTTGCATGTGTGCCCCCATTTGATGGAACGTCCCGGACTTAGGTCTCCGGTCCGTTATCGAGGAAAACTGGCCCTGACAACTTGTTGGGTACGGGTTCAAATGGACCCGTTGACAACCACCCAAAATGCTTAAGCTCAAGTTGTCAAGTAGTAATCCCACCACTTATAAACCACACCCACACTTCGTGAGTTTTAGGTATGGTACTATGTTTGAGGTTGGGGTGTTACAACCTCCCCCACTTATATTCGCAACGTCCTCGTTGCGACATGGTCCATCACTTCTTCCCAGTGATAGTGGCGACTGCACGCTCCGGGTAGCCATTTCCTCCAACCTCTTTGTAGGGGCGGCTCCACCTCTCGGGTAGCCCTTTCCACTATCATAGAGAATTTGGCTCTAATACCATTTGTAACGTCCCGGGCTTAGGTCCCCGGTCCGTTATCGAGGAAAATTGGCTCTGACAACTTGTTGGGTACGGGCCCAAATGTACCCGTTGACAACCACCCAAAATGCTTAAGCCCAAATTGTCAAGTAGTAATCCCCATCACTTATAAACCACACACACACGTCGTGAGTTTTAGGTATGACACTATGTTTGGGGTTGAGGTGTTACATTTAATCCAGTGCATGCTTGGCTTTCTTTCTGCTCTGAACCACCCAGAAAAAGCAAACGTACTACCTAATTGGCCTGGTTTTAATGCATTTAGAAGCTTAGACACCTCCAAATACTTTAATCTATATTTTTGAGAGACATGATTGTAAGACACATAATCTAATATGAACAATCATCGGATCCTAATCATTTAAACCATATAGGAATATGGGAGTCATCAGGTATAATCAAATCTATAAGAAAAAGCTCCAGAACGTGCTAGTATAAAAGTATTCAAGGTTGTAATCAGGTAAACCAGCCTGTGATCAGATGCTCATGTAAACCAACTACTGTATCCCTTTTTATCTTTATTTTTACTGAAACTGTGGTTTGGTTGAAGTTCAATATATGATATCTTGCTGCAGGTTCCATTGCTCTATGGCTAACCATCACTCGTTTAGATCCAGGTGATCAAACATATTGATTCAAGGTCGTGTGGACAGTCGCAGCAATAGGAAGGGGGAATCGTACATCCTCTATGCGAGTGCGGCTTCAGGTCGTCGATCCGAGGTGCTCCGACGACCGTTGGTGAAGGAGAGGGATGAGGAATGGAGGAGGGAAGGGCTGGAGGTCGAAGGAAGAAGGGGTTGGGCATTTTGGGCGAGGTTTACGAAGGGGGAGGACTGGGTATATGGGTCCAACCCGGATTCGGATCCAAATGTGACTTGTACCCCTCCTCGTTAAAATGGTTGTAACTTGGGCTTCCGAACTCAGATTTTTGTGTTCTTGAACTCGTTGGAAAGCTATCGACGAGCCCTACGCAGTGGACTACTCAAATAAATTTTTTGGACGCTGGAATAAAAGCAGATTTGAAATCAAGCCTATATTTATCTGGATTTTGCAGTTAAGTCCTTGCTCGGTTTTTGGAGTTTTCACAATCGGGGGTTTCACGCCTGCATAGACCAGTGCGCTCTTCTCAACCTCAACTCTTGGGGAAATCATTGGTCTTGGAATAACTATTCTATTGGACCTTCCAGAATCACCGCCAGACTGGATCGCGCCCTTGTTAGTGATTCTTGGCTCGCCACTTTTCCGCTCTCTAGATGCATTTACTCCCCACTGACATCGACTGACCGCTTGCTGCTCACAGTGGATCTTGCCCATCTCCCCTCTCTTCCAAAGTCTTTTCGATATTTCGACTATTGGATGAGCCGTGCGGGACATGACGAGGCCGTCTCAAGAGGATGGAAGCTCCCGGTTGCTGGAAACCCTCTATTCCGGGTGGCTAGAAGACTTAAAAACGTTAAACTGGCTCTAAAGGTGTGGGGCGCTGAGGAAGGGAATGTTTTCAAGGAATCCAAATTGGCCAAGGTATTCCTTGATCAAATCAACGTTGCATTGATGGATAGCCCAATGGATGACACCCTTGCCCAACTAGACAAGGGCACGAAAGGCTACATCGTAGAGCAGAAGAAGGATTTGGAGTCGGCTTGGAAACAAAAGAGCCGCGTGGATTGGATTAAACTCGGAGATCGAAACACCAAATTTTTCCACATGGCAGCAAATGTGCGTATCAACAAGAATAATATACCGTTTCTCTTGGATGATGAAGCTCGAGTCATTAATAAACCATTGGAAGTTGCTTCAAAGGTGGTGGATTTCTTCACCTCACTTTTGGGGCCGGATTTGCCCGGGCCACCCACGGATGCCCCCTCACTGCCCAAGCGCATTCTCACCGATCAGGCTAACGTGTAGCTCACCAGGCCATTCCTTGATAAGGAAATTTGGCGCTCATTATGTTCGATCCCATCCAATAAGGCTCCTGGGCCAGATGGTTTCAATGCGAGATTCTTCAAAAAGCATTGGGATTTGATGAAAGGGGGGATATGCTCGGCTATGTCCTTCCTACATGGTGGGGGGAGCATGGTGATGCAGATAAATCACATCTTCGTGACCTTGGTTCCAAAGATGCGGCTCCAACAGGTCTTGGCGATTTTCGCCCCATTTTATGTTGCAATGTTATCTATAAAATCATCTATAAAATCATCTCCAATATGATTGCCTCTCGACTGGCTGCGGTATTACCTCGAATGATCTCTCCCAACCAGTCGGCCTTCATCAGGGGCCGCTCCATAGGAGACAACATAAGACTTGTGCAAGAACTGCTATGGGGCTTCAACAACCGTCGCAACCTAAAAAGGGTCTGCCTCAAGCTAGACTCGACGAAGGCTTTTGAATCTATCGAACATTCCTTTATTATTGAGGCATCAAGGGCTATGGGGTTCAACAAAGTCTGGATAAGATGGATAGAAAATTGCATCGCAACCACCTCCTTCTCCATCATATTAAACGGGTACCCCCACGGATTATTCAAGGGTACCTGTGGGCTGAGGCAGGGATATCCCCTTAACCCGTCGCTGTTCACTCTTGGGTTGGAGTCCCTATCTCGCCTGTTTGAGGCGGCATTGCAGGATTGAAGGTTCTGGGCCTTGGGAAAAGGGTGGCCTCTGCCCCCACTCACCTAATTTACGCGGATGACTTACTTATCTTCTGCAAGGGCATTTTGCATTCGTTGATGGCAATTAAGAGCATCCTCAAAGAATTACATAAAATCTCTAGGCTGCAGATGAATGCTAGGAAGAGCAAGCTTTTCCGCCCCAAGTATTTCCGGGATAATCTTACATATACAGTACACATTGGAATTCTCTCCCGGTCCCTGCCAACATTCTATTTGGGTATTCCCCTTGCCCCTTCCTATGGTGGAAAGCTTATTCATAGGGAGTTGGAGGACAAGGTTAGGGTCCTGCTTGATGGCGGGAAGGCAGCGACCCTATCCATGGTCGGTCGTGCCCAACTTCTTAGGTCGGTGTGTTAGGGGTGGGAAGGAGGTGGAAGAATAGGTAAGATAAAACACACACGAGGCGCAGGAGATTTACGTGGTTCGGCAAGATGCCTACGTCCACAGCCGCCACAGAGAGATGATTTTATTTCTATATCGTTTAGGTTACAAGTGCCGCCCTTATATAGATTTAGGACTGGGTTGAGAGGAAGATACAATAGGAATAACTTATTCCCCAAGCTAACTTGTGCCCCAAGTAACTTGTCCTCCAAGTTAACTTCTCCTCCAAATTAACTTCTCCTCCAAGCCTGTTACATCCTAAACCGGATCAGGCTCCACATTTCCAACAATCTCCCACTTGGAGACTGATTTTCATCAACGTCTTCATGTAACCTTCTTTTGCATCATCATGATGAATCTCTGTGGCGACGCCTCCTCATCTTTAATCATGGAGGCCAATTGAGGCTACACATAGCCTCAATTTCTCAACGGTGACAGCCTTCGTGAACATGTCTGCTGGATTCTCGGATCCTAGAATCTTCTTTAGACATAGAGTCTCATCCTCGATCAGCCCACGGATGTAGTGATACTTAAGTTGAATGTGCTTCGTTCTTGCATGAAATACTGGATTCTTCGCAAGGTGTATTGCACTCTGACTGTTGCTGAACAGCTCACTAATTTCTTGTTTCTGCCCCAGTTCTTTCAGAAAATTCTTCAACCATATCATCTCTTTGCTTGCTTCAGAGATAGCTATGTACTCAGCTTCTGTGGTTGAAAGTGCAACAACTTTCTGTAATCGGGACATCCAGCTCACAGAAGTACCACTGATGAATCTCGTATTCATCATGCTAAAATTGGTCATTTAGGCTATGTTCCCCATCATTCACCTATAATTAATCATTAATAGAGCATTATTAGCCATCATGCATGTGTGAATAATATCTGCATATTATCATGCATAATTGCATTTAAAATCCCCAGTGTAAATTAGCCCAAAAAGCCGCTAACTTCTCACATTTTTAGTTAATTCATCCTAACTCCGATTAACCCAAAACCACCTCCATTGTGTAGATATTACTAACCTTATTAAATAAAAAATGCAAAAAAATTACTGACTCCAATAAGTGTCAAATAATCCCAAAGTCAAAATTCACATCTGACGGACTAAAATAAGCATATCTCCCACATACAGTGTCCGATTTTGGTCTACTCACTTTTAAAGTACTCCATTTTCAAATACCTTCAAAACAAGACCAATTTCATAAAATTCGGAGCTCATTTGTGAAAGTTGGGTTTTGGGCCTCTTTTGCGCATTTTAACTTTTTGCTAATTTTGACCTGAGTTTTTATGTGCTTAATTAACTCTTTTAATTTTATTTCTTTTTCATTTGTGTCCTTTGATGAAAGTTTTAATAAGAAGCGTAAAGATCCAAATCCAGATCGAAACTGAGATCAAAGAAACTGACCAAGTTCAAGTATCCGTTGTCGGTCTGTGCAAAAGTTGAGTGTTTCTTACTTTTATTTTATTTTCCTAATTTCTTATCCATTAAAATCCAAAAAAAATTAGATTAGTGTGTAATTAATTTTCTTATATTTTATCGTATTTTTTCTAGATTTTTTATCTTCTCTAAAACCAAAAAAAATACAAAACCCCCAAAAATCGGTTTTCTATACACATGGAAAGCCACCAAAAATACCACTTCTCACAGTTTGCTCCTGGGTCCTTCATGAAAGTTGTAGATCTCGTCGAGACGAACAACTTTCGTGAAGGAAATTTTCTGATCCGAGTTCTCCTCCTTCTCCTTCTTCTCCAGCCTTAAAGTTGAATTTTTTTTTAGATGCCACGTGGCAGCCTCTGGTCATGCCACGTGGCAACCACCTTCACCCACTTATCTCCACAACCCAGGTCACGTGCCCAGCACGTGACCCGAGTTTCTTCCCCACTCAGCCGTTCGGCCTCCCCCCTCCACCGTTCCTCCTCCACGTAACGGCGGCCGCCGCCTTCTCCGGCCGTTACGAGGACGATCCTCGCCCACGTAACCGCCCTCTCCCTTATAAAAACCCGGCACCTTCATCTTCCATCGCCATCCGCCTTTCCCTGCAGGTGCCGGTGACAGCGGCCCAACCTCGCCGGCGTGATCCAGAGCTCCAAGCTCTGTTGCAGCCTCATCGAGCTGCTGAGCTCGCCATCTTGCCGAGTGGCTCGAGCAAGAACACCGGGAGTGTGCCCCTGCTCCTCTTTTCACAGGCACCTCATCCATCCTTTCCCAGGTAAACCCCATTACTTCCTCCTTATCCCTATTTCTTTTTCTCTTTCGTTACTGTTGCCCTTTTATCTCTCAAATATGGTGATCTACCCATCCAAATCTGAACCACTCGACCATTCCGCCTTCACCTCTCAGTCCCCTCGCTTCATTTCTACCCCCACACAACCTCTCCTTATCAGCTCATAGAAGCTGAAGTTTTGCTCCTATTCCTTCACATCTAAAGGAGCTCCATCCCCTTCCTTTTCTTGCGGTAATACCAAGGTCGAGCCACATTAGCTCGCATTGGATCTTTAGCTTCTTGCAGGTTGTCCAGGAACCCATATAAGCAGCAATGAGGATCACTCCATCCGAGCTCCGTCCTTCTCTTGGTTTGTTGGAATTTTAGAAGCAAATCCATGCGGGCCATCAAAGCCTTTCTCCGAAAGAAGACCCAGAGTTTACAGGTTCAGACCAAAATTTACCAGGAAGTTAAATCAAGTGGCGCAAATTTTTTTTGGACATTTCCAGGTAATCAGAAATCACTTGTTGCTATTTCCCACCCCTGGATTGGAAGATAATTGTACTTCCTCTTTTCTTTTTGTTTAAGCACTTGTTTTGAACAGGGACATTTCATCTGCGTGAATATTGTTCTGTTTAAGTGGGGTGAACTATTTACACTGTTGATTAACATATTTGTGGAAAAAGATTATTCTAATATCGAGATTCCCAAGTGAGAATTTTCATTAGAATGGAAATGATGTATTTCACTTTAGCCGTAGCAAAAGAGAGATAGTCTGAGTGGAGTGTGCTTTAATGTTGGTCCAAATCACACGTGATTTGGATTTGAAATTTCAAGGATTCAAGGATAAAGGTATCATCTCTATTTTATAACCACTAAATTAGTGGAATTAGAATGATACGTCTTTTAATTGCCTTACTGTATCAAGTCTAAATGGACATTAACTGGAGAAATTATATTACTGGCTGAGTTGTGGAGAAATTATATTACTGGCTGAGTTGTGTTTCCAGATGCTCTGATGATATCATTTGAAATTTTCCAGAGAGCTGTAGCGTGGGACTTATTGCTTCGTGCTGATTGCAAACATCTGTTCTAGCATCTTAGTGCATCGATCTCAACTGGGCCAGCTGTGAGTCAACAGTACCTCAACTTCGGATAAGTGGCGTGAACCCCCTCCTTCCATTACCTTGGTTCCATCGCCAACATCAGAGCAGTCCAACGAACCTCCCTCGAGTCACCTTCACATGCAGCTGCCCACCACCACAACACCGTGCCACACTCGAGCTCTACCACTGCTAGTGGGTTACCCTTCTTCGAACCCACAATCAAGAGGAAGGAAAGGCCTCACTTCTTTCGAAGGGCCTTTACGACAAAGCCCATCACAATTTCTAGAATCACAGTTGTGCCCTGCTTAGGAAAAATTTCAAAGGAATTCTACTGTGTATTTTCAAATTACAGATAAGTCCCCTTCAGGACCTAGTTGAGATAAAAACCTCATATTTTATTGCAAGTACATCTTTACCTTTGATATTGAATAACTTTCGCATCCTTTGTCCACAAATTACGAACTTGGTATCAAATTGAAGATTTCTTTTTGTGAGATATTGTGGATCTATCTTTAGGTTGTTAAAATCAAATATCTTTATGAACTTCTATTATTATCTCCTCTAACTAGTACTCGATTGCAGATATTGATGAAAAATAATAGGGGGGTGAATTGTGGATTATTTGTGAGAAATTCAATGTATTACAGGGGTATCATCAAGGAGAAATGAATTGCATCCCTTGATATTTTATAGGATTACGATTCAAAATTGTTTGAGGCCTAAATTACAAGGGAAATAAGGAGCCAGAATGTCTTGAGAAATTCTTGCATGATAAATATTTGATACGTTAATCTTTTCGCATGCATCTAAGATAGTAATTGATACATATTTTTGGACTTAATTTCCTTCGATCTGTTAGCCTATTTTTAGGATTAAGTGATCATCTTTTTGAGATTGAAAATTCTAATCCTCAGATCATGTGCTGAACTGTTGTCCCTGTATATTTCTTCACATCTGCATCCCATTTGCATCTCGTTGCATTATGCATTTTCTCAACACAAAAATTAATCGAACATTAATTCATTATTTAATTTGATTTAAGGCCAAGCAACTAAAAATCACCGTTCCCTGTGTTCGACCTTGGTAAACTTACCAAGTAAAAATATTCCACAACATTCAAAGATTGTGGTATTTTGACGACCGAAATCCGCCTCCTATACTACAATTATCCTCATTATTAAAGAGGTGGGTTTCGCGATCATCAAATGGCGCCGATGCCGGGGAACGGCAAATTTTTAGGGTTTTAAATCAATTTGATAATTGATTTTTGTGAAAATTAATTTTTGTGCCATTTTTTTTTCTGCATTTTATTTTTCTCTCTTACTTCTGCTACTAACTGCAAAATCTCTCTTTCCAGACTTCTGAGAGTTGGATTTTTATATTAAATCAAGGATCTGCGATGAAGACTGAATTTTAATTTTGTGAGAGAGAGAGTTAGTATAGATTTAATTTTCTGCAATATTCTCAGGGTCCCTCTCTTTGAACCCTTGTAATAATTAAGACTGAACATTCCTGTGGTGTGTCGGGTCTGTTTCAACCCCTTCTGTGTGGTTGGGACCCGACTTGAGTGGCGTAGGACTTAGGCACATATACGCTTGCTTGTTTATCATTGATTGTGCTCGTGATCTTTAGGCCACACTTTTTCACTAATTAAACGCACTATAGATCGTTCAATATTAGCCAAATTTTAATTCAATTCTTCCCGCTAATAGAACTATCTGTTCAGGGCGTTTTCATCTGTGCATATCATTTAGTGTAAATTTTAAAATCCTTGTCTTGCATCCCGCATGAAGAACGCGAGGATTCACTGTAAGTCCTTCTCTTAAGCATGCATCATTGATTTACGCTTGCATTGGCTTTTTCGATTCTCTCTACTCGAGTTTTACAACTTAGGAATTAACGGAATTGGGACTGCTCGTTAGGCGTGAATTTTTGTGCACACATAAACTACAGTGATCACCTTAATCTAAAATTAGGACTGCTAATCAAGGTGACTGCAAATAAACTGACCTAAAATTAACTCTTGTTTGGTGGAGAGAAACCCACTCATTGTTTGTTTAAGGACAAGATCGCACACCTTAGGGTAGAGCCAAAAACCGAAATACTTCATTCAGACTACTGATTTTAAAAACAATTAGCTACTTTTTAGTGAGGGTCTCGGGTAGCCGTTTACGGTCCGACTTCCCTTAGCAGAGTAGGTGGTTTAGAGGACACCGCGGAAGGCACCGTCCTCAAGTAACACGGGTAGCCGTTTAAAGGTCCGTACTTACACCTATACTGGCTGAGAGTAAGTGCAACTAGTTGTATGAACTCGGGACAGTCTTTGTGAAATATCTCGGCACCTAACAGCTCCGCTTAATCTGCAAGATTGTTTTGTCATTAAATTAAAATTGAAAAGATAAGCGACCGAACCCTAACGTGCCTTCACCAGAGTTGAGTGGGTAAATCAACGTGTTTGTTTTGTGTTTTATTTGTGTACGTCAAAGACCTTGCAATTGCAAGCAAATCGTGGTTCGTTGATCATTCCATCCCTCTTGACAAGATGTCGGCACAGTGGTCTTCTTTCCCGATCTCCACGACCATGTCCCGATATTCTTCTCAGCCATCATTCTCTTCCCGCCCATACATCCCACCCTATGACCACACTTCTTCTTGGAATAGTCCCCTCTCACATTCTGACAATTTTATGGACACGAGAGAGAGACCAGAATCGAGGATGAACAATAGAGTGACCGCTATTGATAGTAGAACACAATTTCCGGTCACTAGGATCTCACAGCCTCTTGAACCATCCTCTACTCAAGATGACTATCCTCTTGAGTATAATCAATTTTCCTTCGACAATCCACGAGAAAACCAAAGTCAAGGAAATACAACTCATGACCAGACCATAATGTTTATGAACAATCAACACTCTACTCGAGGTTACATGCCATATTCACGACACATAGAGACTGATTATTCCATCACTAGTCATGAGATGTTTGAGGATGAGATTGCTCGAATTAATCATAGAGCAGACACATTAACTATGAGAATATATGATCTCATCCAATCAATGCAAAATTCAGAAGAAGTGAGGCCACCACCATGCGAACCACTGGATCATCACAATCAAACACAACCACTGACCTCTGACCCCCCGATTGACCATATTACAGAAAATACCAAAAAATTTGAAAAATTTGAAAATTCAAAAAAATGGACAATTCTGAAATGGAAGCATTTTGCAAGAGTCTGATCTTAGAGCTTCCATTAATCAAAGCCATAGAATATGTGCCCGATCTTAAGAGATTTGTGAAGAGTCGACTGATACCCAAAAAGACAGGCAAGAAACGATCCAGGACTGAATATCATGTCATATCTATGGCTAGTTCTTTGGTGATGAATCATAAACTCAAAAGCCGCAAAGTCAAGCAATTGACTCGGGTCACATGTGAAATTGAGGATTCTATATTCACTCATGTTCGGTTGGACGATGACTCCACATTAAACATCCTCCCGAAGTCCGTCTTTAATCAACTTAAATTCGGACAACTCAAAAAGACTAGGGTGATCGTTCAATTACCTGATCGATCTATCAAAAGACCGCGGGGGATCGTTTCTGTTGTCGTAAATTTCCGAGGTAAAGAACATAAGGTGGACTTTACAGTCCTTGACATTGAGCACCCCGGAAGGATGTCTGAGTCTCCTATTATTTTAGGAAAGCCGTTCTTAGCCTCCGCTAAGGCGATTGTCGATTGCGAGACTCAGGAAATCAAGTTCCCGAACTCGGACCACAATGAACACGACCCCAATGACACATCATGCTCTGAGGAAAATCAACTTGAAACCAACAGTTATGATCAGGAGATAAATAATTCACATTATCAGACATATCCAAATGACACACTGATACATACCCTAGGAGAGTCACCTAAGGAACTGACTGTTGGACAAACTTCGGATTCTCACCACCCTATCACTGCTCCTAGGAAAATTCAAGATTTTGGAGCTTCTGAAGAATTGGACCATATTTTTGAAGATCACCACGATTATTTGAGTGGTCCAAACTTTGAGTCAGCAGTAATTCATGAGATACTTGAACCATATAAGGAACCGACTCCAGAAACATCTGATGTCACCAAAACTCATGATCATTCCGAAGTGACATCAACACCCCCAGCCATAAACCACAAGATCCGCAGGAACACTCTCCCTCGACCAAAGCAGTGCATGACCCTTCAAGAATTGGTCGACTTTTATGGAGATTCATCTGATGAGGAACTCACAAATACCACACCGGTTACTCAAGACAGGGAGATGAAGACTGTCCAACTTCCTCCCAATACTTTCCAAGGAAACAAACCGACCAAGAAAGTCACCTTTGATCTTAGACATCAGGTAATTTCTGACGAGTCCTCGTCCGGTCCTGATGAGGTTCATCAGATAAGTGCAATAGTTACAACTCTGATCCAAGGGCACTTACCTCTGATCGATAAAAGTTGGAGATCCTCTGCAGACGACTACTATTCTCCTGAGGACGACTCCGACGATGGCTGGTCTTCTTCTTCTTCGGCCCCCTCTTCATCACACTCATCATCTCCATACTATCTCCCTCCACACTCCCGCAAGAAGGTCCGTCGCAAACCTCCTTGATCTTGTACATCCGCAAATCTACCCGGTTCCCCATCTGTATTCATCCGATTATACTTAGGCTGACCTGAGCCTAAGTATAGGGGGACCGCTACCATTGTTTATACTTCACTTCTCTTCTTTTGTTTTTTATCCTTCTGTATTTAGTACGAGCTATATCAACATTTCACTTTGTGCCATGGGGACATAGCACAAGCTAAGTATAGGGGGTGATGAATCTCCCTTTCGTCACCTTTATTCTATCATTTTGGCCTTAAAAACCCCAGCAAATGCATGTAAGTAGCATCTATTTGTACATAATAGCACCTAATATTCATTGTATTAAGGGTACATAAAATAAGGTTTTTAATGTCAAAATTATAGAATAAAGAGAAGAAAAGAAAAAGGAATAAAATATTGCAAATATTTTATGACCCTAACCCCGAGACCAAAGCCAGCATGGAATTGGTCGACAAGGAATAAAGTAGGGGGAGATAAGGGCCAGTGTACAACAAATACCTCATTCATTAATTCATTCATTTATGCATTTTTGACACATATTTTATATATAATTATTCCTTCATCAAATAAAGGAACTTTGTACATAAAAGTTGTAGACAATAATGTAAATAAAAATACAAAATTGAGTTTGTGTAAAAATAATACCCATTGTACATTTTATACACAGAATAAAAAGCCAAAATCTCAACTTCACAGACCCATATCTTGCAAATACAGACTCCAAATCACCCAAACTCACCTTTAATTGTATATAGCATTCCATGAACTATTTTATAAAATTGGTTTCATAATTTTTGGAGTCCATATGCAGAAGTTAGGTTTTTGGCCCTTCTTGTATATTGGACTGATTAAAATATTCATTTTATTGTGTAAATTCATTTTTTTTAGAATTTTGTAAATAATGTATATAATGCATACACATATTAGAAAGTACAAGAAAACAGAATAATTTGTAAAATAAAATAAGTCTACAAATTCATAGACAAAAATACCAATGTTGTATGCCTATATATAAATAAAAAGGATTTTATTCAGTTATTCTTTTATTCTTATAATCAGGTATACATTATAAATAACTCATTAAAAACACAAACCCAAAATAAAAATCAATAAAATACAATAACTAAATTAAGTGTACAAAGTACATAGATAAAACACCTACAAGTATACCTGCATACACCTATACCTATTCATTCAAAATATAAATAAACTCATAAAAATCAAATAAAAATACCTTTATACTCATAAAAATAAATTAGAAATTTATAAAATAAGCCAATAAAATAATAAAAGAAAATAAACAAATTAAAAATAAAATGCATAAAAATACATGGAAATACATACATATACATATTATTCAAATAAAACTATAATAAAACACCTTGAAAAATTCAATAAAAATCACAAATAAATACTACATAAAATAATAAACATTTTTTATTTTATACTCAAAAAATAATAAAATCATTTACTAATTTAAAATAATCAATCTATATTAACCCATGCTGTTTTGTCTTCTAGCGGCCTGCGTGGACCAATCGCAGGCCGCCAAGGGTTGACCTCGGGTCAACTCTTCATACCCCACCTACCCCTCTGACAAGTCACGAGAGGCCCTGTTTCCCCGATTTTTCACGCGATTTTTGTAGCTCGAGGACGATAAGACCCTTCATGAAAATTGTTCCTTGTACATCCAAGAATCACGCCCAATCCCATGCTCCCTTGTACATAGCCCAGATTCGTCACGATTCGCCGGCCAATAAGGGCGCATACTTTGTCTATAAATAAGACCTTCGACTTCCTCCCATTTTTTGGCCTCCCTTCGGTTGATTTTCCACCATCTTTTCCAGTTCTCGAGGATCCTTGTGACAGGAGGGTTCTCCTGGAGACTTCAGACGGTCGGAGGAGTCGCGAGGAGTGCCCACGGCCGCCGCTCGCCGGAGGTCCTGCTCCCTGGTCGCCAACCAGGTATAAGAGCTGATTTCTTCTCGTTTTTAGCTTAGTTTTAGTTTTTACTTTGTAATTTAGCTTTTAGAGTAATCAGTAGAGCCTCAGGTTCTCGATTAGCCCAAGATCGAAGTTCGCCGGAGTTTAGCTCCGACGAACCTCTCTACCCTGATCGACACGTTATCCGACCCTTCGCTCCACCTCATCGCCTTCCCCTACGCATTCTACACTCAGCCCACGTTTCTGATCATCCAGAGCTCGCCCTGCTCTGCGAATCGAGGTCATCCTCCTCCGCTTCGCCGGACCTCGCCGCCCGTCACCCTCCCCTACTCTTTTACCCTAAACCCCTGGTCGAGGAAAACCCCCGCGAACCCCTAAATTTTTTGGTGCAGGTCTCAAGCTAAACGGAGCCCTCTAGGGCTCGATCATAGTCCATGCGAGGTCCCAGGACCCCCCTCTCTTCTCCGAGCTCGTCCAACCGATCTAGGGGGTTCTGGACCTTCTGGAGTATCTCGAACGGTGCGCACCGCCCTGCCGGACGCCTGGAGGCCACCAGCAGCAACATGAAGCGCCTGGAGGCGGAGATATCACCGATCGAAGTCAGGGAAGTCAGCCGTTCTTCCCTGTTCTTCGAGAGAAGCAGCAGCCGTTGGATGAAAGGGACGGCCCCAGTTCTAATCAGGGCCGTCCATCTAGCGCAAGCCTGGGCCGTGCGATCAGACCTCAGATGCAATCTCGGCCGCAGATCGTCGAAGGGGTATCGAGCGCCGAGAGCTTGACACGTGGACAAGTGGCGCGCTCGATGCCGTTGGATCACGCGCGTGTTTAGGGGTAAATTTCATATTTGACCCCCGCACCTTTTTGTATTTATAGTTTAACCCCAAAAATAAAAAGTTACTGTGTATATAAATTGTGTAATTTGCAGAAGTCCCCCTGTAGTTTTAATATTTGCGTTTTAGTCCTTATACGCCGCACGTGGAACACCACGTGAGGCGCGTAAAATTTGCAGTTAGGCCCCGTCGGGTCCTTGTATTTATTAAATGGTCCTGGAAATAAAAAGTCACGTGTATTTTTTATTGTAATTTTTACATGAATGCCCCTACGAATTATTTTATTTGCAAAAATACCCCTGCCAGGCCATTTAATTTTTGAATGCTTTGTCTATTTATTTGGTGCGCCATATTAATTCGAAAAATATTTCAAAAATAGACTTAAGCTACTGTTAGGGTGAACTTGCATGCCATATTTTAATTTTTCATTTTGTCTCATTTTTGCATTTATTAAAAATCAAAAACATGTCCTTTATTCACTGTCTAACTGAGAAAATCCCAAAAAAATGTCAAAATGCATTGAAAAATTCCAAAAAATTCCCTATGGTGTATTTTGAATTATGTTAGTGTCAGTCCAAAAATCCCTAAAATCTCAAAAGGAAAACCTTAAAAACCCAAAAATACCCAAAAACTCCAAAAAAATGTAAAAACTCACAGAAAGATCAGAAAAATATAAACTCAGGCCTTATTTATGTTACATTTTATTATCTTTATTAGAAAAATAGGGTGGAAAATTTTTGAGGCTTGTAACTATTTTTAATGTTCATTTTTATTACAGCCAGACCTTATTCCCATGTTTGCTATTATTTAGCTATTCAAAAATACTAAAAATATTCTCAAAAATCCCCCAAAAATCACAAAAACATTAAAATATGATGAAAAACCCAAAAAGACTTTACTCCTTGATTTTTGACTATTTTAAGTATTTTTGTAAATATTATAGTACCACTTTATGTATATATAGGTATTTCTTAAAAAGAAAAGAAATATATATATAAATATATATTATCTAATTATATTATTGTTATCCATATATATATATATAATATAATAATAATAAATAAAATAAAAAATTATATATATTTAATTAATTAAAAAAAACCCACTGCACACAAGGATGACTAATATGCACATGTAGGCGTATGCATTTTCGTATTGCTCTCTGTGGTTCGACCTCTACATGCTTGTTCCCTATACATTTTTTTGGTAGAGTAAATAAAGATTAATTCACATTTCTTTTTGAACTTCATTGATGTATTCTCTTGTTGTGGGTTAATTGCTGATTGACACCCGGGTGTTCCATGAGCGGTCACCTCAGCGACAACTCTTGTATTATTTATTCATGGTGACCCTTTTGGAGCATACCAGAGTGCTATCAGGGGGTGTATTTGTATATATTTTATCTACTTTATCCATAGCTCGTACTTTAATCGTTTTTATCTAACATCGGGGATGGGTACAAGTAGTGTGTATAATACTTGTTTTCCAAAAAAACACACCAAAAAATCAAAAAAATAATAAAAAAACAAAAAAAGGAAAAAAAACTTTTTGCATAAAAGAATCATCACTCACGGTCTTGCATTTCATCAAGCATTTCATTCCTGACACATTCACCATCACTCAAGGCTTGAGGATTTTTGAGGACACTTGATTCCTGAGATCTTGAGATTCTGTGTTAGCCTGCCTTAGTCATTAGAGTTTTTAGAACTTAATAATCCACACTTCCCTAGTTTGAAAGATTTGAGCGCTATATTGCACTCTTCATCTCTGCCTTCAAAAAGAATATGATCAGCACAACCACTTCCACAACTGCATGATTGATGAGATGAGCTGAGATATCACTTGAGGAACTAGGACTAGAGATTTGAGTTTAGACCCGATCTGATGATATTCAAGGATGGGATAAAGTTAGTGAAGGCTTCAGAAAACCTGAGTGTCAGCAAAATACTGGCCAGTATGTGAACAAGATTCATATGCTATCTTTTTGATAAATGACCTAAGTGCCAGGGTGTGATGAAATTTAATGAAAATTGTTGATCAGTGTGCGCCAATTTTTGGTAAAAGCAATGGAGCTAGCCAACAAAAGAAAAGAAAAAGAAATGTCAAGAAAAGCTCTATCAACCAAAGTCAAAATTCCAAATGAGCTTCCACCAATGGCGAGCGCTCCCAAACATTTCAAAGTGTCCACTTGGACCAAGCGCTAATTAGGACCAAGGAGTCGGGCTGACACCATAAAAGAGCTCTGCATCGTAAGCGATACAAGTCTGGGTGTCGAAGGTATCTTAGATACTCAAAAAAGACATACCCCGGTGTACTCCCAGAAAAACAAGTGCAGACGACTCCCAATTCTCTTGACGGACACATTGATCAACAAAATAAAATATACTTGTGTTGAGTAATAAGGCACTCGAGAGGCACCTTGTTCCAATGAAAGGGAGAGAAAATCAGACACAATCCTATGCCCTCCATCAACTGGTCGTCCATCTACACTTTCAAGTCTGACAAACTAATGAGACGGTGGACTGAAGCAAGAATAGACTTATTCCCTAGTATTGAGGATTAGGCCTAGAGGAGGATCTTTGGGACTGGAACTTTGAGTGATGCCTCGACTCGACTCTCATGAAATGCAGTACACTTAAGTTCATATCCTTATATTATATGTACAAACAGAGAGTCTGAAAATTAGAGAAGTTGGATTCCTTTTGATTAAAGCTTGGGTGAGCTCACAATTTTAGGATCACTCAAATTAAGGGTCTTCTCTGAATTAAGCCTTGAAAATTCACTTACACAGTCAGGGATGTAATCAACTAAGTCATTCATTCATGCTCGAGGACGAGCATGGTCTAAGTATAGGGGTATGATGAATCTCGTATTCATCATGCTAAAATTGGTCATTTAGGCTATGTTCCCCATTATTCACCTATAATTAATCATTAATAGAGCATTATTATCCATCATGCATGTGTGTAGCCATTATTAGCAATATTATCATGCATAATTGCATTTAAAATCCCCAGTGTAAATTAGCCCAAAAAGCCGCTAACTTCTCACATTTTTAGTTAATTCATCCTAACTCCGATTGACCCAAAACCACCTCCATTGTGTAGATATTACTAACCTTATTAAATAAAAAATACAAAAAAATTACTGACTCCAATAAGTGTCAAATAATCCCAAAGTCAAAATTCACATCTGACGGACTAAAATAAGCATATCTCCCACATACAGTGTCCGATTTTGGTCTACTCACTTTTAAAGTACTCCATTTTTAAATACCTTCAAAACAAGACCAATTTCATAAAATTCGGAGCTCATTTGTGAAAGTTGGGTTTTGGGCCTCTTTTGCGCATTTTAACTTTTTGCTAATTTTGACCTGAGTTTTTATGTGCTTAATTAACTCTTTTAATTTTATTTCTTTTTCATTTGTGTCCTTTGATGAAAGTTTTAATAAGAAGCGTAAAGATCCAAATCCAGATCGAAACTGAGATCAAAGAAACTGACCAAGTTCAAGTGTCCGTTGTCGGTCTGTGCAAAAGTTGAGCGTTTCTTACTTTTATTTTATTTTCCTAATTTCTTATCCTTTAAAATCCAAAAAAAAATTAGATTAGTGTGTAATTAATTTTCTTATATTTTATCATATTTTTTCTAGATTTTTTATCCTCTCTAAAACTAAAAAAAATACAAAACCCCCAAAAATCGGTTTTCTATACACATGGAAAGCCACCAAAAATACCACTTCTCACAGGTGACCTCTTTTGCTCCCGGGTCCTTCATGAAAGTTGTAGATCTCGTCGAGACGAACAACTTTCGTGAAGGAAATTTTCTGATCCGAGTTCTCCTCCTTCTCCTTCTTCTCCAGCCTTAAAGTTGAATTTTTTTTAGATGCCACGTGGCAGCCTCTGGTCATGCCACGTGGCAACCACCTTCACCCACTTATCTCCACAACCCAGGTCACGTGCCCAGCACGTGACCCGAGTTTCTCCCCCACTCAGCCGTTCGGCCTCCCCCCTCCACCGTTCCTCCTCCACGTAACGGAGGCCGCCGCCTTCTCCGGCCGTTACGAGGACGATCCTCGCCCACGTAACCGCCCTCTCCCATATAAAAACCCGGCACCTTCATCTTCCATCACCATCCGCCTTTCCCTGCAGGTGCCGGTGACAGCGGCCCAAACTCGCCGGCGTGGTCCAGAGCTCCAAGCTCTGTTGCAACCTCATCGAGCTGCTGAGCTCGCCATCTTGCCGAGTGGCTCGAGCAAGAACACCGGGAGTGTGCCCCTGCTCCTCTTTTCACAGGCACCTCATCCATCCTTTCCCAGGTAAACCCCATTACTACCTCCTTATCCCTATTTCTTTTTCTCTTTCGTTACTGTTGCCCTTTTATCTCTCAAATATGGTGATCTACCCATCCAAATCTGAACCACTCGACCATTCCGCCTTCACCTCTCAGTCCCCTCGCTTCATTTCTACCCCCACACAACCTCTCCTTATCAGCTCATAGAAGCTGAAGTTTTGCTCCTATTCCTTCACATCTAAAGGAGCTCCATCCCCTTCCTTTTCTTGCGGTAATACCAAGGTCGAGCCACATTAGCTCGCATTGGATCTTTAGCTTCTTGCAGGTTGTCCAGGAACCCATATAAGCAGCAATGAGGATCACTCCATCCGAGCTCCGTCCTTCTCTTGGTTTGTTGGAATTTTAGAAGCAAATCCATGCGGGCCATCAAAGCCTTTCTCCGAAAGAAGACCCAGAGTTTACAGGTTCAGACCAAAATTTACCAGGAAGTTAAATCAAGTGGCGCAAATTTTTTTTGGACATTTCCAGGTAATCAGAAATCACTTGTTGCTATTTCCCACCCCTGGATTGGAAGATAATTGTACTTCCTCTTTTCTTTTTGTTTAAGCACTTGTTTTGAACAGGGACATTTCATCTGCGTGAATACTGTTCTGTTTAAGTGGGGTGAACTATTTACACTGTTGATTAACATATTTGTGGAAAAAGATTATTCTAATATCGAGATTCCCAAGTGAGAATTTTCATTAGAATGGATATGCTGTATTTCACTTTAGCCGTAGCAAAAGAGATATAGTCTGAGTGGAGTGTGCTTTAATGTTGGTCCAAATCACACGTGATTTGGATTTGAAATTTCAAGGATTCAAGGATAAAGGTATCATCTCTATTTTATAACCACTAAATTAATGGAATTAGAATGATACGTCTTTTAATTGCCTTACTGTATCAAGTCTAAATGGACATTAACTGGAGAAATTATATTACTGGCTGAGTTGTGGAGAAATTATATTACTGGCTGAGTTGTGTTTCCAGATGCTCTGATGATATCATTTGAAATTTTCCAGAGAGCTGTAGCGTGGGACTTATTGCTTCGTGCTGATTGCAAACATCTGTTCTAGCATCTTAGTGCATCGATCTCAACTGGGCCAGCCGTGAGTCAACAGTATCTCAACTTCAGATAAGTGGCGTGAACCCCCTCCTTCCATTACCTTGGTTCCATCGCCAACATCAGAGCAGTCCAACGAACCTCCCTCGAGTCACCTTCACATGCAGCTGCCCACCACCACAACACCGTGCCACACTCGAGCTCTACCACTGCTAGTGGGTTACCCTTCTTCGAACCCACAATCAAGAGGAAGGAAAGGCCTCACTTCTTTCGAAGGGCCTTTACGACAAAGCCCATCACAATTTCTAGAATCACACTTGTGCCCTGCTTAGGAAAAATTTCAAAGGAATTCTACTGCGTATTTTCAAATTACAGATAAGTCCCCTTCAGGACCTAGTTGAGATAAAAACCTCATATTTTATTGCAAGTACATCCTTACCTTTGATATTGAATAACTTTCGCATCCTTTGTCCACAAATTACGAACTTGGTATCAAATTGAAGATTTCTTTTTGTGAGATATTGTGGATCTATCTTTAGGTTGTTAAAATCAAATATCTTTATGAACTTCTATTATTATCTCCTCTAACTAGTACTCGATTGTAGATATTGATGAAAAATAATAGGGGGGTGAATTGTGGATTATTTGTGAGAAATTCAATGTATTACAGGGGTATCATCAAGGAGAAATGAATTGCATCCCTTGATATTTTATAGGATTACGATTCAAAATTGTTTGAGGCCTAAATTACAAGGGAAATAAGGAGCCAGAATGTCTTGAGAAATTCTTGCATGATAAATATTTGATACGTTAATCTTTTCGCATGCATCTAAGATAGTAATTGATACATATTTTTGGACTTAATTTCCTTCGATCTGTTAGCCTATTTTTAGGATTAAGTGATCATCTTTTTGAGATTGAAAATTCTAATCCTCAGATCATGTGCTGAACTGTTGTCCCTGTATATTTCTTCACATCTGCATCCCATTTGCATCTCGTTGCATTATGCATTTTCTCAACACAAAAATTAATCGAACATTAATTCATTATTTAATTTGATTTAAGGCCAAGCAACTAAAAATCACCGTTCCCTGTGTTCGACCTTGGTAAACTTACCAAGTAAAAATATTCCACAACATTCAAAGATTGTGGTATTTTGACAACCGAAATCCGCCTCCTATACTACAATTATCCTCATTATTAAAGAGGTGGATTTCGCGATCATCAACCACCCAGTGTGTAAACATATCCTGTGGTGCTTTTTCGGTCATCGACATCACCGCCTAGATCTGCATCAGTAAACCCTTGTAAAACAACATCATTCTTCTTGAAGCAAAGTGCCATACCTGAAGTACCCCTTAGATATATGAAGATCCACTTAACCGCTTCCCAATGTTGCTTTCCTCGGTTTGCCATATATCTGCTCACGACTCCCACTGCATGAGCTATATCCGGTCTTGTACACACCATGGCGTACATCAGACTCCCAACGACTGAGGCATATGGCACCTTTGACATGTGTTGCTTTCCTTCTTCAGTTGTTGGTGACTGCTCCTTTGAGATCTTGATGTGGCTAGCCATAGGAGTGCTTTGAGACTTTGCATCTCCCATCTTGAATCTGCTCAGCACTTTCTCGATGTATTGCTCTTGGGATAACTTGAGAGTCCCTTCTCTTTTATTCCGAGTGATCCTCATTCCAAGGATTTGCTTTGCAACACCCAAAACCTTCATCGAGAATTCCCTAGCCAATTGTTGTTTCAATTTATTTATCTCTTGCATATTAGATCCTGCAACAAGCATATCATCTACATACCACAGTAGAATGATATAGCAGTCATCAGTCCTCTTGAAGTAACAACAATGGTCCATCTCACATCTAGTGAAACCATTTCTGCACATGAAACCATCAAACTTTTTATACCATTGCCTTGGAGCATGCTTCAAGCCATACAAGCTTTTCTTCAGCTTGCATACTAGGTTCTCTTTTCCATGAACTTTGAACCATTCTGGTTGGAGCATGTAGATATCCTCCTCCAAATCACCATGGAGGAAAGCTGTTTTCACATCTAACTGCTCTAGATGTAGGTCCTCGGCTGCAACTATGCTTAACACCAATCTGATTGTGGTTAACTTAACAACAGGAGAGAAAAATTCCGTAAAATCAATACCTTCCATCTGTTGGAATCCTTTCACCACTAATCTGGCTTTATATCTTTTGCCTCCATCGAGTTCTTCCTTGACTCGATACACCCATTTGTTTTGAAGCGCCCTTTTTCCTTCTGGCAGATGAGTTAGCTCCCATGTCTCATTCTTCTGTAATGAGTCCATCTCATCTTCCATTGCTAGCTCCCACTTGACCGAATCTTCCATATTCATTGCTTCATGGAAATCCTCAGGTTCACATGCATCGGTCAGCAGCAAGTAATGTAAAGAAGGAGAGTACCGGCGATGGGGTTTTGGTGTTCTATTGGACCTCCTCAACACTGTTTCATCTACAGCTTGGCCTTGTTCTGTTCTGTGTGCTAGATCATCTTCAGTTATTCCTTCCAACTCAACTTGATTGCCAGTGTTGGTCTGCAATTCTGCATCATCAGGTTCTGCTCCAAAGCTGTCCTTGAACATTATTTTTTCATTGAAAATAACATTCCTTGCTCTAATAATTTTCCTATCTTGATCATCCCAGAAACGGTAACCAAAATAATCAGAGCCATATCCAATGAAAAACACTTTTTGCCCTTAGTATCAAGTTTATCTCTAGCATCAGAATCAACTTGCATATAGCAAGACAACCAAATGTTCTTAAATGTGCTAAACTTACATCCTTTCCGGACCATATCTCTTCAGGTACCTTCAGATCCAACGGCACTGATGGACCTCTGTTGATCAGGTATGCTGCTGTGTTGACTGCATCAGCCCAGAATGCCTTAGGTAGGCCAGCGTGCAACCTCATGCTCCTTGCGCGCTCATTCAATGTTCTGTTAATCCTTTCAGCAATACCATTTTGTTGTGGTGTCCCTGGAATGGTTTTGATCATCTTGATCCCATTCTCTGCGCAGAAGTCTTTGAATGCCTTTGAGTCATATTCACTGCCATTGTCAGACTGCAATGTCTTGATCTTTAAGCCAGTTTGATTTTCTACTTCTGCCTTCCATCTTTTAAAACATGAAAACACATCAGACTTTTGTTTAATGAAGTAAACCCATACCTTCCGTGAAGAATCATCAATGAAAGTGACATAATACTGAGATCTCCCAAGAGATGGGACAGAAGCTGGACCCCATACATCAGTATGAATCAGCTCTAATTTCTCAGCCTTCGGTGCTCTTCCAGTCCTTGAGAAACTGACCCGTTTCTGCTTACCAAGAACACAATCTTCACAAAAACCAACATCTACCGATCTCAGATTAGAGAACTTTCCTTGCTTTGCAAGCACCTTCATTCCTTTCTCACTGATATGCCCGAGCCTGTTGTGCCATAAGACGGAGTCTTTGCTGCAGCTTGTCACTGCCACCACATCCTTTTGAGTAGAGGTCATGTAGAGGGTTCCCATCTTCGTGCCTTTCGTTATCACCATGGCACCACTGGTGATTTTCCAGCCTCCACCGCCAAATAATGCTGTGTACCATGCACTATCCAACTGATCAATAGAAATCAAATTTCTTTTCAGACCAGGAATATGTCTAACATCCTGTAGCTTCCACAAAGTACCATTAGCAGTCCTAATATGAACATCACCTTTACCCACAATATCCAAAGGTTCATCATCAGCAAGATAAACCTTACCGAACTTTCCAGCTGAGTAGTTCTGCATAAGCTCCTTGCACGGGGTAGAATGGAATGATGCTCCCGAGTCCAAAATCCAAGACTCGATCGGACTATCAACACTTAGGATAAGCGCATCATGGATGTCTTCTGTTGTTGCGTTTGCGGAGTCCTCACCTTGCCGCGAGTTCTTTTTCTTAGGAGGCAATCTGCAATCTTTCTTTAGATGACCCTTCTTCCCGCAGTTTCTGCAAGCGAGATCTATTCTTGGTTTGGAGTTGCTCCGACCCCTCGATTTGCTTCTATTCTGATTTTGACCTCTATTGTTGCTTCTACCTCTGCCTTATGTACTTAAAGCTGAACCCGAGCATTCCCCTAATTCTCTTCTGTGAATATCTTCACTGAGAATTAAATTTTCGAACATCATTCAACTTTAATTTTTCCTTACCTGACGAACTACTCACTGCAGTCACCGTCGCAACCCAACTTTCAGGCAAAGAAGACAGTAGAATCAAGGCTTTCACGTCATCATCAAAATCAATATCAACAGAATTTAACTGAGTTGTAATAACATCAAACTCATTTATATGATATGTAACAGAGGCACCTTCAACCATTTTAAGGTTAAACAGACGACGCATCAAGTGTACCTTGTTAGAAGCGGAAGGCTTCTCGTACATATTGGACAATGCGTTCATCAGATCTGCTGTGGTTTTCTCCTTCACGGTGTTGAAGGCCACGTTCCTTGCCAACGTCAAGCGAATCACGCCCAGAGCTTGCCGATCTAGCAGCTCCCAATCTTCCTTCTTCATCGCTTCTGGCTTCTGACCCGATAAGGGCTCGTGCAACTTTTTCTGATACAGATAGTCTTCAATCTACATCTTCCAGAAGCCAAAATCTTTTCCGTCGAACTGGTCGATCTTCACCTTTCCATCTTCTGAAGCCATCGCTCCCACTACTTCACTCAAACCGAGCTCTGATACTAGTTGTTAGGGGTGGGAAGGAGGTGGAAGAATAGGTAAGATCAAACACACACGAGACGCAGGAGATTTACGTGGTTCGGCAAGATGCCTAAATCCACGACCGCCACTGAGAGACGGTTTTATTTCTATATCGTTTAGGTTACAAGTGTCGCCCTTATATAGATTTAGGGCTTGGTTGAGAGGAAGATACAAAAGGAATAACTTGTTCCCCAAGCTAACTTGTGCCCCAAGCTAACTTGTGCCCTAAATAACTTGTCCTCCAAGTTAACTTCTCCTCCAAGTTAACTTCTCCTCCAAGCTTGTTGCATCCTAAACTGGATCATGCTCCACATTTCCAACACAGTGATGTCAGGTGCACTCCTATATTGGACAACTGACACTCTCATCCCTTGTGGGGAAGTTCGGAAAATTGATATGCTTTGTGCGGACTTATTGTGGAATAGGAAGAGACATGATATAGCATGGAACACAATATGCCTTCCGAAGCAGGAAGGAGGGATTGGAATCCGATCCTTGGCATCCCTTAGGAGGGCCATGAATGTTTCTTGGACTTGGAGGCTACTTACATCTGATACGTCCATTTGGGCGACCTACATGAGGAGAAAATATCTCCACTTTTGTTTGTTGTGGGACGTTGCTGCTTCTCCCTCACATAGATGTGTCTGGAAGGAGATTCTGCGCGGAAGGGATACTATCCGTAGAGCATTCCGATCCACCTCCCCACCCTTACAGTGGACTTTCTCCCCAAAAGGGTACTCATTTGCCAGCGCGGTGGATCTCATTCGTACACATGCTCCTCCTAAAGCCTGGGCCATCTTGGTTTGGGGTAAGAATATTCCCCCAAGGCTCGCGCTCACCCTATACAGGGCGGTGCAGGAGCGACTTCCGACCACGGACCGACTTGCTGCCTTCCACATTTGCCCTCCTACAACATGTTACCTTTGCCTCATGTAGTTGGAAACTCACATGCACTTGCTATTCGAATGCAACCTTTCCAGCGTTGTTTGGTTGAGCTCTTGTTGCATAATCGGAATGGTGTCTCATCCTGTAGCCCTGTTGAACGACCTATTAGAATGGATTGCTTCTATCCATGATTCCAAGAGCAGAGAGCGCTTATGCATTACCCCTGATGTAGTTGTCGCATGCATCTGGGAGGAGAGAAACATTCGCTGGACGACCGGTGCCCAAAGATCCGCTAAGATGATTGTCGACAACGTTGTTCAAACGTGTTGCCTTTTATTTTGAGCCTTCATTGGTCGAGTTTTTGTTCCCCCTCGACCTAAATGTTTCAACTTGCTGCTGGCTCCTAGAAGTCCATCTTCTTCTTTTTGATCAGATGTAAACTAGGCCGATAGTGCTTCATTGTAAATCCCATTCATATGGAATACATACTTATTTACCAAAAAAATGCATGTGAAATGTTCAAGTACTACTAATTTTACAATTACATAATGACCCCAATAAAGTATCTTTATCATGAAATGATTCCGCTGTTAAGGTAAATGACTCTAATCATACATATCCTATATCCTGATAAAAAATACTAATCAAAGAGTAAATTATGGGAAAAAGGTCTTAACCCTTTTTCGATTTTTATTTATGAGCGTTATTTTCCAAATGTAAAAAAGAGATATCTAATCTTATTTTTTTATCTCAAATACATATTTTCATAAGCTATCGCGACTTTTTTGTGTCGATATTATACCTTGAAATTGAAAGTCTAGCATCAAATTTATTGCATTTGAAAATGAAATATGTAATTGAGAACTGTAAAATATATTAAAGCTCTTTTTTTGTAATTTTATCCAAAGTAAAAATGCTTTGGATAAAAGTAAAAAAAAAAGAGCTTTAATGCTTGTTGTTCAAAGTAAAAATGCAATACATATTTTTTAATGAAACCCTTTACATATTATTTTATCTTTTTTCGGAAACTCTGCCTTCCTCCAAGGGCATTACCATTGAAGATGGTGGTTCACGTCCAAGGATGGGCATTCGTCTTTTTAACACAATGTCCCTACTACAACAAAATTGATCAAATGCAACGAATAATTCTAATATTCACTATCATATAATTTTATGCTAATGACATAACAATCAATATTATCTGTTGCTAAATTATATTTTATTTTTAAATTAGCAACAGATGTTATGTTCATTGTTAAGAGTTCATATAATACCATTTTTTGTTGATATATTCATTTAAATTTATATTAATTATTACTAAATTCAACAACGATTAGAGAAAAAGTCAACAAATAACCATTGTTGAAATATGATATTTGTTGTGAATTTCAATAATGAAACAACAAATAATATACATTGTTATACATATTTAATCAGGGGGGATAAAAAAACGAATAGTACGCTATTCGTTGCCTTAGATCAGTTTTGTTTTATTGCTCAAGAGAGTCGTTGGCTTGCTATAAGGTACAACCAATCTTTGTGGGCTTCAAGAAAAGCCCATGCACAAGTGGAGAATGGGAGAAGGAGGTGGTCCATACTCGCCAGGAGGAGGGGTTAATGGGGGGTAACTTCATCAGTCTCCATGCCACGCATCTCCCCATTGGTCTTTTCATTGAGGAACGATAGTCGAAGCTTCACCTTCTCCATAACTCATCCATTCGGTTGCTGGGTTGGGGTGAGTTGGGGTAACCTGATTAGAATAGTAGTTGTTTGGGATGGTTATGAGGGTTGTAGAGGGTTGGAATAAAGATTGTGATGTGATGTCACTATGATTTGTGATAGATTTCCATTCCATGGAAAGAGGGGGGTAAACCGGGCCGGTTACCAAACGAGCCCCAAGAACGACACATGTCCTGACAAGTGACTCCAACTCCGACCTCTTCGAGATAGAGAGCTTCTCGTCGACGCAGGGGGAAGATGGGTGTTGAGATTTATTGAAAAAAAACGTATATTACATATTATTTTTTTCCCATTATTTTTAATTGTTCAAAGTTACGATATTTATACAAGTGTTAACGGAGATGTTTTGTAGAGATCGATTGGTATTCATTATTAAGGGCACAACGCGTAATTGACAAAGTTCGGAACAACGCAGGTGAAAAAAACACCAGATGAAGCTCTTGCATAAGGAGTCCCCAAACTGCATGACTACGATACGATTTTTCATGTTCAACCACATATTCGTTTGGTTGCAGGGTTGGGCTGGGTTGAGATGCCCCTGTGAATAGTAAACTGTGGTGAGCATTGGGAGGGTTGGAAGGAGGGGTACCTCGGGTTGACCCAACCCAACCCTGTTCAACTCTGCAACCAAACGAACCCATAGATTTAGGACCGTGCCCAACCTGGCTGAAATAGGCTCTATCAATCTTAACAACCCAACGACATGAGTTGGACTTGGGATTGGACCTCAGTTAGGCCTATTCTAGAAACGGGCTTTTTGGAGCTGATGTGAACCCAAGCCCCGAGGTCTATATATATATAAAGCCTAATTGCATACTTGTAATGCAAGAAGGCATACACGTACTGGTATGAAGCATCGATTATGGGGTTCAACGAAGTCTGGATAAGATGGATAGAAAACTGCATCGCAACCACCTCCTTCTCCATCATATTAAACCCCCCCCCCCCCCCCCCCCCCCCCCGACGAATTTTTCAGGGGTACCTGTGGGCTGAGGCAGGGAGATCCCCTTAGCCCATTGATGTTCACTCTTGGGTTGGAGGCCCTATCTCGCCTGTTTGAGGCGGCATTGCAGGATGGAAGGTTCTGACCTTGGGAAAAGGGCGGCCTCTGCCCCCACTCACCTAATTTACGTGGATGACCTACTTATCTTTTGCAAGGGTACTTTGCGTTCGCTGATGGCAATTAAGAGCATCCTCAAAGAATTACATACAATCTCTGGGCTGCAGATGAATGCTAGGAAGAGCAAGCTTTTCTGCCCCAAGCATTTCCGGGATAATCTTACATATACACTACAGGTCGACATTCTCTCCCGGTCCCTACCAACATTCTTTTTGGGTATTCCCCTTGCCCCTTCCTATGGTGGAAAACTTATTCATATGGAGTTGGAGGACAAGGTTAGGGTCCTGCTTGGGGGCTGGAAGGCAACGTCCCTATCCATGGCCGGCCGTGCCCAACTTCTTAGGTTGGTGGTGTCAGGTGCACTACTATATTGGACAGCTGGCACTCTCATGCCTTGTGGGGCAGTCCGGAAAATTGATATGCTTTGCACGGACTTCTTGTGGAATAGGAAGAGACATGACATAGCACAATATGCCTTCCTAAGCAGGAAGGAGGGATTGGAATCCGATCCTTGGCATCCCTTAGGAGGGCCATGATTGTTTCTTGGACTTGGAGGCTTCTTACATCTGATACGTCCATTTGGGCGACCTACATGAGGAGAAAATATCTCCACTCTTGTTCGTTGTGGGGCGTTGCTGCTTCTCCCTCACATAGCTGTGTCTGGAAGGAGATTCTGCGCAGAAGGGATACTATCCGTAGAGCAAGCCGATCCACCTCCCCACCCTTACAGTGGACTTTCTTCCCAAAAGGGTACACATTTGCCAACGCGGTGGATCTCATTCGCCCACATGCTCCTCCTAAAGCCTGGGCCATCTTGGTTTGGGGTAAGAATATTCCCCCAAGGCTCGCGCTCACCCTATACAGGGCGGTGCAGGAGCGACTTCCGACCACGGACCGGCTTTCCGCCTTCCACATTTGCCCTCCTACAACATGTTACCTTTGCCTCATGTAGCTGGAAACTCACGCGCACTTGCTATTCGAATGCAACCTTTCTAGCGTTGTTTGGCTGAGCTCCTGTTGCAGAATCGGAATGGTGTCTCCTCCTGTAGCCCCGCTGAAGGACCTATTAGAATGGATTGCTTCTATCCATGATTCCAAGAGCAGAGAGCGCTTATGCATTACTCTTGCTGTAGTTGTCGCCTGCATCTGGGAGGAGAGAAACATTCGCTGGACGACCGGTGCCCAAAGATCCGCTGAGATGATTGTCGACAAGGTTGTTCAAACGTGTTGTCTTTTATTTTGAGCCTTCATTAGTCGAGTTTTTGTTCCCCCTCGACCTAAATGTTTCAACATGAGCTGCTGGCTCCCAGAAGTCCATCTTCTTTTTTTTGATCAGATGTAAACTAAGCCGATAGTGCTTCACTGTAAATCCCGTTTATATGGAATGCATACTTATTTACCAAAAAAATGCGTGTGAAATGTTCAAGTACTACTAATTTTACAAGTACATAACGACCCCAATAAAGTATCTTTATCTTGAAATGATTCCGCTGTTAAGGAACGATAGTCGAAGCTTCACCTTCTCCGTAACTCCAAGAACGACACATGTCCTGACAAGTGACTCCAACTCCGACCTCTTCGAGATAGAGAGCTTCACGTCGACGTAGGGGAAGATGGGTGTTGAGATTTATTGAAAAAAACGTTTATTACATTTTATTTTTTTCCCATTATTTTTAATTGATCAAAGTTACGATATTTATACAAGGGTTAACAGAGATGTTTTGTAGAGATCGATCGCTATTCATTATTAAGGGCACAACACGTAATTGACAAAGTTCGGAACAGCGCAGGTGAAAAAAACCACATGAAGCTCTTGCATAAGGAGTCCCCAAACTGCATGACTACGATACGATTTTTCATGTTCAACCACATATTCGTTTGGTTGCAGGGTTGGGTTAGGTTGGGTTGAGATACCCCTGTGAATAGTAAACTGTGATGAGGATTGGGAGGATTGGAAGGAGGGGTACCCCGGGTTGGTCCAATCCAACCATGTTCAACTCTGCAACCAAACGAACCCATAGATTTAGGACCATGCCCAACCTGGCTGAAATAGGCTCGATCAATCTTAACAACCCAAGGACATGAGTTGGACTTGGGATTGGACCTCAGTTAGGCCTATTCTAGAAACGGGGCTTTTGGAGCTGATGTGAACCCAAGCCCCGAGGTCTCTCTATATATAAAGCCTAATTGCATACTTGTAATGCAAGAAGGCATACACGTACTGGTATGAAGCATCGATTCTGTACCTGGTATTCACTTTATTCCAACTTACTTATGACAAGATATTCTAATGTTATATTGTTTATATATTATATATTAATTATATTAATGGGTAACTTCAAAAAGAAGTTCCAATTATATGTAAAAATCTCATTAGTGATCTCATTTTTCAAATGTAACAAAGAGAGGTCGAGTCTTGTTATTTCGTCTTAAGCACCTCAGTAAGTTCCGGAGACCCTTTTATGTCAACGTTAAACTCTAAAGTTGGAAGTTTGTTACCTTTTCTTATTAAATTTGAAAAAAAACCTGAAAATCTATTAATTGAGAATCTAGGCATATTGTATATTTTTTTTGCAATCCTATGCTTATTAATGTTTTTGATTTGTAGATATACTACCGTAAAAAAGTTGCATAATCCATATCCAAACATTGTTCGCGTCACGGTAACCCGACCCTGTTTGGTAACTGGTTTGGGTTGGATTGGAGTAACCTTATGTGAATAGTATCTGTTTGAATGGTTAGGAGGATTGAAAATGTTTGACATCATAAATGTGATATGATGTGACATTGATTATGTGTTTATTAACTTTTTAATGATTATAATAAATTTCTTATGTTATTTTTTATTTGAACATGGTTAAAAATATCATAACGAAGAAATTGTAGGGTCCATACAATTAATTCCAAACCATGAATAAATGGATAGAGTAGTAGACCTAGTCGAAGTGTGGGTCAGGGTTCTAAAATCCTATGTCGAATGCCCGGGTCGGGTCGGCCCATGGACCATATTCTAAGGCCCAATCTCGGCCCAGGTTTGGGCTGTGCCAGATCGGGCCGGCTCATAGGTTGAATGTAAAATATTTTTTCTTATTTTTAATCTAATTAAAGAGATAATTAAGTTTTTTAGCATCATCTAATCTTTCTAAATCTAAGTAATCATAATAGGTGTTACTTGGCATCTAAACTATAAAATACGATGTAATATTGATAATGTAAAATAAAAACTTGAAGTATATTATATTAAAGGTATCTAAAATGTAATTTTAAATCCATATTTCTATATGTGCAGGCCAAACCGAATCGAGCCGGATTTTGTGACACATATCCACGGCCCGCCCAGTTGACGAGCAAATCAAAGAGTGCGTCGGACCGGACCGATCCATTTATGAAATCTCTTGATCCAAGTTCGTTCCATAACCAGGCTGGACAGACAGAGCCTCGACACATTGACTAGGTCTACTACCCCGCAGTAAAGTGACAACCAAATGAACCATAAGCACAAGCTGATTCAAAACCGCATCAACTTCAAGCGGAGGAATCTATACGCGGTTTCGGTGCATAACTTAGATATGAGCATAACTTAGATATGAAGGCAGATGAGACGAAGGGGCAGGGCAAAACAGTGAAACGCCAACCACTCCTCCAGTCCTAACTGCGAACGAACATAGAACACACCGACGCGTCGGACCATTGCAGCAGAGCACTTCTCACCAGCTCTCCGCTGTTCATCCCTTCCACTCCCAACACAGTAGATATTTGGAAGCCACCAAACTTAACTGCTATAAATAACAACCCCTCCCTCGCCCGCGTCAAGTCTTCGGTTCTCTCCAGCTGCATCCCTCACCCCTCCGCCTTCCCTCTCCTCACGATTAGGGCAATCCCCCGCTCCCATGGAGGCGGCGGTAGCGGAGGAGCGGCGGGCGGACGTAGTGGAGCAAGGCGATCCCCCTGCCGTGGAGGATCGGCTGGTGATGTATAAGACGAAGCTCGTCCAATTCCTCGGCCGCTCCACCCCAATCATCCTCCAGAACGACAATGGCCCCTGTCCGCTCCTCGCCATCTGTAAGGCTCCGCGGTTCTGTTAGCCGCGGATTAGGGTTTTGGAGCCGGTGCTGGTGGATTTGGCTAATCGGGATTTCGCTCTGGTTCTCTGCGAGGCAGGTAATGTGCTTTCGTTGAGGAATGCGATCACGTTGAATCCCGACGTGCCGGAGGTCTCTCAGGATCAGCTGCTCGCGATGGTTGCGGATAGACTGCTGGAGTCTAATAGCGATGTGAAGGTTTGTTGTCGGGATCTCCGATTGCGATCGTTTCGGCTGCAGATTGTCATGTCTGCTTTCCTTTTGTAGAGTAAGGATGATGGATACGTGAACAATCAGCAGCAGAACATATCGGATGCGATCGATCTGCTTCCACGTCTAGCTACGGGCATTGATGTGAATGTGCATTTCCGGAAGTGAGATAGCCGGCCCGCTTTAGAGTTATTATTTCTTCTTATTGATGATTGTGTCATTTATCTGCTCGGCTGTCATTTTATGGTTTGCAGAATTAATGATTTCGAGTTTACGAGGGAGTGTGCTATTTTCGATCTTCTTGACATTGGCTTGTATCACGGGTGGATTGTTGATCCTGAGGTTTGTTTCTGGAATGTTGAAATAAATTGCTCTCATTTCAATACTTTCTGTCGTAGTATTTCATCATTATACCTGAATTGAGAGTCCTCTTGGTTTTAACAAGTTTATTAAATATTCATTGATTTACAACTCCAGTTTGGTTGGTAAGGGTACTTCTCAATGCTAAATCGGAAATCTAGATTGAACTAGTGATGCAATGGTGGCTTCTACACTTATTGAATAAAAGTGGAAGAGAAATTGCACAAAACAGTGCAGATTGAATAAACCTATACATTAAATATGTAGAAAGCAATAATAGGTGGTATATGTTTCTATTACTTTTTTTAGTTAATTATTCTTTCCTTCCCTAATATAATTATGTATAATAACGGAAGAAAATTACATAGAAATTGATGGGAGATGGGCAACAAGCTGCGCCGCCAATCCCTTCTGAATGGCGAATCCAATCCTTCGAAATACAACATTCATAACTTAGGAACCAGAACATTGCTATGCATGATTTTTTGAATCCTCGTAAGGAGCTCCACTGCTTCACTTGCCAAGAACCCAAATGTATCAAAACCAAAGGGAATGAATACATGTTGATTGTCAATGCATGCCTTCTCATGCTTAGCTACTTTAGCTGAGGCAGCTTTTTGTGCAGCGCATCCCGCAACAAAATCACTCTTTATCGGACCCACCAATGGAGAAACTCCAGTCAAATCAACACATGCATGTTTTCCTTCAATCCATCCAAATATTAAAACATCTGCCGGTCTAAGTGTCGATCTCCCCTCTTGTGGATCAGTTAAGAAATTTACCGGTCCTTCTTTTTTTGAAGCAACACCCGCATATCTGAGTACATCAAAAAGAACATCCCTGACAAGATCATGTCTGTATTTAAAACTGGAAGTTCGCGACAATGAACGGCATGCTCCCCAAAAGCATCTAAGCAGGATTTGTGGCATACTGGACAAGCCTCATCTGGTGGGAATAGAGGAATCATGAGGCGGTACTTGAGAATACTACGATATTCGATGGGTGACATATGCATTCCAAGCCCCTCAATAGGAATGGCAAGAAGAAAATCTTGGGCATGTTCAGCTTGTAAACAACGGAAAATTGCTTTTTGTCTAGCAGTCATGTCAAACTCAGCTTCCATATCTTTTACGATTTTGCTAAAAAAAGAACTCGCCAAAGCATTCTGGGCTTTAGGGGCAACGGTATCCTTACTAGCAAAATACGTAAGATCAATAAATGGGAGTGCGACACGTAGGCTTTCCAAAGCATTAAGAAAATCAGAATCCATACCATGTATCCCGCTGTCTCGTAGCATGTGGTCTTGGAGCATCCATGATTGAGCTCTGGAGGCCACAAAAGCATATGAAGAAGCCTCAATAGCTGAGTAAAGACCTAAACCGCCGAGTCTGATGGGTAGCGACGCCACTCTCCATTGAAGGTCACCAAAAAAAGGACCTCCACAAACCACAATATCCTCAATAGCTCCGCGTAACCCTTTGTCGAGCCATGTAGCGACCCATTCCATGTATGCGGGTTGGCATGTCTGTAAGCCGAACATAAGCTTCAATGTATGCGGGTTGACTCGTGTATTGAAAATCATCCATTGCATACGGTGGTGCATGAGCTTCAACCTGCTATAGCACTTCTATCGTTAAGGTATGGAACCCGCAACCGACTCAGTCGAGGTCATCACCTCGTGATACATATCGATACCATCACCTTGTAATCACCACAACACAAATCACACTGTGGCCGCGAAAACCTATAATCGCCAACCACGATATCACAATCCTCACCAACCCATTATCACACACCAGCCACACTCAGTCTAGGGCACTTATCACCGCCACCACCTGTAGTTGTTGTTACGAGCCCGTACATTGCCATCGTTGCTGTAGGTCCGAACATCATTATCATCACGTTGGTTGGAACCCTAATCGAAGACTCTATACCTTTTGGATGCACAAATATTGTCCCCGCTATTGGGGTACCAACCAACGGAAGCCCATCTTCGACACCTAAAGTTAAGGCCAACACTACCACATGAACAACCTTCATGCATATTGCAAACACGATAGTTGATGCCATCTCACCATCATTGGTTGTGCCGTTATTGTGGAAAAGTGCAAACTCCAGGAAGGGTTGCCTGGATCTCTCAAACCCCAACTATATTCGCTAAATCCCGTAAAGGAAGGGATAAAAATATCTCTGGAAGAATTATAAAGAAGTTCGTCCCTTAAAACTTCTTTATCCAAAGTTGAAAGTTGGGAGTTACATATGTAGGAACAAAGTTTTAAGTGAAGGGATGGAAAAATTGCAGTCTCCTTCCACACAACAACAACACAGCCTTTTCTCACAATTAAGTAGGGCTGACTACATAAATTTTTTGCCACCATTCAGATCTATTTTGGGCCAAATCTAAATGTTTTCTTAAATCCATGTTGAAAAGATCCGATTGTCTTGAGGCATATTCTAGGAATTTGTCTCCGACTGTTTTACGTTGACTGTCGGCTACCTAACACAACTCTTCTCAATTTACATGGGCTTGAGACCTGTCATGGTTGAGTTAGTCCCCTTCTCCATTGTGCAAGAAAATTACAAGAGAGTTGAGAGGGATAAAAGTGGGCAACGTCCTATTCCAATTAGGGTTATTGGTGTTGGAGTTCATACAAGGACCCTAGAGTCAAGTAAATTACCCGCATCTTCTCTCATTTTAATTTTGTGCTAATCATGCTCCACGCGTTCTCCAAATTCCAGGGTGCATTAAGGGGGAGTGCTGAAAGGATTGCCAATTGGGCTGAAAACATTACCCACATATTCTCTCTTCTCATAGACAATCAATTGAGAGAATCAAATCATCACATAGTTCTATTTTGCTGAAAATATTTCCACTATGTTTTTAATGAACAATAATTATGTTATCTTGCATGTTTTATCATGGTAATAATCTTTTGATAACTGTTTTTAAAGTTGAAGTTCCTCTCTTGTGTAAAAACTTAGCTGATTGGTTCCTGCCTTTGCTTGTATGCATTCCTAGTCCCTAAATCAATAGAGATAAAATAGTGAAGCCTATTCCCAATATAAGTAGGGCCGGCTACATGGATTCTTGCTCAAATCCATGTTGAAGGATCCGACTATTTTTTACGCTGGCTGTCAGCTACCTAACGCAACCCCCATATAGAGTGATTTGAACCATGATCTTTTGGGTGGCAGGCACGTTGCACTACCACCACCAGACCAATGAAATGGGTTGCATGGAGTTTTTTTTGCACTCATATTCCTAGTTCTCACTTGATGATCAAAATTTTGGTGGCCATTTTTTAAGTTGTGGAATGTGTCCTTTTCTTCTTGAAAATCATAAAGAAACATTTTTTATTGTTTTTTTTCTGTTTGTCAATCTGTGTTTGCGTACTCTCTGATTTCATTTGTGACTGTGGGTGATTATAAATACTCCTCCATGTGGGTTAAATATCAGTGTGAAATGCCGTCAAACCTTAAACAGTTTGGGGTCTTTGCATCGAGTAGCACATGATTTTGGGTGTCATTGTCATCTCATCGACAATCAATTACCGGCGCATTGGTGCAATTATATTGTGCTGGAAAGCATGTCCACTATGATTTTTCAATACATGTAACAATGTTATGTTACTTTATCACTGTAATTGTCCTTCGAGCATCACTTCATTATTAAGAAATCTTGAAGCTCCCCTATTTATGTAAAAATTCAGCTGATTAGTTCCCACATCTACTCTCATATGCCATTCTAGTCTCTCTATCCGTAATGATGCCCGGTAGTGATGCCGTGGAGTTTTTTCTACTCATATTCCTAGTTTTCAGTTAGAAGGTCAAGATTTTCATGGTCATTTTGTGTCTTCTTAAAAAACTTAAATAAACATATTAAATTGTTGATTTTTTTCCGCAGTTCTCAATCTGTGTTGGCTTACTCTTTGATTTCATTTGTGACCATGGGGTGATTACATATACTCTTCCATGTGTGTTAAATATTAATATGCAACGCTCATGAAACCTAAAACATTTTGGGGTCTCGAATCACCACTAGCACATGGTTTTGGGTGTCATGGGGACTTCACAAACTTTCATTGGTGATGCAGCTGGATGAACATGGTGAGAGAAAACATAGAGGGTGTAGTAAAGAAAGGTAAGACTAAGACACGCTATAGTGCTGGATGTCATTAGGGAAATGCCGTGTGCACAAGTTGAGGAGGAGGGAGCGCACCAAACGACATGGCCTTTTGGAGTCGCACGGTGTTGTTAGGGAAGTTTGAAGATGCAAGAGGGGATTAATGAAGTAATGTGGAAGAACGGAGTTGAACTCCCAAAATTGTATTTGTGATATGAACCAAAGGGCCTTTTGTTAAGCTTCCTAATTATTATTCAAAACAAAATCTAAATTAAATGAACTAACTCCTCAACAACAACAACAAAGCCTTTTCCCACAATTAAGTAGGGTCGGCTACATGGATTCTTCGCCTCCATTCAGATCTATCTTGGGTCAATCCTGTGCTTATATTGTAATATCCGGATCTACACAAACCCGAACCCGACCCAATTATAGTTCGTATAACTCAATAAAGTTATTAATCAGTGTTAAATAACATAAAACGATCAATTGATCGTGAACTAAAAGTCGTTCGGGCGAAATCAATCAAAAACCGATCGCATCGTAATACGTGCCCGAAAAAGCCGCAACGCAAATTCGGAAACCGCGAAACAAACCGAGACCAACCAAAAATCCGATTCGATAAAATAAGACCAACGAAATCGACCGTTCGTTGATCGGAGGTCGTTTGATATTTTAAAATAGTAAAATTTAATAACCAATCAAGACCGTATCCTGGAAATTTCGGGGATTTATCTTCGACCCAAAGTATATCAGTATTATATTCATATTGATCTTCGTTCAGAGACGGTCAAAACGAGCTATTGTACACAAAAATCCGACACTCGAGGTGACTATACGGTCAACTTTAATTTCTAAATATAAGAGAGGTATAAAAATAAATAAATAATAAAATAAATAAGTTACTGTAGACACAGGCAGCCATTGGCTTTTCTCCTCCATACATTTGGCTGCACACTTCTCTCCACTTAACCTTTTTCTTTCCACACTTGTCAATAAACAAAGCCCTTTAATTGCTATATAAACCATATGATTCCCTAATTTCCCCCAACTTCCTCTCAAAATCCCAACGTGGGAGCCCTTCTCTCCCCTTTCTTTTCTATATCCTCCCCCCCCCCCCCCCCCCCAAATTCTCCACTTCTCCCCTATTTCCATCCGAGATTTTTTTCTTTTTCCTCTCCAAAATCCTGAAATCTGCAATAGCCTTCCTTTCTTCTGCTGCACTAATTCAAGAACAGTCAATAGTTGCTCTGGATTAAGGTGCTGGAGCTTCACTTCCAAAATCTGCTACAGTCCTCCCTACTGCATGCAAGATCAAACCTCAAAAGAGGTACAATCTACCCTCCTCTTGCTGCAATCCATGTTTTTGTACAACTATCCTCCTTTTATGTACAATCTAAGATCCCTCTCTTGCTGTCTTCCATGCATGATTTAAACTCGTAATTTGCTTTTGAAATTAAATGAGAATGTGAAGTTTAATGAAATTCATTAAAATTTTACATCCACTATATATAATTGAATTCTTAAGGATAAGAATTAGGGCATATGTAATTCAGATATGTTTTAAAGGAAACAGTAGTTGATGAGATGTATTTTAGTTACAGAGAACCAAGAGAAACAATTTATACAGGTTAAATGGATCCATATCAAGTTGTTACATTATTTAACAATCTACAATGGAGACATGGGTACTGCTTCCTAGTAAATAACTGGTTTGTATATTTTTAATAAATCTTCACATCACCATTTCTTAATTATGACCCATTACTTGATTATCCACGACATTTACAAGTTTTGTTATGAAATGGTCGGTGCTGGAAGGGAGGTTGTCGATGCATATGCTCAGCTTGGGGTTCTCAGGTTAATGACATTTTGTCTATATGATTAATTGCAGACTGATTTGGAAGGAGTAAGGTTCTATGAGTGTGTGGATATTCATGTCTCTCCTAAGGACGAGGGTCTTGTTAAAGATGTATTACTTAACGTTTGTATGATTGTTAATATGACTTGTAGTTTTCCCTATGAATGGATGATGATTATTGACGTATTTTCTGAATGCTCATTCATTATGGATGTTTAGAGTAGTTGGGTTTGGCTTGAATTAAGAATACTTCGGAGGTAGATGTTTGAAACTTTTGGAATATCATGACATATTACTGACTCACTGACAGTTGTTAGTATTGGGCAACCACTACAAAGTGTTTATGTAAAGGAGATCAGAGATCTGTAGGGTGGATGTTATTTATCCCAAGGGAGACTAATCCTATGTATGTTTGGGCATTGTGATTGGTTGGACAACTATTTGTAGTCTTGTCTTTACTTTTTAATCTATTTACGGATGATTAGTAATCTTGAGGACCATCCTTTCCTTTTAAAAAAAATGTTATTTGACTAATTTCTCATAGACTAGCATTTAGACTAAGTTCCCTTCACAGTTTACTGACATATATCATGCTTTTCTTGTCTACATGTTGAGAAGAGAGATGAATGAGATGGGATGAGATATTTATTCCATAGAGCTAGGGTCTCTTATATAGAGAGAAAACCCTAGAGAGTACAAGGGTTACGGAACCCGAAGAGTCATGGGGGTTACGGAACTTGAAGGGTCACAGAGGGTTACAGAACCTGAAGGGTCACGGGGGTTTACGGAACCCAAAGGGTCACAGGCATAAATGTAAATATAATAACTCTAACACTCCCCCTCAAGCTGGAGCTGAGAAAGCTGCAGCTTGTAACAAAAGAAAAATTATACACCACATCTTCACACGAAGCATCATAAGAACATATGTCCGCTGCTGGTAGAAGACCTCGCTCGAGGACGGGTCTGCGACTTTCAGGTCACCGGAACGTATCTCTGTCATGCCTGTAGAGTCACTGCAATATCAGGTCACCGGAACGTATCTCTGTCGTGCCTGCAGGTCACCGGAACATATCTCTGTCGTGCCTGGAGAGTAATCACTGTAGAAGAAGTCCAGCGCGGAGTAGTATTCGGGTCGTAAAAGAAGAATTATACGCCCTGACGAAGAAGTCGATGCTCGGTGAAGACGGATAATATTGGGAGAAATAAGTCGTGGTGAAGTAAGGGTTGTTGGAGAGGAGGGGCTCCAAGTGGTGCCGACGACTGGGAGATGTGGCTGGAGCTGCTGGAGCCTCGGGCAATGCTTTAGGTGTTGCCGGTGATGCTGGGGACTTGGACTGCCTTGCGTGAGACTATGGAATACACGGGCGATGCAGGAGGTCCAGCCCTCTCTCCTTGCCGGCGGAGAGAGGGCTGGTGGTGGCAGCGGATTCAAGGTATTAGCCTTCGGTCTAGGACTGTTGCTCTGATACCATGTTGAGAAGAGAACGAAATGGATGAGATATTTATTCCATAGAGCTAGGGTCTCTTATATAGAGAGAAAACCCTAGAGAGTACAAGGGTTACGGAACCCGAAGAGTCATGGGGGTTACGAAACTTGAAGGGTCACAGAGGGTTACAGAACCTGAAGGGTCACGGGGGTTTACGGAACCCAAAGGGTCACAGGCATAAATGTAAATATAATAACTCTAACACTACATATATTTTGACCCAATTCCAGAATAAGTGTTATGATTTGATTTCATGATTGAAATAATAAGGAATTTAGAGTGAATTGCATGTGAATGGAGTCTAATTTCGGACCACTGAATAGCTACAGATTCATGATAGATTTGATGAAAAGTTGAGGTATTTTGCATGCAATTAGAACTCAAAATTAGACCTATAAATGTTCAGATTGTGCATATTTGATATGGTGATTCGTATGCAATCAAGTCAAGTTTAAGAACACCAATTAGCCACCAATCTCATGACAATAGATTAGAGATTTGGAGTTGAATTAGTACACAAGATGAGGCAAGTTTTAGATTAAAAAAAATAGGAGTCTATCATTGATCTAAATTTAAATCCAGATCTAATAAACAACTTTTAATCTCATGATTTGAAATTTTAAATCATTAAGATATTTTCATACCAGTAACTTAGAAAATCTAGCAAGCTGCCAAATTATGAGATAATCTGTAATTAATGACTGATAATCTTCGTGCATAATCATTTAGATACGAATCACTAATTATAAGATTGTCGACAAGATGTCTAGATCTATAAAATTAATCACAACAGAAATTGAGAAAGGATGAGAAATCAAGTCAGTGATGATGATTCAGCAATGACTAATAATTATGAATGCCAGTCATGGTGACCTTTACGCCTGACTGTGCGAGGGTGCGGTGACCCTCAGCTGGGCGGGAGATAGGAAGCCCAGTTAGGGCAGCGGCCGCTTAATGCGTGGGTCTAGGATCCCAGTCTTTTTCTCGATTTTTTTTCACGAGCGCTCGCAGTTTTTACGCCTCTCTGGGATCCACAGGTTTTCTTTTAAAGACCAGTTCCGCTGACCCTTGTTCTTTAGGGTACCTAGGCTGGAGGACTCTTGGTTTTAGTTTTTCGAGCTCGTTAGCCCGTACCGGTCGGGCCGGTTTTTCTTTTAGAGCGACTTTTCCGGAAAGTCTCTCTCACCCGTCTTAGTGGCGTAGTTTTGGAGTAGACCTATCCCTCTATTGGACCGCCTTCCAATTAGAGGGCGAGACGGAAGAGCCTTTTGTAGGCTACCTCACCGCTTGAGTTTTGTTTATTTTTCGCCAGCAGACTTGCCACAAAACAAAGATCCTTCGTATGGTTTCTTCCAACACTTCTTGGGCCGTCCCTGCCCTCTCTTAGCCGACTCAACATCCCAACACTTGCATCTCCTAACTGATGCATCAACTGATCTTCTTGGCAAATGAGCAAACCATCTTAAGCGGTTTTCTCGCATCTTATCCTCGATCAGAGCAACACCAACTTTCTTTCTGATTGCATCATTCCGAATCCGATCTTTACGTGTGTGTCCACACATCCACCTTAGCATTTTCATTTCTGCTACAACCATTCTCTGCACATGTCTATGGTTCACAGGCCAACATTTAGATTCATAGAGCATAGCAGGTCTCACAGCTGCTTTGTAAAACTTTCCTTTAATTTTTAAAGGAATTTTCTAATCACAGAGAACAACAGAGGCTCCTCTCCACTTTAGCCAACCTGCATTTATTCTATTAGTAACATCTCCATCAATTTCCCCATCATGTTGCAAAATAGATCCCAGATATCTAAAAGAATCTTTGTTCCGAATGTTATCATTACCAATCTTCGCCTCAATTCCTTCACCATTGCTTCCATCAAAGGTGCACTCTATATATTCTGTCTTAGCCCTACTCATACGAAATCCTTTACTCTCCAACTCATGTCTCCAGACCTCAAGCTTCTCATTTACTCCATCTCTAGTCTCGTCAATCAACACAATATCATCAGCAAATAACATATACCAAGGTAACTCATCCTGAATGTGACTTGTCAACTCGTCCATAATCAAAGTAAAAAGAAATGGACTCAAAGCTGAATCTTGATGTAAACCAATGTTGATGTCAAAATAGCCAGTCTTCCCAGACGGAGTCCTTACACAAGACAAAGCCCTATCATACATGTCCTTTATGAGGTTAATGTATAGGACAGGCACTTGTCTCTTCTCCAAAACTCTCCACAATATCTCTCGTGGAATAGAATCATAAGCCTTCTCCAAATCAATAAAGATCATATGGAGGTTCTTCCTTTTAGCTCTATAAATATCCATTGTTCTCCTCAGCAAATGGATGGCTTCAATAGTTGAGCGACCTGGCATGAATCCGAATTGGTTTTCTTTGACGTTGGAAACTTGCCTCAACCTTCTCTCGACTCGATCACACGCTCCCAAGTTTTCATAATGTGACTCATCAGCTTGATACCTCTATAATTTGAACAATTTTGAATGTCTCCTAATAACCAAATTATTATTCAACCAAATAAAGTCTCTAGTGAGATGCCTTAGGATGAGGAATGACATGTGCTTGTTACATAGAAAGGTATGGAGACTAGATGGAAACAATATTTCCATACACAAACTTTTGTTTGCTTAGAAAGTAATGAAAATTTATGAGTTCCATATTGATTGGGATTTGTGAGGCATTCTCATATCAGTTGAGTTTCATTTTTGTCCCTGATGTTTTAATGCTATGTTGTCCAGGATAAAGATACCACAAAAGCAATTGGGTCAAAATCATATAATACACTTGTTGGAGAACTTGTTGCTCTTGAGACACAACATACAGAGGCTAGGAGTATTCCTCCTGAAGAGGACACTGTTGATTTTGCTGCTGCGACTGCAGCAACTTTGGGAATACCCTCTCCAAGCCTCTCTAGAGGTCTATCCTTCGATGATCCTTTGCCTATTGCCGCATCCGAAAAAGTTGTAAGGAAAGGTGACCTTGAAGAGGAAGCAGAGGTGATGAAAGCATTGACGCTATCCAGAGGTGAGCTTTCAACTGAATCGATATTGAGCGACAGATCCTTGTCTCATGAGAGTACTTGCAGTAACCCATCTTCTGATCATGAAGAAGGGACAACAGAGAAGCCTGATTCGACAACTAGTTCAAAAGTTTTAGTTGGTGAAATGATTAGTATTTCTGAGGTTATACCCTCCCCAGACTTGCTTTTGTCTCAGGATGGAAATCCATCCTTATGTTCCAAATCGGAGACTGAGTCCTGTGGGGTCCCTTTGGAGGATGCCACCTACTCTTTAAAGTATGGTGGAGAAAACCATCTTTGTCCACTGGCATCTCAACTGTCTGAAAACGTTCGAGCTTGTACTATCTTAGATGGCAATCCACTAACTGCAATGCAAAGTATGCCTGTCTCTGCTGTTGTAAATGATTCCAATGTCCTGGATGCTGATGGAACCCACACTAGTTTACCAGAAGTGGCTTCCTCAGACACCAGAGCCCTTGCTGAAAGTATCTTTGGGAAGTCCATTTATCAAAACAATGGTAGTTCTGTTGTTTCTGGCAATCTTGTATCTAACATTGGTACCAATTTTTCTGGTGGGATAGATTTGGGTGATGCCCATCAAAGTGTTTGTACAAGTCTTGAAGGTGGGGAACCTATATATGAAGGAGAGGAGTGCATTATTGATTCTGGACATTTACCGTACCAAAACCAGGAACCAGTTTATGAAGGGGAGATGGTTCTTGCTGAGCAAGTTGACAAAATGGAGGCAGATACAGCCTCCAGGAACCAGGTAGATGAGGACTCGTCTGGAAAAACATATACTTGTTTAACGACTATATCAGTAGAAGATGGTATTGTCTTTATTTTTCCGAATCAATCTTTTTCTTTTCTTTTTCTATTGAACAACCTTGTAAGAAGTTTTATGTTCAGGTCAATTGATTCGGTATTTTCTCAAAAACAATGCAAGCCAGTTGACTATATATGGGTAAAACATCTTTTTCATAAACTCCCTGCATATCTCATGCAACTTATTTTGAGTATGATAATGCCCATTTTTTATCTTTTAGTTTGTTTCGTCTCCAAGAAGGTCTTAATGAGAGAGAGCTTTGTGTTTTCTTCCGCAATAATCACTTCAGTACCATGTTCAAGGTAAATTTGTGAAGAATATAGAATAGCTGACTGAGTTGTTTTCTGTCGGTTTTAGTTGCCATGTTTTCAGTGCATTTATTTCTTATCATGGTTGTGATTCCAGTTTGAAGGGGAGCTGTATCTTCTAGTCACTGATCAAGGTTATCTTAATCAACCTGACCTAGTATGGGAAAAGTTAAATGAGGTATAGTACTGATATGTGAGTATTCTTTGTTTGCTCTATTATTATGTTAGGTACACTGGCATATATTTTTGTGTGTTAAAATGATTTTTTTGGAAAGCTTCACATATATTGTCAGTTTCCATGTTGTTCTTTTGGTTATTCTATTGTGATCTATGTTGAGTTTAGGACTTTGGAATGCTTTGTAGTACCTTTTTAGTGATATGGAGTGAAATAGGGATACACTTATGGCGAAATATAGATAAACCCACAGAGGATGCAATCTTTTATCTTTTTTTTCATTGCAGTGGCATGGTGGACTTTCCTATCAGAAAAAGTAAATATTTCTCAATATTTTGGTTGAAGGCTTTGAACAAAATATTTTGGTTGAAGGCTTTGACAAGTTAGAGGATGAGAGGGCCTTGACGGCGGATGAGGTGCTACAAAGAGACAATCATTTGGAGGAGATTCTGATTGAAGACAAGGAGGAAGCGACTTGGAGGCAGAGGTCAAGGCAAAAATGGTTGAGGGAGGGCAATGCAAACACGAGGTTTTCCATACCATGGCGAGTGGGAGAAAGCACATGAATTTGATTCATTTAGTAGTCGTTGGAGGGGAGGTGGTGGAGGGGGATCGTGAAGTGGGGTTGGCACTGCAGTCACACTTTCTGTCCTTCGCCAGGCGGTGAGTTCGTTCTGGCTGGGGCTGGCAGGGGAGAGGGGTCTCGCGGATTTCTGACTCGGAGGTGGAGGTCTTGGTGAAGGGGCTTACAGAGGCTGAGGCTAGGCGGGTGCTTTTCCAACTTAATGCGGATGGAGCACCAGGACTGGATGGATTCCGGTGTGTCTATATCAGGAATTCTGGCTAATGATTAAGAGTGGTGTGATGGAGGTGTTAGAGGAGTTTCAGGAGAGGAACAAGGAGTTTGAAAAATTGAACAAGGCGCTTATTTTTTTGCTACCCAAGAAGGGCACCCCAACAAGGGTGGAGGACTACATGCCTATTGCACTGTCAAATGCGATGTATCTCTTGATTTTTAAAATCCTGCGAACCGATTGAAAGAGGTGATGCACGAGATCATATCACCCGAACATGCGGCTTTTGTTCCTGGGAGAGCTATAGTGGACGGGCTGGTTATAGCATCCGTGTTGGTTACGGATTGGAAAAGATGCATGGCTAAATGGGTGCTCTGGTAGGTGGATTTCACCAAAGGCGTACGACTGTGTCGACTGGAGAATTTTGTGGGCTTCACTTGAGAAAAGAGGATTCCCAGAGTCGTGGGTTGTGTGCATCAAGTGTTGTGTTACTACTGCATCACATGTTGTGCTTGTAAATGGTAACCGGAAGGGGACTTTTTCCAGCTGCAGAGGGAAATTAAATAGGGTTGCCCGTTGGCTCCGCTCCTTTTTGTGGTGGTGGCAAGCGCTCTGGTTGTGATGATGAGGCTAGCGGTTGGTGGGGAATGGTGCTCGGGATATTCGAAAGAGGAGCTATCCATCCCAATTTTGCAGTATGCTGATGATACCATGTTATTCCTGGGGGTGGAAGAGGAGAAGATCCAACGTGCATCACAGATTATGGACATTTTTGGACACGTATCCAGTCTTCGGGTCAACACGGAGAAGTCGACGGTGGCCACTTTCGGCCTCACGGACCTGGAGCAGCAGTACATGTTGGAGATTGTGGTGGGTTACCCGCTTGCGTCTTTGCCGATAACATACTTGGGGCTTCCTCTTGTGGCGGGGAAGCCGAAGTCTAGGGACTGGAGGATTTTGGTGGAGAGGTTGGAGGCGAGGTGGGCTGGGTGGAATGCGTCTATGCTCTCGAGGATTGTGAAGTTGATGCTGTTGAAGCATGTTTTCTCGACGGTTCCTCTTCTTCAGTTCTACGAGATCGTTGTCTTCATGGATGCGGAATAAGAACGAGGCTCCAATGAGAATATTTTTTTCGGGCTGACTAGCAGTAGAACAAGAAGGGGTTTCACATGGTCGATTGGGCCAAGGTGACATCTTCGAAGAGGAGGGGTGGATTGGGAGTGCTGCTGATGGAGAAGATGAATAAGGTTTTTATGGCGAAATGGGTGGTTCGGTTGTGGGGAAAGTTAGAGGATATGGTTTGCCGCCTTATGGGAAAGATTTACGGGGTGGCCATGTCACTGGAGGTCGGCACAAGGCATTTACCATCTTCCCTGTAGAGGGGGATTATCGCGACCATTCCAGAGATTTCCACAAAGCCACGACTGATGCTCGGGGATGGGGTGGTGTTTCGTTTCTGGCTGGACGATTATTAGTCAGGGGATGGGTCTTGAAAAATTCATCTATCGACAACTGGACCTTGGTCAAAGTTATTCTATAGGACGTTAATAATGGCTCCTGGCAAAGATGGATATGATGGTGGTGGATTTGGCGATGGTCTCAATTATGTCAAAGCATGACCTTATTGTTGGCATTTCTTACATAATGTGGATGTGTGGAAGAAAAGGCGGTATTTGATGGATATTTGAAGCCATGGTGGTGATGACGAGTTATGTTTGACAACCTCAGTAATGGTTAACATCACTCAGTTCTATCCTACGCCAACAATTGTAGCATTAGGGGTGAGGAAGACATGGAGTATAACTTACGTTTAAGGTGTGTGTGACAATGAGTTTGAGAGAGAAGGCGTTCATGGGTAAGGAAGGGTTCAATGCTCAGGTTAGGGGAGCATTGGATGGTTGATCATCGACCACATCTTCATGTTCACAAGGGGCATCCTGAAATGGACTTCCTTCTCCATCATGCTCGCTTTCGGGAAGGAGGGGGTGGGATGGGAGCAGGGGTCACCGACCTGAGTGTTGTTGGAGGCGAATGTGGTGGGTGCGTCACGATGAACATGTGGCATCATTTACGGCACTTGTTTGCTGTTTTTCCATTAACATTGTGTTGCTTTAAGTGTAGGGAGGATGATCACGCCATAGGGATTATCACCAATGCCGAGTGTGGAGGCTACACACAAGCTGCATGTCATCCTCCCATGGGAGGAAGTTGGTAGAGCATTTGGGAGGTTGGGCAAAGGTTTTGACTATGGCTTCATGAAGGTCTTTCGTGGATGTGGTTAAAGTTATCTTCAATCCAAAGTTGGGGCATGTACACCACAACGAGATTCTGGTAGGGTCCTTTGTTGCAAGGGGGATTTGTCTTTTAGCTACTAAAGATGAAGTTATGAGAAAGTTGGGCACATGCTTCTCCGAATATGCATGCGTAAAAGATCGTCTCATCTGTGTGAGGGCTTGTCGATCCAGGAATCCCATCGATTGCTGAAAGAGGCCTTATTGGAGGGAGGCATCATTTGGAGAAAGTTGCATTGCTCAGATGGAGAGAGGTTTAACTTGCATCGTCAGATGCTGTGGGTTTAGGGAATGACACTTCTCTCCAGGAATCTTGAATGTTTAAAAAATGCTTTCTTACATGTGGGGAAAGCGGTGGTAGTCCTTTCGTTTTGCAAAGCTCCAAGTTCTTATGTGAACTTAGTCTTATTGCTTATTAAAATAAACTTAGTCTTATTGAGGTAGTAGTGGGTTCCCTTGCATCCTCAAGCTTTGAGTGCTCTGTAAAGGTGGACCGAGTAGTGCTTAAGATCTGGGCCGAGGCGACTTCTCACCCCACCACCTTTTCCTTGATCGGATGAGTAGCTTGATACTGATCAATTTTGTTCAGTACAAGGTCTTTAATGTCGATTTCAATAGCATGTCGGTGACTCGAGGAAATCAAAATATCGGTGACATGTCGCTGTTATTTCACTGATTGTGATCAAAATCATGAAGATGCAAAAAAAGTCCTGTTGAATTTTGGTATTGCGGTCTCAATTTTGCCAAGTTGAGGAAATGAAAATTTCGTCGCAGGAGTGAGATGAAACCACATGAGAAAGCCTCAAATCGTAGTGTTTTCTATTATGTTTCTCTCAATGAGTACATTGATGTGGGGCTCTTTATATAGTCCGACCGACACACTAAAGTCCCACCATTAAGTGATTTAGGACTAAACATGAAGCTATGGTAATTGGCCAATAGTGCTCTTCCAACGAGTAGGTTTTTGAGAGGAACCCATTGGTTGAAACTCCACCGCTTAAGCCTTCTTCTTCTTCGTCACGAGCAATAATCAGAGCATGCACGAGACTACATCGTAGAGCACAAGACTGCCATCGTAGGGCATGTGAAGCAGGGTTTCAAATTTCGCAAAATATCGAGGAATTTTCGTCGATATTTCGGTTTTGACATGGATCGAAATATCCAGCGATATGGCGACATGTGAGCCTTTTCATGTCATTTCTATGCAAATGCTAGTCGATATGGGCGAAATTTCATCGAAATATCGTATTAACATGGTGTTGATATGGAAGCTGATATCGATATTTAAACCATTGTTGTGAAGCCTCGTGCATATCATAGATAGAAGCTGATCGTTGCCACCATAGTGGCGTTATTTGCAATGCGAGACTACCATCGCAAAGTGTAATTCACACTGTTTCTTTACACTTATCATATCTATGATGAGGTTATCATCTTTATGATCTGCTTCCCGAAATATGAGCTGTGTGCTTCTGCTCTGATCCAGAGGGATGATCTAAGAACTGAACTCCAACGTGAACACATAAATACAAAATCAAAACAAAATCAAACAAGATGAGATTCTAGAACCAACTTGATGTGATACCATGTGAAATATATAAGGGAAACGGGAGGTTGCACTGGGTGGCGCATCCAATTGCATGCACCCGGCTCCCGGACCGTCCGATCAGGCTTGCATCAACGGCGAATGAACAATCCCTAAACCCACTTCCCCACTCGTGGCCCCCCTCACTTTCATTGTCCCCCATCCGTGCATCCACGAGAATCCTTGCCATCGCCTGAGCCCTAGCCAACCTGAGCCCTCTCTGTAGTACTGCAGCAGTCTTACCACCACAACTCCTCTCGGTGCTACCTTCACCCATGGTGCGACCTGATGCACATCCACAACACGGGTGGTATCGTCCTGCCCTCTTGTGTTCTACCTCCGCCATCCCTCTCTCTCTCTCTCTCGATTTATTGCCCTCTCTCACTTCACAATGTGACAATCTCTCCGCGGTACTGCCTTCCACCCTCCCACACCCCAGCTCTGCCGATGTTCTCTCTCATTGTGCCTCCCTCTCTTGCCACATGTCAAGATGCGGCCCCGCGATGGTGCCGATTCTCGTCTGCTCCCACACGACGTGGTGCATTGTGGTCTTGCCATTGTATCTTGTCCCGTCCTAACATCCCTTGCCTGTGACGTTGTTCCTCGCACGACTACACCCTCCTTGTGGCTTCATGGATGTAGTTCTTTGCAAATCATTCTCATTCTATTATAGGAACTAGGAATTAGTTTGGTTGATTTTATCGAATGTTGCTCTCTATTGCAATTCTTGTTGCAGGTGTTGGAAACTATAAGGGCGTTTTATGCTTTGAAGCCTGGAGTCTCATCTAAACTTCAAAAAAAATATTTCTATCACTAATTAATGGGTAGTATGACGATATTACTCATTATTGTTTTTTTTGGTTTTTTTTCTATTCAATAACCATTTATTTGCAATTATGTTTGCCTTGAAAGGGACACCACAAAGAAATGTTGATTTGTTTAGCGAAGATAAGATTTTAACATTAAATTGTTTCAAGTTTTTAACCTGAACTGGAACGACTGTGCAATACCTTGCCGCATCATAATTCTGGGTTTGCTGTCAAAGAGATCGATTGCTTTGATAATGGAGCTAAAAACTTGATACAAATGCATTTTGATTGTTGACATTGTGCTAGGATTATTTGACTCAAGCGTTGGGATACTGAGTTCAAGAACTGGTCTGTTTAAGAAGGCTTTTCAATTGTTATGCACTCTCATGGCTGATGTTTGAAGTTTAAAACACATCACAATGATATGTTTGAAGAATTCTTGAGAGAGGATATCCTTCTTGATTTTGGAGCAATGGGATAGACGTTTGGAGATTAGCTTCATATCTCCATTGGTGAGTAGATTGGAATTGTGTCCTTTGGGTTACACTTTTGTGGGACGGTGGGATTAATAACCACGGGATGTAGATGGGAATACCCTGTTTGTGGTCATTGTTTGGAAACAATCAGGAAGATCTTGTTTGATCTGACACGGCTATTTGTTAGGAAAGGGTGCATTCTATATAACCGGTTGTACATGTATAATAATACAATTGAAATCCTGTTTTGAACACTATTAATTTTTTGCTCCCATCTTATCCGAAATTTTGGTATAAACATCTATTTCAATCTATAGCTTCTTTATCAAGCAAAGGTACCGATGTGATTAAGGTTAAACCAACAAAAATCATCCGAAATCTCAAATGTCGACATCAATTTTTTTACATGTTTTAACCAAACTCGATGCATGAAAACCGCTTAAGATGGTCTGGTCATTTGCAAAGAAGGTCAGCTGATGCTCCAATTAGGAGATGCGAGTGTTGGGATGTTGAGCCGACTAAGAGAGGGCGATGACGACCCAAGAAGTGTTGGAAAGAGACTATACAAAGGGATCTTAGTTTCTTGGATATAAGCCCGAGATTGACTCAAGATAGATCTTAATGGAGGCGAAGAATCCATGTAGCCGACCCTACTTAATTGTGGGAAAAGGCTTTGTTGTTGTTGTTATCCAAACTCGCTATCAAGCATGATCTGCCACATGGTCTGCATCCTCTACCGAGATACAACAAGCAATTCAACTACAACACATGAAACTATGAATAATTATGGAACCTTGTGCTTTCTAATGGGGACTAAAAAACGACTACAACGCAATAACTAATTTCATTACAATTCGACCACGGCTTGTAGGGTACCATTCAAGTGGATTTGTGGTTTGAGTTGACCAAATATCTATTAGTACAAATCCAAATTTAAATGAAATAATGTAAAACAATGGAAGTAATGTATGGATTCACCAAACGTTCAATTTTGATATTGGAATACATATCCTCTTTAAACATCTCTGCAATATACCCCCATAATTTTATAGCGATCCAGATCTTCCATATTTTCAAAAGTTTCACAGATGTTTCAATAAGGAAAGAATTACATTAAGTTTGTTTGTCGAAAGATGTTCCCACGGAAATATCACCCAAATATGTTTTTCTTCTAACCATCGAAATCGAATTTCACCGGCTAGATATTTTTTTAGCTAAAAAAATCCACCAAACTAGAACGCCATTTTTCATTATGAACTTCTGTTGGACCAACACATCAATTTTGCATTTGATGATTGCAATTGAATTCATTATTGGAATTGGAAGCACAATTCAAATTATACTCAAATAAATATGACAAATACACGAATTAACTAGTGTGATTAAGAGCATAAAATATGTTTGTCCATTCTTTTGTTCGAGTTAAAATGAACATGATATCATAGAGATATGTCTCAGACTTTTTTCAACCAAAGAAGCTATCAACTGAAATCTTCTATCCTTCAGGAAAGGGTCGTAGTGTTCCATGCTTTAAAATGCCAACATAATCCCAAGGTTGCAATCCTCAACACCCTCATTCCTGCTAAATTTGAAGATGGGAATCACAATAGAAATCCTCCATACATACTCGGGTTCGAGTGCTTAAGCACGAGGCTGATTACTTCCATTTTCCATGAGAAACCTTAAAATCGAGAATATTATGAAAAATAGTAAAGCATTGATAGAACAAGTAAATCATTCTGTCCACCAAGCAAATTAGTGAAAACAACTATAAACATACTTGTTTTCGCTAATTTGCTTGGTGGCAAGGATTTAAATTTTGTGAAATTTCGGTTTCGAGAGGTCATGGGTATCAAAGTTCCTATATATGTCAATTTCCCAGATTTCGATCGAAATTTCGGTGATATTTCGACATATCGACCCATTTCGGTTGAAATTCATGGGTTTTAGTACAAAATTTCCTGGATTTCGATCGAAATTTCGGTGATATTTCGACATATCGACTCATTTCGGTTGAACTTCATGTGTTTCAGTGAGACCCCTGTTTGGTACGGTATGGTATGGCAAGAGGGTACATACGTCGATTATTCAACTTGGGGAGCTTCCTCCCCTTTGGGTTTAAGCAATGGAGATGAAACAACTCCACAGCTTTTTATATATCTGATATTGCTTATTCGTTTCATTCGTTTGTCATTTATCTTCGTATAGATGCATCTTTATTGTAAGTCTGTAATTAATTCTGCAATTCATTCGAACATTGTCTGTGAAAATTATTTCTATGAACAAAACATTGTTTAATTAATCATTATCTACATTTTAGAATAAAAATGCTCGTCTAATTTTATGAACAAAAGACGTCTTCTAAGTGTTGTTAACTTAGTTATTTTGATTTCAATTTCCAGTATCTATCAGTCAACTCAGCAATATGTCTGATATGACAGATATGGTGTGATATAAGACGTACGGATGAGAGAATTATGTGATATAAGTGTACATTTGTAAGCTATTATTGTTTTAAAATATTGGATTGGATGACATCAATTTCTAGTATGTATCAACTAAGAATCAACATTAACATCGATTTGGCCGATATGACCGATATGTGCGACATAAGGGGCATATGTGAGCAATATATGTGATATAAGTGTGTATTTGTAAGTTATTTATTGTTGTAATAACTTGGAAGATCTTAATTTGCGAAAAAATGGTCGAAAAATGGCGCTTTTGAGCCATTTTCTCGAAACAGTCGAGATTTCCCAAAATTTCACCGAATTTTGGTTTTGGAGGGGACCGAAATGAAATCGTAATCGAGATTTCGAACCTTGCTTGGTGAACAATAACATCATAAAGGATATGTATGATAGGGCTTTACTTTGAGTCCAATTCTTTTTACTTTGGTTATGGAGGAGTTGACAAGTCACATTCATGATGAGATAATTTGGTGTATGTTATTTGTTGATGATATTGTGTTGATTGATGAGACTAGTGACGGAGTAAGTGAGAAGCTTGAGGTTTGGAGACATGCATTGGGGACTAAAGGGATTTCGTACAAGTAGCGCTAAGACTGAATATATGGAGCGTACCTTTGATGGTAGCAATGTTGAAGGATTTGAGGTGAAGATTGGTGACGATAACATTCGAAAGAAAGATTCTTTTAGATACTTGGGATCTATTTTGCAACATGATGGGGAAATTGATGAAGATGTTACTAATAGAATAAATGCAGGTTGGCTAAAGTGGAGAGGAGCCTCTGCTGTTCTCTGTGATAAAAAAATGCCTTTAAAAATCAAAGGAAAGTTTTACAAAGCAGTCGTGAGACCTGCTATGCTCTATGGACTTGAATGTTGGCCTGTGAACCATAGACATGTGCAGAGAATGGCTATAGCAAAAATGGAAATGCTAAGGTGGATGTGTGGACACACACATACACACGTAAAGATCGGATTCAGAATGATGCAATCAGTAAGAAATTTGATGTAGCTCTAATCGAGGATAAGATGCGAGAAAACCGCTTAAGATGGTTTGGCCATTTGCAAAGAAAGTCAGCTGATGCACCAGTTAGGAGATGCGAGTTATGGGATGTTGAGCCATCTAAGAGAGGGCGAGGACATCCCAAGAAGTATTGGAATGTTACTATACGAAGGGATCTTAGTTTTTAGATATAAGCCCGAGATTGACCCAAGATAGATTTGCATGGAGGCAAAGAATCCATGTAGCCAACCCTACTTAATTGTGGGAAAAATGCTTTGTTGTTGTAAGTATGTTTTTTTAATTAAATGACACTATTGTGACATTTTTGCACTCTCAAATATTTTATGTGGATATATGGTTACATCTAAAGCTCAACCAAATCTTTTGTAGAAAATTTCGAATGACAAGAAAGCAAGTCTTAGCAAACCTATAATCTACATTCCAGTTTGTAGGAAGATCCACCAAGTTTCCAATCAAACCAATAGCTATGTGAGAACAAGCCTGATCCCCTTCCCATATCCGCGACAAATATACTTGTAACAGATCTTAAGAAAGATGTTTAGATTCATGTTAGTAGTGGCGTAGTGGTAATTAAATGTTCACCAAAGGATGTTGGAGGGCTCGCAATGATGCTGAGGAGCCGGATCAGACCCGGGAGGGTCTTGCGGCGTGTTTGGATGGGGGGGGGCACTTGGGAGGGGGCATCACTGCGGCGAGGGCACATGGCTTATTACTTCCCAAATAAATCATCCCACATCTATATGTAAACGATGGCTCATCAAGAATACACAAGGAAAGAACTTCGAATTGTTGATTCATTGCCAAAGATGGCTTAGAACCAGTAACTCATTATATAATGGGTCTTTCCGTACTAATACTCTATCCGAGAGTTACAGATCCATTTTGCAAGTTCATTATTACAGGTAGTTCCTACAAAGGATCGGACTAATGATGTATACAATACTTGAATTATCGATGTAGATGCTACATAGTTGATTCTCAACCTTCAGAGACAGAGACTACGAGTGTAATAGGAGCATCCATTGGCAAAAGGATCACCATAAATGATCATCTCATGGCTATTGAGAACGAATCATTTCAGATGGTTCTATTTTTCAATCCCTTTGACTTGCTCCTATGCAACCAAGGTCGAAAAGATTGAAAAAGTCAGTCATTCACAACCATATTCGGCAACTCCCATTAAAAAATAATCGCAAAAATTCAAACATTTATCTATCTAGCCATAAGGTAGATCAACAACTACTCCTCCTATACGAAAATAATTATGCATCATTCGCATACTTGTGTCAATTTCGAATAGATCATCATATATCAATTCTCTCTCTGAAAATATAGAAAGTAGTCAGTTGATGCTTTTTTGATAATCTAATAGTTTTTTCAATCTCAATTTTCAGAATCTTAATATATAGTAGGTGTTATGGAGATAAACTGAATTGTGAGGACTTTCGCAGGAGTAGGAGGTTGATTATGAAAACCTTTTGAGAACCGTGTGGAGAGACTGCCTCTTCTTTTCTTGCAAGCCGATCGTGGATGCTCAGGAGGGTGCACAGATTGCGATGGCAACAACGATGATGGAAGAGGGAGATGTGCCCGTGGAAATGGGGAGGGATGATGGTTTCATGAAGGAGAGAGGAGGGATGAATAAAGGAGATGGGGGAACCTTTTCTTGCAGCTTTCCATGGAGGGGTGATTGCCTTCTGCTCTCAGGAATTGGTGGTGCTGAGAGTGGTAGATGTGTGCAGAGAGGAAGAGTTGGGTAGAGTCGGGGAGTGGAGGTTGCGAGGGGATGGTCGGCGATGCGACTAGGGCTCGGGCGACGACTAGAGCTTGGTCCATGACATAAATTCCTGTGGGTGCGCGGGTGGGAGACAACGAGAGCGAGGGGGACATAGTGAGACCACGAGCGGGAAGTGGGTTTAGGGGTTGTTCATCCACCATTGATGCAAGCATGATAGGATGGTCGGGAGCCGGGTCCAAATATGGATTTACGTGGTACTCTACTCCCTCAGAGCATGGCTCAAATTTCAACGAAATTCCACCGAAATTCTCCGAAATTTCCTTTTTTTAGGTCACCGAAATCGAAACACTCCCTTTTTTCTTTTTCCAGGATCTCAATGAAATATCAACGAAATGTCAATGAAATTTCATAGAAATTACATGTCATTTCGACGAAACAACAAAAATAAGGGAATCTACCCTTCGCTTTCATCGAAGTTTGTGTATATTAATGAATTATCACTTATTTATTCGCTAATGTGTTGAGTTGTTAGAGTACTTTACATTGTTTAAAGAAGTTTCTTTAGTTAGTTTCTATATTTTAGATCTAAATTCAAACCAAACAGTTAGATACAAGATTTAAGAGTTAAATTAAAGTTTAAACTTGAGATCTTTATAATTTTTGTTTTTCTTTATTTTTTTTGAGGCTCTGTTTTTCTTTATTTTGATATAAATATTTTAATTACTAGTTATCATATGTGTCACCTCATTCTTATTGAAGATGTGCTCACATGTCACCATTCTCTACCGTTCAAGAGGAGAAACCCATGGCTTCTAATTACGGTTCCAGATCTGGTTTTGGTTCTGAGCAACATACTATAGTGTTGGGATGATAGGATAGAAATTTAATGTAACATATAGTACGTTACTATTAACCCAAAAACTATCTTTCTATCTCAAATATCGAGTTAAAGGTGATTAGAAATCTTTATTTTTTAAAAAATTAGTTTTCAAGTAATTATTTTGATTTCCAGCCATTTCACCTAAATTCCGTCGAAATTCCATTGAATTTCTCTTTCTGGGTGTACCGAAACGGAATCGAAATCCGACATTTAAAGCCTTGCCTAAAAGTATGATGAAATCATAGGAGAAAGCCTTAAAGGGATGTGTTTATCCACCATTGATGCATGCATGATCGGACGGTTGGGAACTGGGTCCAAATATGGATTTACGTGGTACTTTTCTCCCTATGAGTAGGATGAAATCATAGGAGAAGGCCCCAAAGGGATGCGTTTTCTATTACATTTCTTTGAATGAGTACAGAGGTATGGAACTCTTTATATAGCTCTATTGACACACCAAAGTCCCATAAATAGGTTGTGTGAGACTAAACATGAGGTTGTGGTAATTGAATCATAAAGAGACATTGAGTGAGAATAATGAATTAAATTATCACGAGGCTTTAGGATTCTCTCATATAGAGAGGAGAAACCCTGTTGGGTAAATTATATAATAGAGATGAAAAGAAATGAAAATACATGAAATAGGAAAAGATAAAATTACTCTCAACACCCCCCTCAAGTTGGAGCATAGATGCCAATCATGCTTAAGCTTGGAACAAGACCTTTGAAATGACCCTCTAGCTAGAGTCTTGCTGAAAACATCTGTTGTAGTTCCCCTTAACTGACGTGGGAGGTAGAGATAAAGCTTTTCTAAATCATGTCACAAGTGTAGTGGCAACCTACCTTAATGTTCTTGGTTATGTAATGGAAGGTAGGGTTGTTGGCAATGAAAAGAGCAGTTTGGTTGTCACATTATAGATGCACATGAAGATGTGCATCAATAGCTAAGTTAGTTAGAACGGATCTGACCCACATCATTTTAGTACTTCTCTGCGCCATGGCTCTGTACTATGACTTTGCAGTATATCTGACAACCACAGTATGCTTCTTGCTCGTCCTTGAAATTAATGAGCTCCTATGAACACTGCAAAGGTTGAGGTAGATTTCTTGTCCTTGGTATATCCTGCATAATCTGCATCTGCATATGCTATTATGACGAAGGATGTCCCTCTTCTAAAGAGCAATCCTGTAGTTGGAGATGTCTTCAGATATCTTGGAATCTTGTAGACTGCATCCATACGTGCTTATCTCGACTGCTCTATAAACTGGCTAATTTTGCTCACGACAAAGGAGATGTTTAGCCTTATAATTGGCATAGAGAAGCTTCCTCACGAGCTCCATGTATCTCCTCTTATCCACCTCCTATGTTTCATCATCGTATATATTTATGCTAGAATCCATGGGAGTAGTGGCATGTCTACAATCCAAGGTCCAAAATATAGGTTTCGGTCTCCATTTCGGTGACCGACCGAAACGGAATTTCGGTCAAATTTCTACCGAAATTTCGATCATTTCGATCATTTTTTGTACCAGGACCCCCATATTTCGATCATTTCGGCCATTTCGGTCGAATTTCGATTGGATATCGATATTTGACAGAAATTCGACTGAATTTCGTTGAAATTTGAGGCCATGCTGCAATCTGCCATACCTGTGTCAGAGAGGAGATCAATAACGTACTTCCTCTAGGTCGTCACAAGACCCCGCTAGTTCATATGGAACTCAAGCCCTATGAGGTCTCATAAATCGTCAAGGTCCTTGGTGAGAAACTGCTAGCCAAGGAACTCATTGTGCTAATACTATGTATATCATCTCATGTAACAATGATATCATCAATATAGACGAGTATAACAACTATACTTCTTTGAGTCCTCTGAACAAACAAGGAATGATCCCAGTCGATCTCGTGAAGTCTTGTTACTCTATCAAGTTCAAGGGTTTCAGGAACCATGCTTTGGGACTCTACTTAAGGCCATAGACCTCATTAAGTCTGCAAAGCTTCTGACATTCCCCCTTAGCAGCAATCTCATGTGTCTGCTCGATATAATCTTCCTCCTGTAGATCACGATATAGAAATGCATTCTTTACATCATGTTGGGACTTGGACTTATCCCGTAACACTACAACGAAAAGAAGTATCTGAAGGGTAGAATGCCACGCCACCAGAGAGAGGGTATCGTGATAGTCCATCCCATAAGTATGGGTGAACCCACGAGGCAGAAGCTTAGCCTTGTAGTGATCAATGTTGCCATCTGCACGGTGCTTCACTGTAAACACTCATTTGTATCTAACCATAGAAGCTCTTGCAGGGGCTATAGCCAAGCTCTAAATTCCACGCGATTGTAGCGTGTCCATCTCCTCCTCCATATTGTTGAGGAAAATACTTTGTTGTTTATTCATAAAGTTCATGGGTTCTCTTATATAAAAGATAGAAATCCTAATGGGTATATTACATAATAAGGATTGAGAAATAAACAAACTGTAAAAGAGTAACATAACATAAAAACTCTCTATACTTTTCCTCAAGCTGGAGCATAGATGTCTATCAGGCTCAACTTGGAACATCTCTAAAAGGGTCCTCGAGTAAGAGCCTTGGTGAGCACATCTGTTGTCTGTTCACTTGAGCTAACATGAGAGATAGATATGAGACCCTTATAGATCATGTCTCAAGTGTAATGACAGTCTACCTTGATATGCTTGGTTCTCTCATGTAAGATTGTGTTGTTTGTAATAAAAAGTGCAGCTTGGTTGTCGCATTGGAGGTGCATGGGAAGAGACACCTAAATAGCAAGGTCAGTCAAAATGGATGTGACCCACATCATTTCAGTACTCCCTTGTGTCATGTCTCTGTATTCTGATTCTCCACTAGATCTAGCGATGACTATCTTTCTCTTGCTCTTCCATGGGACCATGACACCAAGGAGCTCCCTATGAACACAGTGAAACAAGAGGTAGACTTCTTGTCCATGTGGCATCCCACATAATTTGCATATGCACAAGCTATAACAGCAAGTGATGTGCCTCTGCTAAATAAGAGACCAGTGCTAGGTGAGGTCTTTAGATACATCAGGATCATATGGACTGCATCCATGTGTGCCTGTCTAGGCTGCTCCATGAACTGACTCACTTTGCTCACCTCAAAGGATATATCTGGCCTATGGATGATTACATATAGGAGCTTCCCAAGGAGCTCCCTGTATCTCCTCTTGTCTACCTCCTCAGTGTCATCATCATATAGATTCATGCTCGGGTCCATAAAAGTAATGTCTGGCCTGCAATCTGCCATACCTGTCTCAGAGAGAAGATCTTAACATACTTCTTCTGGGTCATCACAAGGCCTCGTTGGTTCGTGGCTAACTCCAGTCCAAGGAAGTAGTGTAGACTGCCAAAGTTCTTGGTTACAAACTACTGCCCAGGAAAGCCTTAATTGCTTGAATGCCTTGCACAATATCCCGTGTAATAAATATCATTTACATAAATTAGTATAGCAAATGTACCTCGATGAGACATTTGAACAAACATGGAATGATCTGCAGTTGATCTCACGAACCCCTTCTGCTCTATCGCATCCGAAAGCTTCTGAAATCATGCTCTTGGACTCTTCTTAAGGCCATAGATTACCTTATGAAATCTACATACCTTCTGAGACTTTTGCTCAGCAGCGAACCCAGGTGGCATGTATGACTTCCTCATGTATGTCACCATAGACGAATATATTCGTTACATCGAGTTGATATAGAGGTTAGTCCCGTGTGATTGCAACGGAGAAGGATCCTGAGTATAGAATGCCGAGCTACTGGAGAGAAGTATCTTGATAGTCCATCCCATAGATTTGGGTGAACCCATGAGCTACAAGCCTTGTCCTGTAGCGATCAATGCTGCCATCTGCTTGGTGCTTCGCAATGAACACCCACTTGCATCCCACAACGGACACATCTGCAGGAGCGGGAACAATGCTCCACATGACACGTGATTGTAAAACGACCATCTCCTCCTCCATGGCTAGACGTCATTGGCTCACCTTCAGAGCCTCCTGTTATGTACGTGGGATTTCAATGACAAATAATCCCACGACAAATTGCCTAAAATCTAACAAAAGTTGTGCTAGAAAAATATGACCATCGAGGGGTATCGCGCACAGGAACGTTTGCCTTTCCTCAGGGCAATAGACCATCCCAGATCATTATCATGTAGTGGTTTTGGCTCATCCTATATATCTTCTTTCATCCTGTGAATGCCCATGTTCATCTTGCACACCACTATACCACCAGTTAAAATCAAATTTTCAGAATTTACACGAAGCATGACTGGATGCTGGGGAAGGCAATAGAGCATAGAAGACATGCTGAGGTACATGTGTAGATGGAGGTGGAAGAACAACTGCATTCTCAGACTCAGAGGGAGTCAATCTGTCATCTATATGAGAATAGTACATGATTGACTTAAAGAAGGTAAGATCAACACTGCCATAGTATTTTCCTTCAACGTCGATAATCCTTTTGGGTATGAGAGTACCCAACAACCATGCATTTGACAGCTCGAGGAAGGAGCTTGTCATGGCCAGGATGCAAGAGGTGGACAAATGCCATGCAACCAAAAACTCTTGTCGTAAGAGAGGAAAGGTACTTCTCGAGAAAAACAAGGGAGAAGTGTGAATTTTCACCTAAAATGGTTGAGTGCATTCGATTGATAATATATCTTGCTATCATCACATCATCACCTTAGAAGGAATGAAGAGTCCGACTCTGTATGAGAGTCCTGGTGATATCTAGAAGGTGACGTTGTTTGTGTTTAGAAACATCATTCTGCTGAGAATTGTAGGGACGTGGCGTCTGATGGATAAATGCCACATGACATAAAAATGAGACAGTTGTGCAACACATAATTGAAGAGCATTATTAGAAAGAATGTATTTGATAGAGGCGGAGAAAATATTCTTTATTTTAGTCACAAAGTTCTGAATCAATGTATTGTCATCGGACTTAGTCTTAAACAAAAATACCCATTTCAGTCTGGAAATCATCCACACAAACTAATAATACCTATGTCCCTGATGTTCAGGGACACGACTCGAACCCAACATATCAAGATGAAACAACTAAAAAGACTCTGACTACTATGACCTTGTCGACTTGGAAAGCTTTACCAATGATGCTTTCCAAGTTGGCATAGTTCACATTGGAAATTGGACTTGGTAGAGATGTCATGGATGAGACGATAAATCGTTTGTAGCGGAAGATGATCAACTCTAAGATGCCACGTATAGGGGAGATCAAATCAACAAAAATAGAGGTGGTACCATCGTAAGAAGACTGGGTCAACCTGTATAGCCCTCCATGCTCATGGCCACATCCAATCACTCCGCCCATGAGTTTATCCTGAAAAACAAGTGAACAAGGATCAAACATAGCACAACAATTAAATCTTTTGTAATCTAACTGATAGAGAGTAAATTCATTGAGAAGACATGTATATAAAGAACACTATGTAGACTTATGGAGGAGTCAAACGAACCTCTCCTTGTTTGATAATAGGGGTATATGTCCCATCAACAATGACCATTGATCTATCTAGCTGTGGGGGACTAAGTACCAAATTGTAAGCGATCTCCACATAGATGATGAGATGCTCCTGATTCCATTATCCATTCTGTAGGATCTGGTCTAGAGAGACCAGTAAATGCATGAGTAATACCTGCAGCACTAGTAGAGGCAGAAGTAGCAATATTTGATGGACCAACACTAGATGATCCGACGACTGGTGGCATGATCTCTCTCAGACGGGCAATGAAGTCATCATAACGATAATTGATGAAATCATGAGCAATCTGAACCTGCTCAGCCTTACGTGCCGATGGTGGAAAGCCATGCTTGGAGTAGCATATGCCCTGAGTGACTTGATTGGTGACAATATGAACATGGGTGGCATGGACGTGGACCTCCTATCCCTTGTGTGCCTTGTCCTCTGAATGGAGACGAACCACCTCTACCACAGGAAGGTGCCACATCCGACAATGTCTGCGAAGATGTGGTAGAGTGGATACTAGGTCTACTCAGCCTGCAGTACGCTTCCTCCATAGGCGATATGGTAGCATGTGTGAGAAACTGAGAGCGAGCTGAGTCGTATTCTCAGTTAAGGGTTGTCAGAAACACCTTGGTCATGATAGAATCTCTACATGCCTTATGCTGCTCTGATGAGGTGATGCAGCGTGAAATAAATAAATAGGGCTTAATTTTTGTCCGTTAATTAGAGTCAAATCAATGTTACAGTTAATTGAGTCTGTTGCAATTTTTATTTAAATAATGAGATCGTTTTTGATCTCAAATTAATTAGTTACTTGGTTAGAGTCCATTTAGGATTTAATTAGTTAGTTTGTTAGACATGTTATAGGATAATTAAAATTTATTAGGATTTTAGTTGTATTTGTTCCTTTTAAATTTGATTGTAATCTCCTCCTCCTTCCTACATAAAGGGAGCAAAGGGCTATGTAATGGGACAAGTCAAGAATTAATTAGTAATGGGGCAAGTCAAGAGTTAATTAAAATTGAGATTTTATCTCCTTTCCCTCTTCCGTCTCTCTCAACGCAATCTCAACACTTCTTTCTCCAAATCCCTCGCAACTGACGAGTTTTTCTCTTCTCCCACCCTCTATTTTTTCTCATAAATATTTCCATTGTTAAAATTTATTTCTCCCTCTGACGAATTCCATTTGTGTCATTTGGTATCAGAGCATGACCTACAGATCGTCCTCACTATCTGACGATACACACATATGTTCACGCAGACACACAACGAGACTCTCGTTCGGCGGAATGTAAATGGCGAGCTGAAGATGCCAATAACAAAGAGTTGATATCCATAGAATTTCAGTCGAATCTACACGAGTTGGCTGCCGATTTTCAGACCTTGAGCGCCACCAGATCGATACCTCCCGTCATCGAAGTTACTGTCCAGGTTTCCAAAGAAGAAAAACAAGAAAAAATGGTCGTCATTGATGTTCTGCTTGTTGTCCAGCAAGATTCCGACCAACCTACTCCTATGGAATCGACTCCACCGTTGCAACCCTCTCGCTGTTCCCCTACGCCAACCCCGCACCTTTGGCGACCCCCTAAGGGCCTCAGCCCCGTTACATGTCTCCTCCACCAACCAAACAACTCCAACAATCCATCCATAGCCTCCCTTCGCTGCCTTTGCGCCTCCAATGATCACCTAGATATTCCTCCTACCTACCTCGCAGCCCACAACCTCGTTAACAATGCCATATCCACCCACAACATCACGAAATCCCCTTCCAAACTTGTTGATTCCAGTCCCTTGCACTTCCAAAACAACCCCACCACCTTCTCTTCAGCCCCACCACCCCATCTAACCGCCTCCTTCTTAATCCTCACCACCACAGGAGGCCTTACGCTAGTCCATTTCGTACTCCCCTTCTGCCACGCTAAAAACCTCGTCCAGACCTCCTTCTGTTGCCCCATCGCCACCATCCCGATGCTGTCTGCCCATCGTCGCCAACTTCTATTCCCGGTGGAGCCACCGCCGTCGCATACGCCGACTTCCTCAAGGCCGCCACCACCTCAACTCATCTAACTACCGCCGCTGCTCATATTAGAGGACATAAACCCTAATATGAGAAAAAGGTTTCTCTCTTATTGGTTGCTTCCTCTCCAAGAAAAGAGATAAGAATATCTATTGGAGTTATTATAATAGGGCCTCTCATCAGAAACCTCTTTACTGAAAGGTTAAAGTGGAACAAGGTATAGAAAGAGGAATAGATATAAGTGAAGGGGTAGGAATTTTGCAGAAATGCCCCTAAGTGGAAAAGAATTATAAACGTAATGCTGAGAAGAACAAGAAATTGAAGGAGATTGATCCACCAATTTCAGATGGAAGTCTCCAATGTCACAACCATAGATTGTGCAACTCATCAGGAGATGGGTTTTTCGAAGTGGCAGAGAGCTGATGTAGCGTGAAATAAATAATAAATAAATAGGATTTAATTTGTGTCCGTTAGTTAGAGTCCAATCAACTTACGGTTAATTGAGTTCGTTGTAATTTTAATTTAAATAATAAGATCGTTTGTGATCTCAAATTAATTAGGTAATTGGTTAGAGGCTATTAAAGATTTAATTAATTAGTTTGTTAGGCAGGTTATGAGATAATTACAATTTGTTAGGATTTTAATTTTATTTGTTTCCTTTTAAGTTTGATTGTAATCTCCTCCTCCTTCCTATATAAAGGGAGCAAAGTGTTATGTAATGTGACAAGTCAGGAGTTAATTAAAATTGAGATTTTATCCCCTTTCCTTCTCCCATCTCTCTCGACGCGATCTTCGCGCTTATTCCTCCAAATCCTTTGCAACCGGCGAGTTTTTCTCATCTCCCACCCTCTATTTTTTCTCCCAAATATTTCCACCATTACAATTTATTCTCCCTCCGACAAATTCCATTTGCATCATGAGGATGCCATGGGTATGTAGCTATGGAGCCACTCAAACATACCCATCAAAGATGTGTACGAGGCATGAAGAGGACGATCATCTTGTTTGGTTGTGAAGATATCATGTTGGAGTTGCGACATCTTCGATTCATTCCTCGCTTGAGAGTGTGTGCATGTGAGGATATCCCACATCGCCTTTATGTGGGTTGACTCAGGATATCATTGACTATCTCAACAGAGACAGTACCAGATAACATACCTTAGCATACATATCATCCACCTCCCATGAGGCATTGGTCCCAGTCTTGTCTATCGGCTCATCATGCATCGGAATATACTTCTTACCATGGCTCTGTGCATTGCCCACAACTTGTAGTTTGTGCGTCTATCTTGACAATAGGTGGTGGATCCTTAAAGACACATGTAGATGGCATATCAACTTTGCTTTCTGACATCGTGGACAAGTAACTAGGACCTTAGACAGATTGTGGAGTGTCTACACGAACATAAAAATAGGTAGTTGTGGGCGTAGACTCATACCACAACCAATCCTAGACAAGAATAGACAAGCTGTGGTCTAATTTTGGTATGAAATAGGAAAATCAGACCAAAAAACTCTGAAATCAAACCCGAAATTGTGAACTCCTGTTAGTAGGAGAGCCACCGAGTGTCGTTGGATGACGCTCGATGGCTATGGGACCCCTGGACGACACCTATAGGGTCGATGGGTTGTTGTTACATCAGCATCAACATATCTGCGTTGTTGTTAGGGCAGCAAGAGCGGCGTGGCTGCCGCTAGGGCGCTGCTGCCAAATCTCATGGGCGACGTTGCCGCTACAACAACAAGGCTCCGTGGGCGGTGCTGTCGCGACAGTTGGTGGGCAGCAGGGTTGCTGTGCGGGCAATGGATGCGCCTCCGAGTTGAGGCACGATGGATGAGACAAGGTTGAAGATAGGGTTGTGAAGTGGGGCTCAGGGCTCTGGTCTAGGTACACTACTCTGATACCATGTTGAGGAAAATACGTTGTTGTTTTTTGATAAAGCTCAATGGTTCTCTTATAGAAGAGAGAAACCCTAATGGATAAGTTACATAATAAGGACCGAGAAATAAACAAACTGTAAATTAGTAAATAACATAAAAACTCTCAACACATAGCAAGATGCCACTTACTGTCTCACGTAGCCTCCTGACGTGTCCGTGGGATCTGTACAACTGATAGACCCATGACAAACCTCCTGAAATCTTCTGAAAGACGCCTAAATAAACCTGATAAGTGAGAGGATACACACAAGTATGCATTCACTTCTGTAGAGTAATGGGCATGCCAAGATCACATGTACCGTATGTAAGCTGTAAAGTAGTCTCATGAAAAGGCATCTGCTTGTCATGTAAAGTAGCATGTTGTATAGACAAATCACCAGTGCCATCAGTAGAAACAAAGTGCTCAGAATATATATGGGGAGTTCTGGATGATGGGGAAGGAGCATGAGCAAGGGGTATAGAAGGTGGTATGCGAATGCAAAAATGTGACAAAAATTGAGCCAAAGTCGCAGGAGGAGGCAACAGAGGAGCAATCATAGTAGGAGGTGGTTTGGAGCTGGTGGAGGTGGTGAATGTGGTCATGGTGGAGTAGTTGGTCGAGCTGGCGGCAATTGTGGTGAAGGAGGCATGTAGACCTCCTCTCTAAAGTTATTGAAGTCAACTTGTCATCTGCAGGGCACTGTGGCGGCGGTTTGGAGCATCAACGGCGGCATTGGGGAGTTAAAAGGCCCGCTGGTGGCGTCTTGGAGCACTGACGACGGTGGAGGACCGAGAGACCACCTGTAGCTGCGTTGGATCCAGAGAGAGAGAGAGAGAGAGAGAGAGAGAGAGAGAGAGAGAGGCCAACATGTGGGGATCAAGGCACGGGAGTACCAAAGCTCTCATCTAGGACCATCGCTTTGATACCATGTAGAATGAGAGTAATGAATTGAATTATCATGAGGTCATGTGGTTCTCTTATATAGAGAGCAGAAACCATGTTGTGCAAACTACATAATAGAGATGACAAGAAATGAAAATACATGAAATAAGAAAGATAATATAACTCTCAACAAGATCCAATTACCCACCTAAGACTTTCTTCAACATTATTGAAAAGAGAGTAAATGGCAACAGACCAATAACTATATTTCATTCACGTTTCTAAAAAACTATTTTTCATTCACACTCTATCCATTATGATTGGACAATGGCTTTACATGGTTTGCTAAGACAATCCTAAATGCGTATCTATTCATCTAAAATACACATCACTTCACCTAAAAATGATACATTCAAAGGTTGCACGCCTTGGAAAGTTTGCCGCTTCCTTTTAAAGGCGGATGTCGTACAAGGCTGACAAATTTACCTTCTCTCTTCAAGTCTTTAACTGTTTTGTCATATACTTGACCAAGAAAAGTATGATGACATAGATAAGAGGTTTTAACTGTGCATTGTTAAAAATTCTCTATATCTACACAACAGGTAAATGGGGACACAGTTTTCATGACTGGGAATTTTAAGGAGTTTAAGATGGAAAATCAGAGTGATTCCTGGAGCCAGCAGAATGCTATGACGAATACTGCTGTGAGCTTTTGTACCCTTTTGTTCTAACAAACTTTTTTTACTGTTTTTGCATTACATTAACCAGGGCTGAGTTTCTTTCAGGATTATCTAGCAGTACTGAAGGGTTCTGCTTCAGAAGGTTCTACTTTAAGGTATATACTTTATTTTTTTTTGAAAGAATTAAGGTATATACTTTATTAAGGTAGATAATGTCTACTTAATTTCTATATATTGTCATGCAAGTTGTATTTGAATCTGACATTTTTACTTGGCACCTTAGTGACCATGTTTACTTTGTGTTTTGGATCTAAGCTCGAGAATGACCTAAGATAGATCTGAATGAGGTAAAGAATCCATGGGACCGACCCTACTTAATGCGGGAAAAGGTTTTGTTGCTGTTAGACCTTAGTGACCATGTTTTACTTTGTGGGATGTTCTTTTAAATAGGAAAGTATGATTGCTTGACATTAATCATCTATTAGCTATGTTGAAAATTATATCCATGGTAGGATGAGCAAAAAAACACGATTGCTCTAAATAACTCACCAGACCAATGGATTGGGATGAGTCCTGGGCAATTGGGCATCCATGGACGCTCTCGGAGGTGGTGGTAGTACAACCAAGGTTTGGGTGGCTGATATCCTCTCGTCTTTCTGACTTTCTCGGAATGGCTCCATCTTCCAAGGGGAGTGGATATATATGGAAAATGTAATTGAGCATGCAAAGATTTTTACATTCTGGTCCTGTTTTTTTTCACTTATATATAGAATTTATTGGGCAGTCTGTCTTCTCAACATCTTAATCTCTTAAAAAAAATTCACTAGAACAAAACTCTGAAAAGGAAGGGACTCTATAGCTGTTCCCGTTGACAAAAGGAGCATGTTTCGTGCAAATGTTCACATTCCAGTGTAACTGCAGGTTCTGTCAGAGGTGCACTCTGCTTCCCTTCCCTTCTGAACTGTTCACCCTCCATGCAATCTTCCGAAAGTGCCCTCTGAAGATTGATCAAATCATCATGTCTGTAAGTTAAGAACTGGTACTAATTGTCCTCTTGGGTTAAACTATACAAAAACCTGGCGACATGCACTTATGGATGAACCACTATGTGTAAACTGCGGACTTATGGTCTTTTGTCTTTCCCGCCTTAGTATTGACCTTAAGTGACACCTCCTTTTATAGTAAACGCCACTCTTTGAAGAAGTCCTGGTGGAATGGTTTGTTGGTGCCAAAAGGTGAGCATAAGCATCTTCAATTGTAAAGGGGCATTTCATCCATTCCCTTCGATTTGTCGTATTTGGAGTAGGCTGCAAGTGTCTCACTTATTCAAGGAGCTGTAGATCTAAGTTTCACTGCTCTGTTAGATTCCCCAGTAAGCATAGGGTCCGTCGCCCATCCCAATAAGATCTAATGGCAGCACGGAAGTACATCTTAATTAAGGTCACTAGCTTTCAAACTTGTCTGAGGGCACCCATGGGTGAATAATTGTCCAACCAGAAACAAAACAGAGTCAAACCTCGTATAGAAGAACCACAGAAACTTGTCCAACTAGAAACAAAACAGAGTCAGACCTCATATAAAAGAACGGCAGAGACCCAAGACTCACTAATTTCAATTGTCAAGGTAATGCTATCCTACATCCAGAACTCCCTATTTTAATTGTCAAGTCAATGCCATCTAATACTGATCTGAATAATAATTAGGAAGAGCTTATATGATTTTATACCACCTACACTAGTCAATAATCACCTTTACGGCATGGTCAACATATGATACAAGATTAAGTGAGCAATTTGAAAACACTCTCAGTGTTTTTCTGAGAACAAGAAACAATGACCTATGGAACTATGAAAACTTTTGTTTCCATTCTCTAACCCGCAACTGCAACATGGTCATGTTCTCTTATAAAATATCTTGGAGTCAGCTTTATCTTATTCTATTGAGTTGTAACTCTTCAGGGTCCTTTTATGTATTTTTTCTTTTTTGAGTTCTCTAGGGTTTCAACCTATATAAATATAAGTACCCCTAGACCTCTTGAATAAAGCATCTCATTGCGTTTTCTCATCTTTCTCCACATGGTATCAGAGCATCAATTCTAGACTAGTGTTCTGACCTAGATTCCACCGCCACCCCCAACCCCTCGCCTCTCCACTACGCCAAAGACCTTGCGCAAGCCCCCTCTTCCTAAACTAGGGCCCCATGCAAGGCCCATACATTGCACATCCACCACATGCAATTGCTGTGGGCTGCATTGCAGCAACCGGGGTACCGCTGCGGGCCCCAAGCTGCCCAGCAAACAGGGTGCCACCAGCACCCCTCTTTACACACTGCATGCCCACGCAAGCTCCACCATGTGCCTCCCAAGGTGGCACTGACACCTCTTTTGCGCGTTGCAGGATCCTGCTCGCATCACCGTTGTCGAGATATGTTCTATATTTCCGTATCCTCGTTACATAGTTTTCCGTTCTTCTGTTTACTCTATGTAATTTGCCCATAGGTCTCTCCCTATATAAGAGAGCCTAGGACTCAAGGAATAAACAATTTTACGTTTTCTCCCAACATGGTATCAGAGTCGCGGTCCTAGATCGGAGCTCCGAAACCCTAACCCTAAGCCCCTCCCTCTCCTCTCCTCCTCTCCACGCAGGGCGCCGCCCCCGCCTAGGCGTCGCCTGGGCCCCCGCGTGGTCCTCGCCGCCTCCGCCTAGGCCCTTACCGCCCCCGCCTGGGCCCCCGCAACCCCCGCCTGGGCCCTCGCGTGGTTCGCCGCCCTTGCCTGGGCCCCCACTGCCCCCGCCTAGGCCCCCGCGTGGTCCTTGCCAGCGCTGTCTAAGCACCTCAGCGCCTGGCTCCCTCCCGCGTGGCCCTTGCCGCCACCTAGGCACCTTGCAACCGCACGCCTGGGTCCTTGCGACCCTCCCTTCCACACGAGCTGCACCCCCCACCTCCTCTCCTAAAGGCGTCGTCGCCGGGGTCTTTTGTTTTTGATGAGATTGGTTGCATGAGTCTACACATGCAATCATATCGACAAACCCGTATCTAGTTTTCATCTCTAGTCTTCTCGAACCGTTATGTCAGAAAGCAAGGTCGAGGTTCCCTCCATAGGCGCCTTCAGAGGTTCTGCGCCTATAGTAAAGATGGATGGGTCAAACTATGAACTGTGACTATGCAGTTCATGAGCATGATGAAATCTACAGGTAAGAAACATATTCTTACCGAGGAAGAACCGGTCGAGAAGATTGGGGTTAACGCCTCATGGGAGGCGGATGATGCTTATGCCAAGGTTCGGCTTTTAGGTACATTGACATTAGAGATCGCCAATGATATACTTCATCAACCCACAACCAAGGCGATGCGGGATATTCTTGCTGCCACTTATTCACATGCGAAGAATGAGACAAAGATTCTACAGCGCCAGCATGATATCTTTACTATCAAGTAGAATGAACGTCCTCTCCACTCACTATATACATCATTGAGTGGGATGTTTGAGAAGCTATATAGCTTCATGCGTCTGACATCTACCCCTGAGCAACATAAAACTTATCGGAATGCCACCATGGTTGGTGTGTTCCTGGCAGTCCTATATCCTGAATATGAGGCGGTTCGTTCTTAGATTTTGGCAGACTCTACTATTCCTCCAATGGAGGAAGCCTTTCGTAGGCTCAGTCGGATCACTATTCCAACTTCCACTGTCAGTCAGACTTCTTCAATGATGGTTGCCTCTCGAGGTCGAGGAGGCGCTTCTCAGTTTCGTGGACGAGGACCTCGCGACAGAGGAGGTCGTGTTCATCAACCCTGCACCTTCTGCCATCGTTCTGGACATACCGAAGATGCATGCTACTCTAAGCATATATTTCTTGCCTCTGCTCATGTGACTGAGCAGATTGAACCTCCAACCGCCTTTATGGATCAGATGTTTGATGATCTTGTAGCACGATTGAGGGGCATTATACCTCTAGTCAGCTCTGCCATGTATTCCTTAGCCTCTGCGAGTCACTCTGATGTGGCTGCCTCAGCCTCCACCAGCACTTCATGTAGTACTTATGCACTCACTAGCATTTGTGGATTCGATGTCATTGAATGGATTATTGATTCTGGTGCCACGCATCACTTGTGTGGAGACAGGGATCAACTTACAATATACATATATGTCCCTCCCGGACGCACATTGGTTATTGCAGATGGGACTCATTCCCCAATTACAGACATGGGGAGATTAGTTTGAAACCTTCTATGCATTTACAGAATGTGCTACATGCACCTGACTTTTTTATGAACTTGTTATCTATCAATCAGATTACAAAGGATTTAAATTGTCGAGCTATTTTTGACCCATCTTCACTTGTGTTTCAGGACATCCTTACGGGCAAAGTGATTGGGTGTGGCCGTGAGCAAGGTGGCCTTTATCGCTTAACCTGAACTCCATATGCTGGCATTTCTTCTCTTTCCGTTGGACCTGTCTCCTCCTTCATGTGGCACCTGCGCTTTGGTCATCTCCCGCTCCAGAAAACCCGTGTTCTGCCTCAGATTTCTCCCCACTCGTCGTTCCAATGTGAGGCTTGTCAGTTGGGAAAACATCATAGGTAGTCATTTCCCAATCGTCAGGGTCGGAGCAATAGCTCTATTTTTGAGTTGTTTCATATAGATATTTAGGGTCCCAGTCGTGTTCTGGATCATCAAGGACACATGTTTTATCTTGTTGCAGTGGATGATTTCTCTCATCTGTTTTGGGTCTTTTTATTACGGAATAAAGCTGAAGCTGGAGATGTTATTAAAAATTTTCTCACTAAAGTACAAAATATGTTTTCATCTTTTGTGAAATTTGTGAGAACTGATAATGCCTTGGAATTCTGTATTCATTCTCTTTCCAATTATTTTTCAACCAAGGGTATTATTCATCAGACATCGTGTGCCTATACTTCCCAAAAAAATGGGGTTGCAGAAAGGAAGCATCATCATTTACTTGATGTTACACGAACCCTTCTCATTCAGATTCGTGCTCCACATTTATTTTGGGGTGATGCTGTCCTTACAACATGTTATCTTATTAATCGCATGCCCTCGTCAGTTTTAGGTGAGAAAATTCCTCTCTCTTGCTTCTCCTAAACATGTTTTATTCTCACTTACTCCTCGTGTGTTTGGCTCGGTCGCATTTGTCCACCAATTGTCTCCTGGTATTGACAAGCTCTCTCCTATGACTGTCAAATGTGTCTTTGTAGGGTGCTCCAGAACACAAAAAGGGTGTAGGTTATGATCCATTGCGCATGAAGTGTTATGTTAGTGCTTATGCCACATTTTTTGAGTCGGTGATGTACTTTTCTCCTACAGGTGATCGGTTGGCATACTCGGACTCTAATAATGAAATATACTTGCCACCACCACCATTATCTCCACCACCATCGTCACCACCGCCATCACCTCTACCACCACCTACTATGGCCTTGGTTCCACCCTTGCCACGTTACTATACCTGTCGGCCTACTTCTGCTTATGGTCATCGCTCATCATCTAGCACACGTGAGGTATGTTCTGAATACATATTTTCTAACGATGGGTCATGTGATCTACCTGAGCAGGAATCCGTATAGGAGACATGTGTGGAGGTTACCGACTTGGACGTACCCATTACGCTTCGGAAGCAGAAGCACAGCTGCGCTACATATCCTATTGCATCCATGGTCTCCTTTGATTGCTTGACTGGCAATTTTCGGAAGTTTGCAGTTGCATTATCTGCCGTGGCCATTCCACGGAACTACCGGAGGCCTTGCAAGACAGTCAGTGGCGATTAGAGATGGTTGCTCTTCAGTCGAGAGGTACGTGGAGCCTTTTGCCCGCCCTTGCTGGGGCGTCTATAATCAGTTGTAAATGGGTTTTCATAATGAAGCAGAATGCAGATGGTACCATTGATAGGTACAAAGCTCAACTGGTTGCCTATGGGCTTACACAGACATACAGGGTGGATTATCTTGACATGTTCTCCCCTGTTGCTCGACATTCTACCTTATGTATTCTCTTATCAGTTGCTGTGATGCGAGATTGGCCTCTATTTCAGTTTGATGTCAAGAATGCTTTTTTGTATGGTGATCTTCAGGAGGAAGTCTACATGCAACAGCCGTCGGGGTTTGTTGTTGAGGGGGAGTGTTCACAGGTGTGCAGACTTCATAAGGCAATCTACGACCTTAAGCAAAGTCCTAGAGCGTGGAGAAACTCTCAGACTTGTTTGCAAAACATGGATTCAAACGGTCGAATGCAGATTACTCTCTTTTTACACAGAGAATCTCCAGAGGTGTGACTGTTTTTATGGTATATGTTGATGATATACACATTATAGGAGATGATATGCATGGAATAAATAGGGCAAAAGAATTTCTGGGTCGTGAATTTGTTACCAAGGATCTAGGAGCCCTCAGATACTTTCTGGGATTGGAATTTGCCAGAAATAAGAAGGGGCTTGTGATGACTCAGAGAAAGTATGTCACTGACTTGTTGAGTGACACAAGTATGCTTGGATGTCGACCTGCGACTACACCCATGGATCCAAACATGAAGCTCTATGATGATGATACTAAATGAGGTGGGCATGAGAAGATACAGAGAGCTGGTTAAAAAGCTCCTTAATGTTACCATTACTAGACCTGATATTTCATTTGCAGTCAGTCGGGTGAGCCAATTCATGGAACAACCTCGTCAAGTCCATATAGATGCTATACAGATGATACTAAGGTATCTCAAATTATCTCCATGTGCAGTATTGCTATTTAAAAGGGGTGATTCCATGACTATCTCAGCATGCACAGATGCAGACTATGCAGGATGCCCCAAGGACATGAAATCCATATCAGAGTTTGCTATATTCGTTGGAGATTCTCTCGTCTCATGGAAAAGTAAGAAGCAAACTATTGTTGCTAGATCTAGTGCTGAATCCGAGTATCTAGCGATGACACAAGCATGTACAGAGATGATGTGGGTTCGAGCAATCCTAACCGACTTACATATATATGTTCCTCTTCCAATGTCGTTGGAATGCGATAATCGGGCCGCACTATTCATTGCTAGTAATCCTGCATTTCATGAGAGGACAAAGCATACTTAGGTTGATTGTCATTATATACACGACATGATTCAGAAGGGCTTCATCTCTACATCTCATGTCAGTTTAGGGGACTAGACGGTAAACATCTTCACCAAAGCCTACTTAGAGGGCCCTTCTAAAAGTGTTCATCCAAGCTGAGCATGATAGATATCTATGCTCCATCTTGAGGGGTAGTGTCGAGATATGTTATATATATCATCGTTACATATTTTCATGTTCTTTTATCTACTCTATGTAATTTGCCCATAGGTCTCTCCCTATATAAGAGAGCCTAGGGCTCAAGGAATAAACAATTTTACATTTTCTCCCAACAACCGTGCATCACCACGTGCTTCCTAGCTCTCCCTGTGCGCTGCTCCAACAGTAGTTGTGGCTTCGCAACCACCATATGCTTGATTAAAATGAATTTCTTCTTCTTGATCACTCTTTGACCACGATGACATCTCTCCTTGTTGAGACAAGCCCTTGTACCCTACTTCTATGATGGTACATACCACATCTATCAAACTTAAGGATATGAAAATATGTACTCTGATCTCGTTCATTCAAGGTGTTCATTGATGGTCACCGAAAGTATCATATCTTGACCAAAGATCTTCTAAAGGAGGCATATAAGGATTATGGCACGTGGTATGCAGACAATTGTCAAGTCATCACTTGGATGACCAAGAGCGTTAGACCAAACATTGCTGCGAATCTCCTCTACAAAGACTTTACAAAAGGAGATGCGGGAAAATCTTGAACAAACTTACTCACAGAAGACAATCCAGTAACGCCTCACATACATTTATACGCGGATTTGGTTTGCAACTCAGGGGACTCTAGTCTCGTTGAGTACTACAAGCATCTAACCGATTTATTTGAGGAGCTTCCGATCTTTTAGCCGTTATGTTGCGATAAGCAAGTGTGAGAGCGATCCGAGTGGTAGATTTATCGCCTCCTTTCTGGACTACATCCACGATATCAACTTGTGAAGGAGCAGTTTTTGATGGTTGATACCTGCCACTAATTCAGACCATCTTTGGTCGTCTTCAGAAACCAGAGACATTTGTTGGATGTATTTCTACTCTGCCTCATGTATAGAATTATGCTCACTTTGCATCGTCTGGGAACAGAGGAAGACATAGTTTCCATAGAAGTCGAGGCTGTGGCTTTGGTCATAGTTGTGGACATGACTTGGGACGCGGACGAGATTTTGGTTGTGGCGTGATCGTGAGTTTACTTCTCCTCGATATCCATAGTACATTCATTTTGGACGCTGGAACCACCCGTTAGAGCGATGTTGGCAAAGTTTGGCATTCAACCTAATGTCAACAGTACCTATGAGACAACCTCCTATGAGACATCTTATGATACTGCAGAGGACTTGCCTGATCAACATTCTGGTGGAACGTTGACACCATTTATTGCTTCAGAATACTCCAGTCTGAGGCATCATCTACAGAACTCCAATCTCTCCACCGGTGAAAGTATCACTACCATTGTTGCTGCTACTAGTTTAGCTACAACCTCGTGTACAGTAGCCAACTCCGCCTCTGCTTCTGGCAGTGCCTGGATTATTGTCTCCAGAGCTTCTACGCATTTGACAAGATAATGTAGTATCCTTACCTTCTCTCAACCCTCTTCCTCTGTGAATACGGCCCGAGTTGCTAACATGGCCCACTCCCCTGCCACTGTTGTCAGAACGTTGGAGTTCTCCTCCGAGCTCCGACTGACTGGAGTCCAGTGTGCCCCTGCTTTTCCTCTTAGCTTATTATGTGTTCAGTATGTTCGCATTTCTTAATATGAAGTTGCATCAACCTCGATTGGGATTCGGTCAACCTTTACCTCATCGGATCCCATATAAACTTTTTCACTGCCTCTTGTTTTATCCAACCTCGACATCTCGAGAATTATTTTGCTTCCTTTTTCCTATGCAAGTTGCTTGCCATAGGGGGCTTAATAGGTGATGAAAGGAGGTTTTTAATACTCACGCATCACGGAAGCATGCGGATCGGATACTATCCGATCGAAATCTGACTTGTTGTACGACTCTGAATTTAGAAATTTTGATGGAATCACATGGATTGGGAACCATTTTCAATCCGTTCTATCAATATCACACGAGTATATAATTACCTTTGAAGCGTTGATGTGATCCTCTAAACTCTAAGGTAAGAGACCTCTTGTCCGAAGTCTGATCCAACAGAGACAACACTTGCGAGCGTGGAGATGGACCACACACTTCTTGCAATCCAATAAGGCGATTTGGGACTTCTTGCTCCTGATTTCATCGTATGAAATCATCCTTCTTCATCTTGATTCTGAAAATCAAACTCTACACGAGATCGATCAAATCAATCTGGCAACACAATAATAGGGTAGGCTACCATTACGGACATTATCCCTACAACATAACAACCCTGAGAAGCAAGGGGGCGACCAACATTAAGGATGTAATCTCAGTGAGGGGATGTCCCTGGGAAAGCGAGAGAGAGGAGAGACTTGTTGGTCATTAGAATGAATAAGGTATGGTCTGCCTCTCCTTGCATACTTTTTCGGACTGTTAGGATTGCGATCCTAATAGACGAATATATGATCAAGATTAATTGCTCAACAACTTGAGGATAAAAGTTGATAACAAATTGTCAACTTATTTTATTAATCAATCATCTCTAAAAATTATTAACAAAAGATAATAAGAGAGGTGAAAAATAAAAGAGATAATACAATAAAAGAGGGGGCATCCCATGGTGGGACCCACCAAGGATGTCCCTTTTTTATTTGTATTTATCTTTTTTATTTTCTTTTTAACTCAACAACAATCTTCTCTTTTGTGTTAACTAATTTTGAAAATTGAATTATCTAACAAACATGCAACAAGAATTACAAAATAAAAAAAAAAAAGACGTCCACTATGGTAGGTCCCACCATTGAAGTCCCCCTTATTATTGTATTTTTCTTTTCCCTTTTCCTTTTATGAGTTGCAGTATATCAACAACTAATATATTTCATTTGTTGAATAAGTTTTGTAAATTAATTATCACCACAACTTCAAATTATTTGTAACAATTACAAATAGACCATTCAAAATTATAAATCATACTGGTAGGTCCAAAATTAAATGTAAATCCAATTCACATTTATTACATAATGTGAATCCAATTCACATTAATATTAAAATTGTGAAAACTATTCACAATCAAGTCTCAATTGGATATTGTGGATCTTATCCATACTGTCTGTGATTATTGTGGATAGTGCTATCAACATTCACCTTATCCAAGATAATTAAATCCACTTTAATTATCTTGAAATTCTCTCTATACATGTCCAAAACATGTGAATCTTATCCACAATATTCTTGGATAACCGTGGATAACATTATCTGGGATAATGTTATTCAAGATAATTATATCCAATTTCATCACCCTAAATTCTCCTTATCACTCATTAATTCAAACATCACTGAACAATCTCAAATCTCAGGTTTATCTCTTTAGGAACATTCCTCAAACTCCTTTGGGGATAGTGTGCCTTCTTCGCAGATACTTGGAGATGAGATCAGGGTAACTGTATATCTATGTATAGTGACTTGGATAATGAGATCTAATCTCATATCCAGATCTAGGAGATCTCTTAGATATGTTTGATCATGTTAGGAAAATTACCCAATCTTGTTATTGTTTCTGAATACAATTCAGATCAATATTCAGCATTTGGACCAAGACTGGATAACCAGTTCACTGAGCCGGGTCACTAAAATCCAAACTTGTTTCATCACTCCCTCGGAATGGAACTTTCACGGTATACAATCGTTTAAGACCACATTACCCTCAAGCATTCTTAGTACCCGTACATCCTGCATACCGGAAGACTGTGATTAAAATCCGAAGTTCAGATCCATTTTTTGTCTGCCTTCTTATAGGAAAGTTTCTCATTCGATCATTGAGAGTTGTTATAGATCATACGCTTTCCAAAAGCATATCATAGCTTCAAATCCTGTCATGTTTCCAAAACAAGATGACCAATGTTGGAATTTGATTTATCCCAATATCTCATGAGTGAGCTCATGTCTTCCAGTTCATTAGTGAACATGTATGATCCCTTTGAGAGATCGTATTACTCATATGCCCTTGTATGTTCATCAGCGCGGTCCAATGCGCTGCGTTCCATCTCCATTGGTGGGGTCCACGTCGAGGGAAACAAGGAGATGGGGAGAGCTATTGCGGATCATTTCAAGAACGTTTCGTCTAGAACTATTCCGAGGAGGTGGAGGTGGCTGGGCCGGGGTACTCGTGCTGTGGCGGAGTCTTCCTGTAACGCTCTCACTCGTGAGGTGACCTTGGAGGAGCTTAAGGATGCTGTGTGGGATCTGAATGCTGATGCTGCGCCAAGCCCTGATGGGTTCCTGGTGTCGTTTTACAAAGATTTTTGGGACCTTGTGGACCAGGAGGTGTTGGAGGTGGTCTTGGAGTTCTGTAAGGGGAACGCGGGCTTCGACAGGGTCAACCGTGCGCTTATCATCTTGCTGCCCAAGTCGTCGGCGCCGATCTCCATCGATGATTTTCGCCCTATTGCGGTCTCAAACGCTCTATATCTCATAACTGCGAAGGTCCTTGCTACCGGGCTGAGCAGCGTTCTTGGGAGCGTCATCTCCCCGATGCAATCGGCCTTCATCCTTGGGAGGCATATCTCGGATTGCATCACTCTGGCATCTGAGATCATCGCCGATTGGCAGAGGAGGGAAAAGAGTGGGGTTCTTTGGAAGGTGGACTTTGCAAAGGCTTACGATAGCCTGGATTGGAGATTTCTCTGGTCGGTGCTTAGAAGAAGGGGTTTCCGGAGAAGTGGATTTCTTGGATGAGGCGCTGTGTCACCACTGCCTCCTTTTCGATCATGGTGAATGGTAGACCAGATGGGGGGTTGGTTCAGCCGTGCAGGGGGGTGCGTCAGGGGTGCCCCCCGGCGCCCATGCTTTTCATCCTTGCGGTCGATGTTCCGTCTGATATTGTGACTTCTGTCGTCAACTGTGGGCTCTCTAAGGGTTACTCGTGGGAGGGTGTGATGCTTCCGATCCTTCAATATGCTGACGATACCCTTTTCTTCATTGAAGGGGGTATGGAGGAGGCTAGGGGCATGGCCATGGCTCTGGAGATATTTGGCGAGTTATCTGGGATGCTTAAGAAATAAGAACGATAGCAAGTCCATGTTCGTTCCTTTCGGCCGTGCGATGCAGGTGGCTGACGGGTTTGCGGTGGAATTGGGGTCAGGTCGTTCTAACTTGCCGATGGACTATTTGGGTATGCCCTTGGCCCTGGGCAGAACAAGGATAAGGGATTGGCTAAGGGTGGTGGAGAAGGTGGAGGCGAAGTTGGCTGGTTGGAAGGCCGCTGTCCTATCGAGAGGGGGCTGGCTGGTCCTGTTGAAGCCTGTCCTCTCGTCCATTCCCATTTATTTTCTTTCCAATCGACAGATGCCTAAGGGGATTCAGGCTCGGCTAGAGAAGCGGATGCACGCCTTTCTATGGGGGAAGCCTAGGGATGGGGCCAGAGGGGTCCTCCTTGTTGGGTGGGAGGATATTACGCACAGGAAGGATCAGGGAGGTCTGGGGGTGAAGTCGCTCGAGCAGATGAATGATGCGTTGCTGCTTAAGTGGGCGAGCATGGTTCGGGGGCCGGGGGAGGATCTCTGTTGCGAGGTGGTACGTAGGATCTATGATGTGAGGGGGCACCGTATTCACAGCTCGATCGGCATGCTTCCCCCACTCCTTTTTGAAGGGGGGTCGTGAAGGTATTTCTAAGGAACATTGCGCTTTTTAGGCTGGTCCTTGGCGGGGGGGACTCGTTCTCTTTTTGGGCGGACGATTGGACGGGGGGGGGGGGGGGTTGCTCGCGCTTCCCTTGTCTGTTTGCTCTGGCGGAGGATAAACGGTGCTCGGTTGCGACATGCTTGGTGGATGGAAATTGGTGTCCCACTTTCTCCGCTAACTTCTTCGACCAGAGATTAGAAGATTTCTTGGCCCTGCTGGACGCTGTGAGGGAGGTTGGGCGCCCATCCGGGGGGTGAGATGTTGGCGGGAGGGACCGTTATCGGTCAGGAAGGCTTTCGGGGCTATCTCCAGGCCGCCGCCATCGCAATCGGAGTTGCTGATCAGGGATTGCGCTTTACTTTGGGCTCTCGGGCTTCCTGAGAGAATTGGGTTCTTCCTTTGGCTGCTCAGGAGGCAGAGGCTGATGACAAGGGACCGGTGTGCCAGACTACTGGGCGGTGTTTCTAACAGATGCCTGCTGTGCAATGAGGCGATTGAATCCGTGGAGCACCTCTTCTTCTCGTGCAACATGGTCATTCAAGTTTGGCAAGAGGCTGGCTTGGCGTGGTGCTGCACTGACGATCTTCAGAATGTCTGGAATGCGCTCCAAGCGAATAAGGATATGCCGAGGAGGGAGTTGCTTTATCGGTGGCCATTCTGTGGGCGGTGTGGCGGGGTAGGAATGACTTCATATTTTCGGGCCAGAGATTCTATAAGGAGAACGTGGGGATTTTTGCCAAGCGCATGGTGGACGTGTGGGTGTTGTAATGGTTCTGTGTTGTTAGCGGGTGGTTGTTTCTCCCCCATTCTGTTAGTTTTTGTCTTTTGAATAAAATCCGTGGGGCGAGCACCATTGAGTGTTTCCCCCTCTTTTTTGGACCTAAAAAAATGTTCATCAGCGCGCCAGTGTATAGATCTTGATTATGCCATCAACCTAATGATATGTCAAATATGCATACTCAGACATATAGTAGTACATATGTCTCCGGTTAGAGGATACATGCCCGTATTGTGACATCATACGATATGTCTTGGTTATCTCAATCTCACTAAGTCAACTCTTTGACTTAACTCATCCTACACGATGCAAGTATTCAACAAGTGTGGGATCATGGGGCATGGTCTCCGGTGTTCGCGTTGCCCCTGTTAGATCGGCAGGTGGAAGAGTTCCTTGCTCTTCAGACGGAGTTGTTACAATGCGAGAATTTGTGTTCGGGAAAAGATCAATATACCTAGGGAGATGACATGTTCTCGGTGAAGAAGGCTTACCTTTTTTCATCGACAGCAGTTGGAGGTACGAGAGGAGACTAGGGTGGACATGTGGATGATTTGATGGTGTAGGTTACCGAACTGGATAAGGTTTTCCTCTGGTTGTTTAGGCTTGGGAGGATCTTAACCAAGGGATGTTGAGGGCCGCTATTGGGGTGGAGGACGTTACCTGCTATAGGTTTGGATTGGGGCGGAAGGTTTGGATCACTTGCTCTTCTCCTGCCCGTGCTCAGCTGAGGTGTGGAATCAGACCTATATCATGTGGATGCTGAGGTTGGATTGCAACACATTTTGGAGGGATGTTAGATCAGTCTGCGATTTTGGGCATGATGACATCTCGTTCCCTTTTGCGTTAGTGCGGTCGATTTGGTGTGCTGAGAACAAGGTTATTTTTGAAGGGCAAATGTTTAATGTTGGAAATGTATTCAAACTTTTTAGAGTGCGTTCTGTATCATTGATTCATTGCAAATGTAGTATGATGTAACCTGCAGCCTGACCTGTAGCGTTTACATTTTATACACACGTATATGTGAGGTGGGTTCCAATTTGAGATCCCACCCTGTTTCCTTTAAAAAACTCATCCCACACCTTCGAATCTCTATTCCGATGCATATGACCTGCATCAAGAGGTCAGCCAAATGCCATCCTTTGGAGTAAGGATTTCCATCTCCTACTCATGTTAGAGATCCTTTCATTTGGAGTAAGGATTTCCATCTCCTACTCATGTTAGAGATCCTTTCTTGATAATCGCTTGACAGTATGGTTGAGTCATCAGTCTAACCCTTTAGATATTCAACCCTGCACCAACGTCTATGATCCAACCTTTGGATCAACAGTTGTATGATATCAATGGCCATGGTACATGGCCCTAATTGTACGAACGAATCTATTATGTAAATTAGTTATTTTTTATTTCAGATTAATGAGTGATTTTGCAATAAAATATATTGCTATCGCCAAGGGTACTCATGTCCAATAGTTGACACAAAGTAAATGCCTTCTACTGATTTATAATTCTCTGCTTGAGGCATGTCTCATTAAGCCACGATTATTCAAACCTAAAGTATGAGATGGTTTTAACCCCTTATTTGAGGTAAAGGTGGGGCTCTAGCCTTATACAACATGAACATCTATACCATCCTTACCTCAGAAAATGTGATAGTTATGTACCGACCTCAAGTCCCTGACAACTTATTGGGTTTGGGCTCGATTAGATTCGGTGACAACCAATGTTGTAAAAGTCACCCGACTAGCCCGACTAGTAGGTCCGACTAGTATAGTCAGTGGGGTAGCCGACCGAGTACCGACTAATTCCGACTAGGTCCATTAGTCAACCAATTTTTGCTGAGGGATACCATTTTTTTACTTTTTAAAAAGCAAACTTATTCTAATACGCTTAATGTTTTATTTAAATTCAATTAGTTCTTTTGATTCATTATGATAGTAAATATATATATATAAATCTATGTAAATATATAATAATATATGTATAAAAATGATTTATATATTTAAAAAATCAAAGCCGATTAAAGTCCGACTAGATCCGATTAATCGCCCGACTGTCAATTAATCCTTAGTCAGTGACCCAACCGACCGAGTACCGACTATCGACTTTTGCAACCTTGGTGACAACTATCTAAAATGCTTAAGTCTAAGTTGGTAGTAATCCCTCTCAGTTATATTCCCCTCTCACATTTTGTGAGTTTTCGATGTAGGACTGTATTTGAGTTGGGGATTTACAAGCTCCCTCTCAAATATTTGCAACATCCTTGTTACGATATGAACCATCATTTATTCATATGACAATGGCGGATGCACACTCTGAGTAGGAGGCAAATTCCAACTTCCAAGTAGTGTTCTCGAATAACATAATTCCATGTATATGGTCACAAGTATTTTGATTCCCTGAGTAATGTAGTGATGTCGCATGCTTTAAATGTGTTATGCATATCACATATTAAAAATCGACACCTTTAAAAAATAAAAAGAATCAACCGTCTATCGCAATATTTGATCGAATACTCAAATATTCGAACAGAATATTCGAGAATATTTGGGTTGGATCGAATATTGGCTGAATAGAAATATTGTATTCATTCACCTCCCTAAATAAAAATATTCGGTAAAATATTGGTACATTCGGTCAAATATTGCAACGATGCACATGACTAGAATGCAACATCAAAAGTATACGTTTTTGATGTCGCGTTTTTGAATGCGTTATGCAAAGACATGCAAACTTGAGAATTTATTGTATTTGTCGCATACTTAAAATTGTGATATGTATATCACATTTAGAAAATGTGATATTGAAATCTATGCGGGGTTTTAAAATCGTTTGGACCATATACATGGTATTATGTTATTCGAGAACACTACTTAGGAATTTGCCTCATCCGAGTATCCTTTTCCTCGCATCTCTTTGTAGGGGTGACTTTACCTCTCGGTTAGTCATTTCCACCGTTAGAGAGAACTTACTTTGATACCATTTGTGACCTCTCGTGCTTAGATTAACATACCGTTATGGAGGAAAACTGGCCCTGACAACTTATTGGGTCATACCCGATTGCACTTGATGGCAATCATCCATAATGCTTAAGCCGAAGTTATGAAATAGTAATCCCACACTCTTGTAATCCATGCGCACACTTTGTGAGTTTTTGATGTAGGACTACGTTGTCATGTTTCCCACGTAAAATTTCAATTGGTGAGGTCCACTCAATTATTATGTAGCATTGATGTTCGAACTAATTCAAACTTTCATCGTGGTTTGTAGATTTATTCCTTTTAAGTACGACATTGAAGTTACTAAATGTAGTAGTAGATTTGTTAATGCAGATACTTTACACAAACTCTACACTTGAGTACGGATGTTTATTGAGTCAAATGAGTTGAACCAAACTTGGCTGAAGCTAAAGCTCCAGCTCATGACTTGATTAGCCCTTAGCACACATCATTTGTATTTGGTCGGCTTATGGTGGACAATCACGAGAGGGCGTCAAAAATGGTGTCAGAATGGAAGAGGAAATGGATGTTAGGAATGTTTGGAAAGAAGACTTAAACTTATGACACGGTTCATTGTGGCATCCAATGGAGCTTGCTCCTTAATTCGAGTTTCACAAATTTGAGGATTGTATGGATGGGAAGGTGCAGGACCATAACGTATTATTCGATTTTGATTAGTGGGCACCCTGAAGGAAGGTTTGTTCATTATCAAATGGGAGACGCTGCTCACACCCCTTCTATTCGTGTTGGCACCTGGTGGTCTAGAGGTCGTAGTTGACTAAGCGAAGTTGGGTGGGTGCTTCACGGAACATATGGTCTGTCCATCAGTGTGTTGCAGCATGCGAATGCCATTTTTCATGGGGATGCATCAGTTGGAGCAATCGGACAAGTTTTGACACTTGTTGATATCTTTGTGGCCTATTTCGGACTGTGCATCAACATGGAGAGTATGATTTGTGTCACTTGGGTTATCGTGAAGGAGACGCTGGGGAGTGTGCAAGCTTTGGAGATGCCTGTTTGTGGTTACTCCCTTGAGAATTTGGGTGTGTCGTGAATGGTTTTGCTGGGAAAGAAGGGGTGGAAATATGCTGGGTGAATGGCGAGGTGTTTGTCAAGGGGATGAAGGTTGGTACTATTGAGTATTGAAGCACTACTTGACTATATTTGTGTTTTACCTGTCGATGCACAGACTGCCATTTGGAGTCCATCAAGGATGATATCAAGATTTTTCTGGTCTAGGTTTTTTATAGCACATGCTGTATTGGCTTTGGTAGGTTTTGGTCCAGTAACTACTCATTGAACTCAAGCTCGAAGAAATGAGCAAGGAACTTCTCATGAACGTTGTTGTGGCGCTTCAGGGATCTGATGAGGACCTCGTGTGCAGCTTTCTTAGTGGTATCTACGATTTCTACACGAGTCTTGATGTACCAGGTTGGGAAGGTGAGAGCTTTATACATTTTTGACGAGGTATCTGCTCGATCATTTTGGATGCTGCCCCTCAATTACATCTGGTGCTTGTAGATGACCTCTCCTTTCGATCTGAAGAGATGTTGGGTCAAAAGATGGAGATTTGTGTGCTAGTTTCCCATGAATGTTTGTCATCCCTCTTCTCAGTTTCTATTTGTAGTTTCTGAATGTGGGCACACGATTTCTTGTGCATGATGGATGTACCAAGTTTGGTGTAAGGTCCTGCAGATCTGCAGGACAAGTGGTCTTGGGATGTTGGGGATTTCTGTCAGAATGCAGTGCATAGCACTAGTTTGACGGGTCACTTGCTAGAGACTGCAGGCTGATTTAGGAGTAAAGATATGCATGTGGCTTTTGTGCAGAACGAAGGTGGTGATGAAGGTGCCGAGGGCTTGTTTATTTTATATAGTGGAGGTTATTTGTGTCTGTTGTGAGGAGCCGGAAGATGCAGAAGACCTTTACACTGTTGCTTTGTGCACAGAATTTGTGGAGTTAGTAAAGGTGGGCTGGATTGATGCCTCTTCTATGAAGGGTTTCCAGACAACTGACATCTCTTTTCATTCTAGAGGAGAGAGATCTTTTACTTCTGATGGCTGTTGTGGTTAGCCGGAATTCTGTGATCTTTACAAGGAAAATATCATTCTACGCGCTCAGCGTCTTGTGGAGGAGTGGGACCATGGATAGATTTCTGCTGGTACTTGGGGGGTTCCTTTCTTAGTGGCCTCCATTCTCGGTGGCCCGTCTTTGTACAGCTTCTCTATTTTCTTTTCTTTTGTATTCTTTTCTCTTTTTAATATATTGGGGCGATCACCACCGAGTGACTCCCCCTTTTTTTGAGTTTTCAAAAAAAAAATTGTGTGATCTTTCTGAACGACTCTGTTGAGAATGTTTTTGCTCATGGAAGACTCTTGTTTGATTCTTGTTGTTACTTACTTTTTAGATATGGAGTTAATTGTTATGGGTGAACATCGACATAGGGTATTCACTCCTCACATTATACATCCGTGAGGAACACAAGGCATGGCTTGCCACGAGATTTCAACGGCATCCTTCATCTTTGATGGGTATCATGCACAGTGCCCACAAGCGTCATGTCAAAGATCATGTTGTACATCTGAGATGTAGGACTTTATGATGTAACTGCTTCCAGAGCTGCAATGTCCTTGCTCACAGTTGCTGATAGCTGACTTCCCTGGGTCCCAATGCGGGACAAAAACCCCTGTTTGATGGGCATTTTCATGGTCAATGAACCACTTCCCAACGTGAAAGGATGATCACTGGATCTCAGCAGTCCTACATCATATACCCCTCATTTTGATAGACCAAATCCATGGAATCCAAATAGATGTCTAAGATAGTTCCTTTTAGTATTCTCTAAAATGGCGTGGAGGTATGTAGCACGGTTTTTTACATTCAATTGTGTTAACTTGGATGGTTTGGTGCGGTGTGCCTACCATCCAAAAGACCAGGGTTCAAATCCCCTCCTCGTGGGGGTTGCGTTAGATAGTCGACATCCAGCGTAAAAATAGTCGAATCTTTTAATATGGATTTGAACAAGAATTCATGTAGCCGATCCTTCTTATAGTGGGAGAAGGCTTTGTCAATTGCGTTAACTTGGAGGTCAAGTTAGTTGATGATATGACTATTTTGGTCTGAAATAGGCTTGTTAATACACTATTATCTTAAACACCCGTTTACGTAAGAATGTATATCTATTTATGTCAAGTTGTTAGTTATATGTTTCTAATTGAATAATAGTGCGGGAATTGAATATAGGCTGGGTTTTGATATTTTAGATTGGCTTTTACGTGCAGCCTTTTGCAAACATTGTGTGATTATGGGTGGACACCTACGAAGAGGGTCCCCCCGTCCCCCTCTTTTGTGATTATTATTTAAGGCCTGTAATAATTTAAAATGAAATCACTCATTCAAATTTTCTCATATTGTGCCTTGCAAAAACGTACCCCGTACTTGCATCCCTCTTGTTGGTTGATGCAATTTAATTTTTTTTGCAATTTTATCATAATTTTTGAATTATGTAAAAATCAAGGATCACAACCTTCGGATGTACCTTTTGGAATTGAACATGTCTTTTAGGTGAAAGGTTACATCTTATAATAGGGTTAAATCCCTATATAAAGCAACCTACTCATTTGTAATAGGAACATGAAATGAAGTAAAAGTTAATTAGACATTGGCTTTATCCGCCTTTTCCTTTTCAATTTCTTTCTCCTCTCAAATCCTCCAATCCGGTTCTCCTCCCTTATCTTCTCCCTTCTTATGCAGCTTAGTGTGCTCCTCTTATTTCCTTACCCTAATTTCTTCTGTTTCACCCTCAACTATTCGTCCCTAATTTTAGAACGCCTCAATATGTATCAGAGCATGGAGCATGAATCGTTCCTACGATTCGATAATCCTGTCGAGCATAGGAAAATGATGTTCAACCTGAGTCATCTTATCCAAGGGTCACGGTCCCGACAGAAGAATTTCAAGACTCAAATTTTATCAAGTATGAAGGTGCTGCTATGGCTAGATTCATGGCTAGAAGAGGACGTACTCAATCATGATGAAGATTTGCACAATACGACATCGATACGACACATGTTTGATGAAAATATATTAATTCGAAATGAAGATTTCATTATTTCAACTATTATACAAGAAAACATTGAAGATATGGAACCCATCTTCGATGAAGATCCTGATGATGAAGAGTTTGAAGTTCTCGACTTGTTTGCATACGAAGATGCCGTTCAAATGATCACTGCTTCATTGGCACTTTCTTCCTCGCAAAAACCTAACCCAGTAATGCCCACTCCTGTTACGTCACCAGACTCACCACTACTACTACTCTCGCCAATGTTGGTTGCTTCGCGGCCTTTGCTGATGACGTCATCAGCACTTCGTCGATCCACCAACACCTCCCATGCACACGACCATGCAAGGGGCGATGTCAAGCCCCCTCCGACCGTCCAGCGACGATGCTATCAACGACATTATTCTCCCCATTGTCAATACAACTGTACTCGACCAACCCGATGCCGATACCACAATCGATTGAGCAACACACAATGGTGCAGTGGGAAATTATGGAAACATCTCAAATAAGAAAGAACTACAAACGTAATGCTGAAAGAAAGAAAAAGTAACTTAAATTGGGTACATTGATTTGACAAATTCAGATGTATTTCTTCTATACTGAACCCAATGATCAAACAACTCATCAGGAGATGAGTTTTTCAAATCGGAGGAGAATTGATGCAATTTAAAATATTTATTTTCGTTGCAATTTTATTGTAATTTTTTGAATTTTGTAAAAACTGAGGGTCACAACATGTGGATGTGCCTTTTGGATTTGGATGTCTTTTGAGTGAAAGGTTGCTTCATTTAATGGGTTAAATCTCTACATAAAGCAACCTACTCATCTGTAATTGGAACATGAATTGACATAAAAGTTGATTAGCCATTTGTTTTGTTCTCTTTTCCCCTTTCAATTTCTTTCTCCTCCCAAATCCTCCAATCAGGTTCTCCTCCCTTATCTTCGCCCTTCCCATGTAACTTCTCTATCCATTTACCCTAAGTTCTTTTCTTTTCACCCCCAACAGTTCTTCCCTAATTTTAGAACGCATCACTAGTCATGCCGTAATTTTTCCTTTTCTTGACTGCACAACATTTTTGGAGGAGATCAGAGGTAGGTTGTTTGATGAAGGCCTCTTTCATAGTGGATTTTTAGTTTCTGGCACCTCTTTCCATTCTAGAAGAGAGATTTTTTTGAGATAAAAAGGGAGAAACATACTGTGGCGTCCACACGAAATTTAATATAATAAATGGTAAAAAGTTACAAGAAGAGTCTTGGAATGAAAAATTACATGATGTAAGGAAAAAAGTATCGTTTCTAGCCAACCAAATTGCCTAAAGAGTTGACAAAGGACGTATGAGATCCTCTCTAGAGCGTTGTTTGTCCTGACACATCGAATCCAAAAAAGAGTCCATATTTTGTAAGTTCAGCCACTCTATGTCCAGCTCCAACCAGATATCAAATGTCTTCTCACAGTGAAAGAAGATGTGTTCAATCGTCTCAACATGAGTATCGCTAGGGGTCATCTATTGGAAATATCCGGAAAAAGTTTGGCACATTAATCCCTCATTATAATTCGCCTTCTTCGTAGGAGCCATATAAAGAATCTGATTCTCTTTGGCATCGTTAGGTCCCAAACAAGGTTGCACTCACAAACCATGTTGTTTGTCCTCAGCTGCGGAGGTCTACATATAGCTTTATAAGTCCGACTGACTGAGAATGATTTGTTCTTCCAGACCCAATGATCTCGACCCTCAGTTTGTCTGTCAACCTACCGAATTGATTCTTAGAGAATAAGGAATTCCTTCAAATGCTGATCAAAGAAGTCCGCCAGGAACGAATGCATCCTGTTGCCTTCTAACCAATAATAAAAAGATATGCACATCACGGTCAGCTGCTAAATCAAAGAGGCGGGGTAATCTGGAGGAGAAGGATCCCACACCCAACCTGTTATCAGTCCAGAAATTAAAAGATTTGCCATTACCCACCACCAGACAAAAGAGTTACTGAAAGCGAAGCATTACAGACAATGTTCATGAAATCGGTCGCATGGGCCGCATATGCGCCCATATATGCCCATGCGGCATGTAGACCAAACCGATTTCATGAATCGGTGCATTATGCACCCTCCCCACATATGAGCCCGCATATGCCCTTCATATGCCTGCATATCCCGCATATGCCTCGCATACTGCTCCCACATCTCCAACTTTCCAATCCTCTCATTATCTGCCTCTTTCTTCATTCAATTGTAAGAATATGACATGCATTTATATATAATTGCAATGTATTATACCATTATATATATGCAATGTCTTATGTGTATCTCATGTATTGTTTTCATCAGTATATGCAATGTATTTTAATATATGCCGATTGAGGTTTTGCATGTAGTGCATGCATGTGTAATGAAGTTTTGTTATTATGAATCATCTAATATGTAAAGTTTTTATGGCTAGATGTTTTTTTGTGATTAAATGTTAGGCAATTAAAAGTGTATACTCAACCATCTAACATGAACTGTTTTTCTTAATATTCTTTAACTCCACTTAGATACATAAATTCAGTAGTGATATTATTCATAGATATTTATTTATTTTAAAATTAAAAAATAAAAAACCACGTAGAACCGCATATACCCCACATATGCCCCACATACCATTTATTCAATATTCGGTGGCCTGTCCGAACGCATACACATACCGCTTTCCTGAACTTTGATTACAGAGTTGATACTCTTCTAGAACACCGATGGTTGAAATTGAGGGTGTTGAATCATAATGTCCCTGATCCCAATGTTATAAATGCTTCTAATGAGATGACATCACAAGTCTTCACTTCTCCCTCAAATCCTAGAGACCTATTTTAGAAGAAGAGCATCGTTCATGGTTTCCAAGCGAGAGATCCCAAGGCCCCCCTCCTTTATTGGAAAAGTAACTGTCTCCTAGTCCACAAGATGTACTCATGGTCCCTCCTGGCCTGATTTACCTCACAGAAATCTTTGCATGATCATCTCTAACCTACACCTGATGCCAATTGGAAGAAGACGAGATGTCATAAAGAACATTGTGATAGCTGAAAAATGGCCTTTACGAGCACCCACCACCCACCTCATGAGATAATAGCTGCCTTCCAACCAGAGAGTTTCTTCTCCATCTTCTCTATGATAGGCAGCTAATTAGACATCTTAAGTCTTCCCGTCGACAAACCTATTTATCAACATCTGAAAGTCTGAAAGGTACAACTGTAGATTTCCCATGGTTTAGAATAAGCCTGGATAGTTCCCCAAAGATTTCCATTGTAGTTGCCAGTCCTTTTGCTTGCTTTGTATGACCTTCGATAAAAAAGATAGTGTCATCTGCATACTGTAATAAAGGGACATAGATATCATGTCGTGAGCGCATTATGTTGTACCCTTTCAACCATGTATGATAAGACATCAGTTGTAATGACAAAGAGCATCGGACAAGGGGGCACCCATGTCTCACCCTTCGTTGTGTATGAAAGAACCCTCCCTTAGGTCTACCATTTACTAGTATCGAGTAAGAAGTTGTGACGCAACGTTTCATCCATGAGATCCATGTATCTGGGAATCCCCGCTTTAACATCGTCGTCCATAAAAAGCGTCAATCCACCGTGTCATACGTTTTGCAAAATCAACCTTCCCGAGAATTCCCTTCGATTTCCTTCTTTTCCAATCTGCTATAATCTCAGTTGCCATTGCCAGATTGTCCTCGATCTGTCTTCTCGGGATAAAAGATGACTGAAACAGTGATATGATATGATCTAATACCCTGATCAGTCTAATTGGCAAGACCTTTGCCACTATCAAATAGACTGCATTTAAAAAGCAATCGGACGGAAATCTTCCACTCTCTCAGAGACCTCCTTCTTAGGTAAAAGGAAGATAAGTTGCTTTATTAAGCCTTTCGAACCCAACATTTTCTCTTGCAAACTCTATCACAACCTCCACAACTTCATTCCCTCCCTACAACTAACCAGAACTCATAAAAAAGAAGACAAGGTACCCATCGAGACCTAAAGAACCATCTGCATTCAGTTTCAGATTACCAATTTCACCTCAGTGTTATGTTCTGCACCAGATGACTCTCATGCTGCCCCGATAACTGAGTGTTGAGATTATTATTATCTTTTGGTGTTATTTATGTATTTTCATTTCTTCATGTACCTATCTTGTAATTTACTCTAGGACTTTCCCCTATATAAGAGAGCCCAGGGGTTCTATGAATATCAAGTCATTCAGTTTTACCAACATGATATCGGAGCAACGGTCCTAGACCGGGGTTCCTGTATCCCACCCGAACCCTACGCTACCCCCCTGCCCCCCGCTCGCGCCGACACCCCCTTTCCTCCGCGTGCACCGCTACCCCCCTCCTTCGTGTGTACCGCCCCACCTCCCCTCCTCCGCGCATCGCCTCGAGCCTCCCTCCCCATCGCCTCGTAGCATTGTGCCCTCATCGCCTCACGCGCCTCTCTCCTCATCGCACCTTGCATCGTGCACCTCCCTTCTCATCGCCTCGCATCGCGCATTTGCATGCATCCTACGCGCATCTGCGTGCATCCTAGTGCATCAGACGTGCATCTGTGTGCATCTTTAGTGCATCTGCGTGCATCTGTGTGCGTCGTTGCCCTTTACGCTCGTACGGCCTAGCCTACAACGACATGAGATGAGGATGATTGTATAAGTCTACTAATACAACCAATCCTCTATATATAATTGTGTAGACTCATTTATAATCCTCAGTTTTGTTCCGAATTTCGGGATACTTACTACCATGTCAAAGAATAAGGGTGATGCTTTTTCGTCCGGTGCCTTCAAGGGCCCGACCCCCATCGTGAAGATGGATGGGACCAACTACGAGTTGTGGTCCATGCAGTTTCGCACCCTGGTGTAGTGCCATAACAAGGAACACATTCTGACGGATCCAGAGTCAGAGGACAAGACTTGGGGAAATGCTTCTTGGAAGCAAGATGATGCTTATTCTCGCATTTGGCTCTCCAGGCCGCTTACCATGGAGATTGTCAATGATATTGTCAATCAACCTACAACAAAGGCTATGTGGGATACCCTAGCAGCCACCTATGGGCATGCGAAAAATGAGAGCAAAAGTTTACAGTTGCAGTTTGATATTTTTTTGACCAAGCAGAATGATCGACCTCTTCATGCACACTTCTGGTATCTTATAGAAATGTTTGAACGTCTGCATAGCTTAATGCCTATTACTACGAGCACTGAGCAACAACAGTCGTATTGGAATGCAACTATGACATGCCTATTTTTGTAATCTCTAGACTCTGAGCACGATGCATCAGATACTTAACTTCTTACTAGAGAGGCGATACCTCCGATGGAGGAGGTTAACAAGAGGTTGAGCAGAATTACTACATCCTCTACTACTCTAGCTCAGACTCCTTCTGCTATGGCAGCCTTTTGTGGTAGAGGGAATACTTCGTAGTTCCATGGCCGAAGACCACGTGGTCGAGGAGCAGGTCGTCAGCGAGGCCCTTGTTCACATTGCCACCATCCTGGTCATTCTGAGGAGACATGCTATCAGAAGCATGGGTATCCGACTTTCGCTTGAGTTGCTGAGCAGACCGAGCCTACTTCTACACCTGCTCCGACTCATGATGCATGCTTTGATGATATTGTTTCCAGGCTACGAGAGATGATGTCTACTACAACTACTTCGCATGCAACTTCTTCAGATGTCGCACATATGGCTAGAGCCTCTTCGAGCTCGTCAAGTATTGCTTGTACGACTCTGCAACATCTCATCATATGTGCGGTGATCGAGCACAGTTTACTTCTTACAGGTCTATCCCTTCGGGTAGATCAGTGGTGATTGTCAATGGGGTTCATCTACCCATTGTTGGACAGGGGGAGGTTGTTCTAGCTCCCTCGACGAGTCTGCAAAATGTCTTACATGCTCCAACATTTCAGATGAATCTTTTGTCTATTAGCCATATTACAAAAGATTTACATTGTCGTGCCATATTTGATCCTTCTTCTCTTGTGTTTCAGGACATACTCACGGGCAGGATGATTGGATGTGGCCGTGAGCAGAGGAGACTTTACATACTTGTCCAGCCTCCTTGTGCAGGGGCTGCTACTATCCCTTCTGGACATGTTTCCCTGTTTCTATGGCATCTTCGCTTTGGACACTTTCCTTTGCAGAAGTTGTGTCATGTCCTGCATATCTCTACTCGTACTAGTCTGGAGTGTGAGGCGTGCCAGCTTGGGAAGCACCATTGTACCTCTTTTTCCAAGTCGTCACAATGGTCAGTTGTTTGAGTTGGTTCACTTTGATATCTGGGGTCCTAATCGCGTTCTTGATCATCAGTGACATTGGTTTTATATGGTCACTGTAGATGATTATTCTAGATTATCTTGGGTATTTCTGATGAAGAATAAGTTTGAAGCTGGTCCTGTTATAAAATCTTTCCTTATTGAGATTAAAACATTTTTTCTGCTAATGTAAAATTTATTCACACTGACAATGCTTTGGAGTTTTCTACTTTACAGTTATCGGACTTCCTCAAATCTATTGTTTGTTCATCAAACTTCGTGTACATACACTTCACAGTAGAACGGTATTGTTGAACGCAAACACCATCATCTTTTGGATGTCACAAGGACTCTTTCGATTCAGAGTCAAGCTCCTCATTCTTTCTGGGGTGATGCAGTTCTTACTGCATGTTACTTGGTGAACCGCATGCCATCCACTATGCTTGGAGAAAAAGTTCCTTTCATGATTGCGTTTCCTGAGAAGGACTTATTCTCTCTTACCCCAAAGTCTTTGGATCCATGGCTTTTGTCCACAATTTTACTCCAGGTCGTGACAAGCTCTTTCCTAGAGCTGTCAATTGTGTGCTTGTTGGTTATTCTCGTACCCCAAAAGGGTATCGTTGTTTTGATCCTGTTGGAAGAAAATATTATGTGAGTGCAGATGTCACATTTTTTAGTCTATTATGTATTTTTCTCCTACGTGTGACATGTTGTCTAATGCTGACACTGGTGAGGATATCTTCGTTCCTCCACCTCCGATATCTCCACCAACAAATCCTCATGATGAGTCTCGGTTACCTCCACCTCTTCCACCACCTCCTCCACCTCCTTCTCCACATCCGTCTATCATGACTCAATTCCTACCTCGTTTTTACATTCACAGGTCCTCTACTCGCCCCTCTACTCATGTGCCTTCCCAGTCATCCAGCACGCCCTAGTTATGTAGTGAACACATTGTTTCTACTGATGGCACTGGTGCTACGCTTGATCCACAGGATACTACACAGGAGAATCTGATAACAGAGAGGCTGATGACCTCGATGTACCTATTGCCTTAAGGAAGCCCCATTGTAATTGTGCTACGTACCCTCTAGCTGCGCATGTTTCCTTGGACCATCTTTCAGAGAAATACATGAAGTTTGTTATGAGCCTTTCAGCCATTACTATACCACAAACATATCAAGAGGCCATACATGATTGCAGTTGGCGACTTGCCGTAGAAGAGGAGATGACCGCTTTGCAGTCTCGTGGTACTTGGAGTGTTGTTTCTGCCCCTGTAGGTGCATCTATTGTGGGGTGCAAATGGATATTTACGGTGAAGCAACGTGCGGATGGCAGTGTGGATCGCTACAAGGCAAGGCTTGTAGCACGTAGTTTCACCCAGATTTATGGGGTGGATTATCAGGACACCTTTTCTCCAGTGGCAAGACACTCAACATTACACATTCTCCTATCAGTTGCTGTTTCACATGAACGGCCTCTTTATCAGCTTGATGTGAAGAATGCATTTCTATATGGAGATCTACATGAGGAAGTTTATATGCAGCAACCACCGGGATTTGCTGCTGAGGAGGAGTCTCAGAAGGTATGTAGGCTCCACAAGACGATTTACGGTCTGAAGTAGAGTCCTAGAGTTTGGTACCAAAAGCTCTCAGAGTTGATAGAGCATCAGAGATTTGTTCGGTCCACTGCGGATTACTCACTTTTTGTTCAGAGGACACAGAGAGGTACAATTTCTAGTCTTGTCTATGTTGATGATATTATTGTCACTAGTGATGATGGCATTCAGGCAGCCAAGGAGTTCCTAGGTCAACAGTTTCTGACCAAGGATCTTGGCAATCTCAAATACTTCATTGGATTAGAATTCTCAAGGAACCAGCATGGTCTTGTGATGACCCAAAGAAAGTTTGTTACTGATCTTCTATTAGAGATAGGTATGACAGGGTGCAAAGAGTGACTTGTTCTCTTTTTCCACTCAATTACTCGCTTCTTCTCCTCAAACAGAATGCCCTTCATAGCTACTGATCTATTTGATAACTCTTCAGGTAAAAGATCTCTGGAGTCCTCCAATCCATTGATTCTGTGAAACTCTGCCTTTGCCTCCGCCCGATGTGCCCTTCTAGCTTCTCTAGTCTCCTTTTTAAAATCACAAAGCCTTTTGCGCAAAGAAGTCAACTTTTGGGCCATACCCAATGCAACTGACCTCGAAACCACTGTATATATCCAATGACAAGATACCAGGTCTCCGAAATTCTCCTCATGTAGCCAAGCCTTATCGAATCTAAAGAAACCCCTAGGCGGAGACACAAACCCCGCATCCCGGATCAGAGGGGTGTGGTCAGATCTGGTTCGATGTCTGGAAGAACAAGCTGAGAGGGAGAAGCTCTCAAGAAGTTACACGAAGGCCAAGAAACGATCTAACCGAGAGAGGGAACCAGAGTTCCTCCATGTGTTCTAGTGTCTATAGCCTCAATCACCTCCATCTCTTAATCATTGATCAAGATAGCGAAATCTCCCAAGCCAAAGTCTTGACCCCCTCTCAGTTGAGGGCGATCCGACGAGATCAAGGTGACATTGAAATCTCCACCAACCAGCCATGCCACCCCTGGAAAGGCAATTCTTGCATTGCGGAGATCCTCCCACAACTTCGTCGGATGGCCTGCAAGCAGGGTCCGTACACACAAGAGAACACTATTCTTGTGCCCGACCCCACACACTCTAGTAGCACAGATAGAACATGTCTACCTTTCTGCTCAGAAACCAAGGTAAAAATAAAATCCTTCCATGCAATGATCAGAACCCGTGCTATTCTGACCGCATCCAAAGCCCTGAATTCAAAAGAGAATCATTCCCAGAGTTCTCCAAAAAAAGGTAGTACGAGATGTGGTTTTTGGTGCATTACCACACCACATCCCCACTCAACCAGAAGAGCTCCAATCGAGCTTCTTTTCTCTGGTCACCTAGACTCCTCACGTTCCAACTTAGGACCTTTATTGAGAAAAGTTAGAACCTCCCAACACGTGGATCACACATGCTGCTAATGCCACCCATGACTTAAATTGAGTCATACATCCTCTGCTTGATGTTTTTGTATGTTTTCTACGTCTTTACCACTTTGATCTACTTGCACTTGCAATCCCCCCAATTGAAGAGCAAGATGAGCTGCCTTGAATGGTCAGATTTCCGTCAGTCACCGTTTGCGGAAGTACCTCAGGATGGTTCTCATTCACCGTAGCTTCTAGGTAAGTCGCTGCTTTTTCAAGATTGGATTTCCAATGCGGAACATGGTTCGAATTCACCTCTCGATGGAAAGGAGAGATCGAAACATTCTGGGTAGGATTTTGGAGGACCTATCCTGTATCCATAATCAAATATGACACATCTTGTGTATTAACGGAGGTAAAAGCGGCCGTAAAGGCTTAATGCAGGGGCATGCAGCAGCTCTCTACTGCTTGAGTCTCAAGCTGACCCTACTTTAGTTCTGCCTCCTTCGAATAACAAGTCTGCAGTTGCGGTGGGTCACCGATTTCAATCGGATCCGGAGCAGCGACTTCACACGGGTTCGTACTGGTTTCAATCGGACCCGGAGCAGCAACTTCAAATGGGTCTGGAGTACTGAAAGTAATCGGGTCTGGGATTTCTTTCAAACCGAGTTCCTGTGGCGGAGCAGAGGTTATTAATGGATCCAAAATAAAAGGGAGAAGTTCCAGTTGGGTATTCTTTGGCAGACCCTCCATTAAAATCATTTGTCGGGTCTGGATAGACGGTACCCAGTTAGAAGTTGTGCTCCCAAGTAACAGTAGGAAAGGCTTCGTCACCACGACGACGCCTGATGGTAATTCCAGAGTTGGGTTGTTACCAATGCATGAGAATCGTGTTACGCCTCTTTCGCTCTTTTTCGAAAAACTTCCAAAGACGTTTCCGTGAGATTTGGTAACGATTCTGCCGTGATTTGCGCTGACGGAGAAGGTTTTGTCATTGACGATGGCACGAGCTCGCTGTAGTATCGTCTACTGAAGATGGAGGCGGTTGCAGGGGAAGCACCTGTACCAGAAGACTGAAAGTTGCTCGGTTCACCTTGAGCATACACATGGAATCGGTGGGTATGTTGGCCAAACCTTCAGTAACCACTAAGGTTGAGAAAGGGTCCGAGCCTGGGCACCTGCCATCTGCGAGGATTCTCGTTACGACTCCAAGGCCCATCAAAGCCGACTTCAGGGCTTCAACAGTGCGAGAGAGAAATGGCACACCCATAATACGCACAAAAAAAATGTACTAAGCCTTCTCCCACTATAAGTAGGGTCGGCTACATGGATTCTTGCTCAAATCCATGTTGAAAATTCGACTATTTTTACGCTGGCCGTCGACTACCTAACTCAACCCCGCAAGAGTGGGATTTGAACCCTGGTCTTTTGTGTAGTAGACACACTGTACTACCACTAGACCATTAAGTGGGTACACCCATAATACGCACAACTCTTGAAAATTTGCGTCAATCTTCTCCATCCGTGAACTGCGGGGCACGCCAAAAGAGCCCTCTCTTCTGTTCTGTTTGCGGCAAGATGATAACCTCCTCCTTTGAAAGACCCATGGCACATAATAATGAGGAGTCCAATCCGACCACATCTCCCTTAAACGAACCCAGCAGATCACGCAGAGAGGCTGTGATCGAATCCACATCAAATCCTTCTGACCCAGAACCGATCATCATCTCGGTCTTCTTAGGGATTGTCTTCCGATTTCCTTGGCTGACTACCGATGTGAAGGACCGTGTTGTAACACAAACAGCGGGTCTCATGGTATGGACTGGCTCCTCCGCTCGCGGAACTGCTATGAATTTTTGGCTTTCCGATGGCCCACCTTCCCACATGCGAAACAACGCTGTTGAAGCAAGCACAATGATGTTACATGGCCGTAGACGCCACAATGAAAGCACCACTGGCCTCGCTTGCGATAAGAGACCTGCGAGCAACCACCTTCCTCCTCCCTTACGCATTTGGTGACACTCTCACGCCTCCCTCCATCGATGTTTGTGGCCCCCCTCCACTCTTTCACGCTTTTGCGAATCTCCCACCCAAAGCACTATCTCTGACGCTTCTCTCCCTCCATCGCTCAGCCCTTGCTTCAAGGTCTTCTAGAAGAAAATGATGAAACCTTTTGCTTTCTGTTTGATGTTGTCATTAGCCACAAATGCTACGATCTTTCGGGGCGAAAGCGATGTGTCAAAGACCTTGCAGATTAAAGTTTCTTGGGCATCCTTGTTTGATGGGGCATCCTGTGTAATGCTCAAAAGCAATGTGTCAAAGACCTTGCATATCTGAGATGGAGGTCAAAATATGATTATCTCCGCTAGAATTATATTTCTTATTATTTAGTCTTATAAACACTTATTTACATAAGATTTACTTGTATTTATGTCAAGTTGTTAGTAATCTGTTTCTAATTAAATAAATATTGTGGGAAATAAATGATTAGGCAGGGTTATGAGTTTTGAGGAGGGCCTTTGCATGCGACCTTTTACAAACATTTCATGATTATATTTAAGGTTTATAACCATTTAGACAAATGTCACTACTCAGTCAAAATTTCTCACTCAAGCGAACGAGCCTCGTTCACCTCTCCTAAGCCTTTCTATTTACTCATAATCTCCATCCCTCATCACACTCCCTCGGGCAGGAGATTGGGAGTGTGGGACTTTGTGTTGAGGAAGGTGTAGGTTTGCGGCTGCAGAAGGTAGCATAGAAAAGAGTTGTGCGAGAGTAGTATTTGCGGTGGCAGTGATGGGGTTCAAGAGGTGATGGCAATTGGATGCATAATGTGAGTTAGCAGAAGGAAGTCTGTAGTTGTGCCAGAGATTGGGCTGAGTTTGTAGATGCTCGTGGAAAAAGGATGCACGGTGTCACCGTGGTTGACTGGCTCTACAAGGAAAAGTTCTGACATGGGATTCGGCTTTTAATGCCTTGATATTATTTACTCTATCCTGATTAGAGTTGGAAAAATAGCCATGTACGTTATGAATGTGCTGTCTTCAGAAATCATATTGTGCATACATAGTATATTATCCGGTTCAATATTACTTGATACCGTTTTGCCTGAAGCATGCATCTGAAGTTTCATGGCAAAGGAAACCTTTTCTAGCAATAACATTTCGTGCTTGGAGTTGGTTTGGAATTTTTAAGGGTATGTGCCAGGACACAACAAATCCTAATTTTGTTGGTTTGTACCTCATCTCAAGTCAATGCTCCATGTCCTACGTGGGTCGCAGGTAATACCTAATTGAGTGCCTTGGCATAAATCTGATGTGTGTGCTAGACAGGCACCTGTTAACCTCACCTCAAATTCGATGACACTGCCCCTTGTAACTGGTTATGCAGTTCAGGAGAATGAGACTTTTGGCACTCCTGGTTGTGGTTCAAGAATAAATCTGATGTTTACGCACGTGTGTGACGGGTGTCGATGTATGTTTGTGCGTGTGTGTGCGTGCATGCAAGCCTACACATAGATGCTTACATGTGTCTTTGTGCATGGACGTGTATGTGTGTGGATTGGCGTGCAGTACATGTGGACGGGCGGGCATGTGTCTGGGTGCTGATGTGGTGGGGTGGGGGTTCATGCGTGGGTGGGCATGCATGTTATGAATGTGGGGTGGGTGTTATTGGGGAGGGGGGGGGGATGCGTGTGCGCATGTGTGTTATGTGTGCCATCCTTTAAAAACACCGACCAAGTGCTCTTATTGTGGTGAAGGAAATCAAGAGCGGGCTCTGTTTTCAACATTGTATCAGTTTAAGGTTTTGCAAATATTAAAACCTTGCAGTTTTCTCTGCTCCAAGGCCTCAGGTATTGGAACAGAAGCATTACAGCACACGCAAATGGAAAGATATCATCATTTTGCATTTCTTTAAGATTTTTTTGACAGTACGACTTTTGGGGGTACAACATTACAATACCAACTTAAATGGTGTGGTGGTAGTGCAGCGCATGGTATTAAAAAACGCGCCTCGAGGCGGTCAAGGCATATGCCTCGATGTGAGGCGGTCCTTTTTAGCCTCGAGACGTGCGCTTCGGCCCTGTCCAGTGAGGCGTGCACCTCAGGTGGCTGAGGCGTAGCCTCGATGCATTCCGCCTCGAGGCGATCGAGGCATTTTTGCTTTTTAAAGTTTTTTTTTATGATTTTAATGGTTTACATGGTGGTTTGAGAAGCTTATAAATATATACTTGTTTAGGATAGTGATTATACAAGTTAAATACCTAAATTTGATGTTTCTTTCATGCCCATAACTTCATATTTACTATTAATTATGTCTAACTATTAATTATGCATAAATCTGATGTTTCTTTCGTACCCAAAATAGAAGGATCTATATACCCGAATACAAATAGAACTGCTCTTGAAAAATTTCGCCGGGGGTGCACCCCCGGCGAACACCTCAGCAGGTGGGGCGCACCTGCTCCCCCCTAGACTCCCCCCAGGCTCGTTGATCGGGCAGCAAGACCCCCGTCTTGTTGGGGTATGGTACGGCAGGAGGGGTGCATACATAATTCTTCAACAATGGTTAGATGGTTATGATTCAAGGCATATCAATAATTCGACATATATTTAGTCATACTTTTATTACAATAATATTTCAAAGATTTGTTTGAACTGGATAGGATTCACGGTTTCTCTCGCGATCATATATTATATGTTAGACACATAAAATAAATTTCTTCGACGTATATATAATCGTACTTTTAATTACAATAATATTTCAAATAGATATGTATTGTTTAATTCTTTCACAACATTTATTGACGACGAATTTCTTTTTTGATTGGATGAAAATGTGTAGAAAGGGATATGATGTTGTTCTATCTTATATTTTGTGGTTCTTATCTCTATTATTTCATCATATCTTATAGTGTTAAATATTATATGTTGGACAGAGAACTTATAATTACATTGACATATATATAATTATAGTTTTATGTATATTTTTCTCTAAACTGAGGCTTACGCCTCGACTGCCTCGAGGCTACGCCTCGCCTCAATTCCGAGGTAAACGTCTCGTTCCGCCTTTAGTTTTTTCAAACCTTGGTGCAGTGTGCCTGCCACCCAAAAGACGAGTGTTCAAATCCCCCCTTGTAGGGGTTGCGTTAGGTAGTCGACATCCAGCGTAAAAAAGTTGAATCTTTCAACATGGATTTGAGCAAGAACCCATGTAGCCGATCCTACTTATAGTGGGAGAAGGCTTCGCCATTTTTAACGACTTTTTGATAATTTGTGCTTCCCTAATGTCATTTCCCATTTTGAATCTAGCACTTACGTTGTTAAATGAGTGTCTGTATTATTTGCCTTGTATGTCTGCTCATTTACGATTTCTCTTGACAGCTCGGACTTACAATTAGCAATAGCACTGCAAGAGCAAGAATTCGATCGGCAGCCTGTCTGTCCAGAACCACAAAATTCGCATCCTTCTGTTAGCCGTTCAAGACTCATCACTGGGCCTCAGGTAAATTGAATTAGCTTGAACAATTTCAGCGATGACAGAGACATCCGACTTTGATATGTGAAACAAAGACCTAGACTAATCATTTTGCAATGGCATCTTCGTTCTTTTCTCCCATCATAGGAAAATTTCTATTTTCTAGATTACAAGGTAAACTTTAGCTCATGTAAAATATTTTCAACCTTATCGGAGGCAGGTTAAAGCTATTTCAATCCCTACTAAATCAGGTCGAAAGATGAATGGCAGTCGACTCTGCTTATATTTTACATCATTTTTTAACCAAAAAAAATCTCCAGGAGCACATAGATACGCTTGGTTTCCACTAATCACGGCACGATGACATCTATTTTTACTTTCATTTTGTGCTTCGGTGTCTTCATGGGTAAAGATATGCCTTGCAGGTGCCACCAAGATCGGTCCCTGCGACGAAGCCAGAGTCCAAGTCCAAAGACAAGTGTGTCGTGATGTGAATATTTTTGTAGATAGATATCATAGGCAGATTCAACTCCATTTGTATCATACGACTTTGAAGCTCTGGCGAGTCATCCTGTAAATACATATACTACCACTACAGGCATACAATAATGTTCATTTTTAGTTTTGATTCTTTTACGGTTTTTCTTTTCTGGAAAAAAACCTGTAAATTGCTGATATTGCGTCATTTCGCCCTTCTCCTATGACCATAACTATGCATATGGAAAATTTTATCTTACGTTGCCGTAGCGCATGCATTTTCTATTTAGCTTCGTTCCTGCGCCCATTCCAAGGGCTTGTTAGAAAATGTGAAGCTAACGTGAGGTTTCCACACATTGATGTAAATCAAAATAGATATAAGAACACAGCGAAAGACTATTTGGATTCATGAGTTGAAGGATATGTTGCATTGCCATCATCTAATGGGAATTCGAGAAACTTTTATCCTTGTACAGGGGAGCAAGTGAACCACAGACTTGAGATATTATAGAGTGCAATGCATTATCAAATACTATGGAAGCACCAGAAGAAGAGGTGATATAATAATACCTCCCACGATCAATGTAGAAAAAATTTGCTCAGAAGAACAAGCTCAATTCTCTCGGTTTCCAACACATGCTAAGGAAGAACACACTAAATGGCGTTATGGTTTCCAACACAGTGAAGGATTCTTCGTCTTTCCAGACACTTTTCTCATCAAATGCTCATCCAATATAATCCAACTTTAGATGTTTCTCCACTTGATTTTGGAGAGCAGATCCTGTGCAGTACTGCAGAGGTCTGCAGTAAAACCGTGGATCATCTCAACCGCTCGGTCGAGCGGTTCGCATAAATTCCCACGGTAAGGGTCCACAAAACACTGAATTCGTACAAGCCGCTCGATCAATATCGAGCGGCTGGGATGATTCATGGTTTTACTGCAGACCTTTACAGTATGTTTCTCATTCTCTCATCAATTACATATAAAAAAACAATGCTGCTAATCAATATAATGTATTGATGTCATTTCCTTGAGCTCTCACGTTGTTTTCAACAATCAAAACAAAGTCACACTAAAGACTGGTAATGTTAGTCTATACGTTGCGAACTTAAACTGCTCAACTGGCAGATTATGCGAGTAGTTTAATGAGCAATTCCTTCGGCCTTTAGGAATGGTTACATACAAAGACACGACAAGGGTAATAATATTAAGAAGGAAGGCTTTGTTAGGACCTGCCCCCAGCACTTGCAACATAACGGCCGGTCAAGTTCTAATGTCAAACCAAAACAGCATAACATAGGCATACACAAGCACTTGTATTCGGCTCTCATCAGCCTATAGAAAACAAACGATGGTCCCTTTCTCTCGCATTCAGAGGACCCATCCCTGCATGAAGTTGCTCTCCGCAGCACCGCCTCCCCTCGTGATGGCCCCCTCAGGCGGAACGAACTGATGGTACCTGCAGTGACGATATCGGTCAATCAACCCAACCCGATTAGATATCGATCTTTTCACAGGTAGGACATGAGTTGGTTTAGAGAAAAGAGCATTCAACTACTAATAGAATATCTTCAAAATCTTTTCCTGTGAGCATTTTAGATTCATCATCTTAAAACAATGTGAAATGAGAAATTCCCATGTGATGATGTATGCGGATTCCTACCCAATTTGCAAGGTGGGTTCGCATTCCATGCCGTTCGATTGGGCGGAGTGCAAGCCGAAGGAGTTGCCCACAACAGCAGCATCAGCTTCCCACTGTCCCTGGATGGCCCTCAATGCACCACCTTCAGCTTCCAGCTGAAATCCCACAAAATTCATATTAAACTTGTGAATGGTAGCGGACTTCATCATATTATCAGAGCCACTCGCTCCCACCTTGCTCTTGAGCTGCTTGTTGATGTCCCCCAGATGGCGTTCCTGTTAAATGAAAGTAAACAGATCGATAGATCTTAGCGGTTGGAAAGATTGCGACACTTTCGGCAGAATGTTGCAAATGGTACCTTCTTGCGAAGTTCCTCCATCTGGTCTAGCATCAGCTGTGTCTGTATTACATAAAATGAATAAGTTAATGATATAACCTTGGATATACTATGGACTTTCAAAAAAATATGGCACCTTTCTTTGCCTGGCCAAGGAGAGAGCCGATTCAAGTTGCCTCTCCAGCTGCTGTAGTTCTTTCACGCTAAGGGGCCCGAGGTCTTCGCCGAGCAAATGCCTATAGGAGATTTGGGTATTTAACCTTTTAAGCTCATTGTCTGTAATAATCAAACTCTGTGAAGATTTAAGAAGATCAACCTTTGAGTGCGCAGCAGAGACTCGTATTTGCCCTTTAGTTTGGAGACTTCTTGGTACCAATTCTTCATTGAATGATACAAAAATCATAATTAATTTCAATGAAGTTTGTAAAAATAGAACATTTTTGTCGATTAGCCAAAACCATTGGTTATGGAGAACAACTATTCTATCCAAATAACTAGTTTGGTCCTCTCAAAAAATGAAAAGAGATAAAAAAACATAAACTGATCATTTTTAATCATGGAAGACAGATTGCAAGAAATGCAGATGTGAAGACTTGTGTAGAACTTTTCGGAGCTCGAACAAGAGATGCATAGTGCAGACCTGTGTTTCGCGGTCGATGACATTAGCGTCCTGAGATGCATAGCAGCAACGCTGGTACCGCTCTAGTGTTTTTGCAGTTCTGCCAGAAAAGATGTTCATGCAGTCCTGATCAGTTAGTGGTTTACATATAGTTTGGAAAATTAAAAGAAGCAGTTTGTTATTTAAAATATTTCCAAGCATAAATGCAGGTTACTTTAATTTAATATGGTAATGCTATTACAACTTTCTGCCAAATACTATGCAGGAATTGATGGGTAAGGTATTAAATTAGAATTCCTCAGCTCAGTATGACCAATAGGAAAGAGCCATTACAATATCAAGCATCATTACTAACTACTCCATGCAAAACTCTAAAATATGATACATTTGAATATGAGGAAAATAAAGGGAAGGTCAAGAAGACTATGTTTCTGTGCATCACTATGTATATTTTGCCTCACAACTAGAGGTATGGCATGGGGTATATAATTACACCTATACTGACACCTATTGCATTCAGTAAAGGTATTCCAGTTCCCACCATTACCTTTCCATTTTCAGCATAGACGAACGAATTGAAGCTAGTCTTCAACTTCAACTTTTTCTGTGGGTTTACAATGATGACAACAAAATGAACTTCTAATCAACAATTACCCGGGTTGATAATTTTACATGGCATGCATCTTATACAATCTCATAAACAAACCTTGAAAGGATCTCACTTCCTCTAAATACAACCTACACAATCCACTTGTATAGATGGCAATCCCCAGGGACTGGATGTGACATGCATTGATCTATCAAACAAATTTATAACGATGTTTTGTGGAGTGGAATCACTCACTCCACTCTGATGAAGAAGAATGTAGGAGGCATGTCGATGGAGTTTGTGTCAGGGATGTTGAAATGTGGTAGGACTTCTAGTGACTAAGTCATCATGATGATTGGATCTCAGGGTTTAAGGTCGCTCCGTGTTTTTGACACTTCATTCTTTTTCAAGAGCAAGCCGGTCCTACTCCAGCCATGTATGAATCTTTGCAATCAACCACACCCCTTCCTTGCTAGGAAGATCTTTTTTTCTCCTTTGGGAACTGCCAAGAACAAATCCTACTCTCTTTACGATGACAACTATTTGTATCTAACATATGCTATTTGTATTTGACATGTCTTTGAGAGGTTTGGCCCAAGCTTCAAACGACAGTGCCCTGGCGAGGACTTGTTTAGGAAATGGTCAAGAGACAGATGCAATTGGATGTTACAATTGTGGAATATTGGGATTCTTCATTATTTTAATCATGTATCTCCTTCACTTGTTGCTATTCATCTTTCAATAAATCAGTAACTCATTTCATCTCCCAATATCAATCAACTTAAAATCTTTCATTGTACATACATTACGAGAATTAATAAGGTATTTTAATATTACTTACTCTTTCTATTTATACCTCTTAAAGTATTCTACCATGTTTCAAACTTTTACATTACAATGGCAAACTCATTATTGGAAGGATGCATTGTTGATGTCGAGTTTATAACAAACTCAAACGAATTCGAAACCTCGAGTTTCTCCTCTATATGCAACTATAAGCACTCAAGATTTTAGGGATTAAATACATGATGATTAAACATTTAAGAAAAAGTGGCAACCAATTCACATACTAATTTTTGTTACCATACTAATTTACTACCGACTTCAATGGTCTGGTGGTAGTGCAGTGTGTCTACCATCCAAAAGACCAGGGTTCAAATTCCTCTTTGTGGGGTTTGCATTCGGTATCTGACCACTAACATAAAAAATAGTTGGATCTTCCAACATGGATTTAAACAAGAATCCACGTAGCTGAACCTACTTAAGTGGAAGAAGGCTTCACTATTAATTCACTACTGAAAGACGTATAATAAGTCTCGGTCACATCCTAAGCTTTGATTTCATGATTGAAGATCTATCAAGCCCCTTAATTGGTGGATCTGCTATGTTGTTTCTAGGTCTAATGAAATGGGCACCAACCATATTTTAACGTACTAAATCCCTTCCAAACTTTAGTACAACTTGTGTAAGTTTTCTAATTATACTTCAAACTTTTTAACTTTACCATCATCTCCATATCACTGCAATACGGACTTATTGCAAGAATTAGCTTATTACCATTGGAATTTCATAGAGAAATCCTATATTCAAGTCCATTAGTTTCCAAATCACACACTTCAACCTCAAAAGTAGACTGAGCTAAGATGTTCTACTAGTTAGAACTTCAGGAAACTACATCACCTTGAGCGCTCCATAATTTCCAAGAGCTTTAAATCTCTCTCCATGATTATGTAGACCTATCCTCTAATATCATCATGCAAGAAGATGGTCTTCAATGATGTATGATAAATGGTGAGATCATGCATTAATATCCATCCAATTAGCATTCAAATTGTCACCACATTAACTAACAGGTATCAAAAAATGGATTGCCTTTCCTTTGCATAAACCTCTTAACAACAAGTCAGTATTATACTTCTTGTACAATTCAGTTCAAAAAACACTCTTCATGTCCTTGGGTGTATTGTATGTCAAACAAGATATTGGACATGGTAAATACACTATAAGCATGGCAAATTTATATCCATGGTCCTTCCATGCATCTATACAACCTTTTAGCTATTGAGATTATCTTATTATTGAGAGCAAGTCATGAGGGTTCGGAATAATACAATGGTATTAGGTAATCGGATTTCAGATATCATAAAATGACGAACATGAAAATAATGAACCCTAACATATAAAATGAAGCAAATAAAATGTGAAAAAAAAATAAAATTGAAATAAGTAGATGTATTATACTGAATTATATTTCGGATATTATCGAGAATATTCAGGCGTAAAACGGTATACAACGTGTACGAAAAAAATAAAGTTAGAATATGATAGAATCAAAGTGTACATTTGATGAACTTTCCTTGGAAAATTTTTAACCCCCACAATATTGATGGAATGGGTCTGGTTCCCATACGAATACAATCCCGAACAAGTCTTCAATTATTTTCCTCCAAGATTTTTCTCTCCAAATCAAATTTATTTCAAACATATAACATCTCTTCCAACCCTACCGACTTCTATTGGAAAACACCAGATGCATTAGATATAAGAAGGATTTAGAATAAGATGAGTCAAAAGCTCCAACCTAGGAAATTAGATGGTTTAGGGTTTAGAGACTCCTAAACACTAAATTTGATAATGAGATAAGTTAATGAAAGCTCAACAAAATAAGATCGTTTCTTAGATTTACCATTTTCTGATTGTGAAAATTACAATTGACTATACAACAACAATAAAAAATGAAGCCTTTCCCCACATTAAGTAGGGTCGGCTACAGGGATTTTTTGCCTCCATTTAATTCTATTTTGGGTCATTCTCTAGCTTAGATCCAAGTATTTTAGACCCCTTTGGATAGTCTCATTTTGATAATTCTGGGGCCTTCCTCACCCTCTCGTGGCTAGCTCAACATCCCAAATATTTTATCTTTAAATTGGTGCATCAACTGACCTCCATTGCAAATGATGAAACCATCTTAAGCGGTTTTCCCTCATCTTATCCTCTATTGGAGCTATATCAAACATTTGATCCATAGAGCATAACAAGTCTCACAGCTGCTTTGTAATGCTTTCCTTTGATCTTCAAAGGTATTATCACATGGAATATCATAGTCTCCTCTTCACTTTAGCCAACCTGCACTTATTCTATTATTAACATCTATATCGATTTTCCCTCATGTTGCAAAATATTCCCAAGTATCTAAATGAATCTTTCTCCTGAATGTTATAATCTCTAAGCTTCACCTCGATTAATTCACCACTACTTCCATCAAATGTGCAATCCATATATTTAGTGCTAAACCTATTTGCACTTAATATCTAAGGCATACCCTTAAACCTCAAACTTCATCTTTACTCCCTCTCTAGTCTCATTAATCAACACAATGTCGCTGGCGAACAACATAAGTCAAGGTATCTCATCCTGAATAAGGTTGGGTATTGGGCTAGGCTGGTCCGACCGGCCCAAAATCCGACCCTCATAACCCACCCAAACCCAAACCAAAATTTAATGGGCAGGTCGTGGGCCCCAAAATGAGCCCGTATTGATTATCGGACCGGATTCAGACCTGAGAAGGCCCAACCCACAAGACCGATAGTCCGACCTATACGATATAATTATATCCAGTATATTCGTTTTCATTACAAATACCATGTTCTAACTTTCATATCCTTATTTCGAGTGTATAAATGATTAGACCCATTAATAATCAAATCCATTAGCCTGGATTGAGGACATTATTGCATTAATATGCAAGGTTATTACACTAATATGCAATAATGGAATCTGTGTCCTCAAGCGTCAGAGCATGTACAATTGTAAGTAACCAATATGTATTGGGTCATAGTGCCCACATGTACAATAGAATATGTAATGGTGGATTGAATGGTGCTTTAAGTCATCATTTTTTTACCACATTTCTATTTCTAACATATAACTAATGTACACATTAGTTAGCGTACTTAAAGGCTTAAACATGCAACATGCATAAGAAACAACTAGACAAATGCAAGAAGAAATAAACACATGTTATTGGTGTACATAGATGTTAAATTGGGCCGCCCGACCCGAACCCGACCCATTTTTTTTGGGTCGGGTTTGAGTTTTTGCCTGGAATTTGAAAATAAAATGGACACAGACCCGATTCACTAACCCATATACTTAAATAGGCTTGGGACGGGCCAACTCAAACCCAACCTGATCCGGTCCAATGCACATCCCTAATCATGAATATGACTAGTCTACTCGTCCATAATCAAAGTAAAAAGGAATGTACTCAAAGTTGAACCTTGATGCAGACCGATGCTGATGTTAAAACAGTCCGTCTTCTTAAAGTGAATCCGATGCTAATGATAAAGATATGAAAAACCCGCTAAATTAAACCGGACAAAAGATATGTCAAAATCTTCAATCGAAGCATCCTCTTCCACTCAAACATCATTCTCACTATAATTAATATCATATTTCGCTATGAAAGGATAAGGAGAGGAAATGGGAAGAAATGAATGGAAAGGAAACAATAATAGAAGAATATAATACTGTATTTGGATGGAATGGGAGCAAATTATTGCAAGATTATGGAACGAAATGAATGGAAAGGAAACAAGAATGGAGGAATGTAATATTGTATAGGAGAGGAAAGACTTACAACACTTCAAGATCGGATCACAACAACAAATAGGACTTTAGGTGACACTTACGCATCAAAGATTAATAATATGTGTCACTAAATTAAAAGATTATAACATATATCAACAATTTAACCCAGTCGTCAATAAATACTAAGTGATGACGATGAATATTGATTTGTTGTGAAGTATGATAACAATGCAAAAACCCTTTGTCCGGTAGAAAATATAACAACGAATAGATCATTGCCTATAAAAATATTATTTTTTAGGAATTTTTACTCTAGTAATCTTATAAACTTTGTAAGTTACGTAATTCTCCCCTCGATTCCATAAATTTGTTAATCCTTACCTCATAAACCCTGTGGTTAGCCATCATCTATATATCCGTTAAATTTAACCGGATCTCGTTAAAAAGAGATGCAGATTGCCCTCTTTGTTAAGTAAATTTACAAATAACGTCATCACCCCCACTTCACCCTCACCCTCCTCACATTATCTTCCCCTTATCTCCCCATCCATCCTCGGTGCCTCCCTCGTGTGTCGTCCCGCATGCTGCCTGGAGGTTGGCCCCCCTCCCCTGCGAGCAGAGGCCGACTCCCCTCCCCTGCGCATCATTGCCTCTATCCTGTATGGCCCAACCTCCTGTACAAGAACGAAATCGGGGCGCGATCTAGTGACGACGCGATGGGGCGCGTTGTGCCTGCATCAGCGGCGAGAACCTGGTGTGGCGAGGGAGAACGAGGGAGAGCAAGGAGGAGATGAGGGAGTGGTGCTTCGAGACGGATCCGGGGGCTCCATCGCACGAGGTGGTGGCGGGGGGGGGGGGGGGGGGGCAGAGGATGGGAGGGGGAGGCGAGGAGGAGGAAGTCGCAGAGGTAGAGGGGTGTTTTCTTACCATCGTCGGAGCAGAGTAGGGGATTGGGATTCTGATTTCGATTTAGGTATGGTTTTTCTGTTGCTTGCGCTTTAGGAGAAGAGGGAAGATGACGTGGGTGTGGGGACGACAGAGGAGGGAGCATGGGGAGGGGAGGGAGAGGAGGAGGATGTGCGTGTGGGTCGGCGAAGGAGGGAGAGAGAGGAGGTGGGGGATGGAGGAGATCTTATGATGGAATATGCACCATTGGATTTCCTTTTGGTTAGATTTACTCAAGATTAACCCAACTAATTGACTCAAATAAAGTTAAAACTGGCTGCAGAGTTTGTGCGGTAAAACGGAGCAAGTTTATGAGGTTGGGGGAGGAATACCGATATTCAAAAGCCGAGAAGGTAATTTACAAACTTTATAGAATTTTTGAGGTAAAAATCCCTATTTTTTATTTGGCAATTGATAATTTGTTGAACTACTCTAGCAAAGCAGTCCAGTCAAACATTAAGGGAAAAGAAAGGAGGAAAGAAATGATGATTTAGAATTTTATAGCAATAAAATCACCTGTTGAAATCAACAAAAATAAAAATAGTGAAGATATAAAATGAAGAAACAACATAGATATGAAATAAATAATTTATTAACTCATAGATATAAAGTCAAGGTTAGGTTTTCTCATGGGCTAATTCTTGATGCATATGGTGATTTTTTGTAGTCCTAAATGTATTTTAGTAATTTTGTTGTAAATCGGTTTATAACTCTAACCCTAATTTTGTGATATAAAAGTGTATTTGGATAAAAGAGAGTAGATGAATGCATGAGACACATATATCCACTCCCAATAAAATTAGATTGGAACAGGTAAATTTCAGTAAGTTCAACCCCAACAAATATACAGAGTTAGTTTACAGTTCGGAAAGTTTGGATAATGAGACTTTCTAAACAGACGAGTTAGGATTCAAAGCATCTTTTGACTAACAATGCATCATTTCACTTTAGACAATGGATGGCGACTGTTTTTTCAAAAAAAATGCTTCAAAAAAACTGGACGCAAACATAAAATCTCTAAAATTAAGACAACAATATAGTGGGTGCAAAAGAAAGAGCTTAGAAATAATAAGATTTTGGTCTTTTATCATGATTGAACTATAGTTTTTTTTACTGCAAATACAATGCAATCAAATTCTGGCCTATATATCAAACACTAAAACCAATTACATGAAGAGACAAACAACATGAAGGTACATTATATTAACATCTTTAAGAAGAACACAGTGATTACTACCTAGAATTATACTCGAAAACTGTGATTACCACATCAAAACAATCAATTACGTAATTCAGCATCTAGCATTACCAAGCAAAGAAAAAAGTCCAGGTGGATGCCTTTATCTGGAGGTTATTATCCAAGGATAGAGAACCTGTCAGGATAATCATAGCAAGGACCCTGAATATGCTCCTGGGAAATCTTTCCTTTCACAGCTTCTGCATCTGATTCCAAGGAGATCAGATGTCAGTTAGAACTGAAGCTCTACTTCCTTATTATCAGGACGTAGCCTTCATGTCAAATTAGTTAGGATGTCAGAACGGAAGCAGCATCTTTGATCTTTTTACTTTATTTTTGCCATAATTATGATCTTCATGTCCCGTCACTTTCTTTTCATTAAAAACTTATTATTGGAAGGTCATGGAAATTGAAAATTTGCCCAGGCGATTGTTTTGCTAGCAGATCTTGTTGTAACAATGGGTGCCTTTTTTTAAAATATGGGCAAGCATGTCCGTTATATTGGTTCCTTTTTCCTCATTATTCTTTTTTTTTGAAAAAGATCAAGATCATTAATCTAAGATTAAGAAAAACACATCATTAAGAGGTGTTGCGCACGTGCACGCATGCGCGCACACACCTGGCAAAATTCGTATCTAATACCACAAGAAAAAAAATAGAATAGTTGAAGGACGAATAAAGCCACTTATGGGGTATATCTAGAAAGATGGGAATAGTGGATAGTGTATCTATTCAAACAACCATTATCAGATCTATGGTAGATTGATCCATTATTTAGTAATGGTATCCCCTCAAGCATATGAGGAGAGAGGAGGGCTTCAATTCGACTTCTTCTAGAACCTTTATTCTCACAATTATATGGATTTAGGTTTTATTTAGGGGTGAGGATCTGCTTTTCCTGTTGGGTCAATATATGTAACTCATCCCTCTCCATGTTCTTGGGTGACAAAGTGAAGAAACCCTAATCTCTTGTGAGTACTAGAGATTTGTGTGGCATAAAGATCTATTATTTCGTATTGGAGGGTTTTCCATGTAAAACTTTAAGTGGTTTTTAAGTTGTTCGCCTATTTTAAATGGTATTACAACGTATATGATTCGGTATTGATTTCTTTACGAATGAAATTTGTGTATATAGTTCGTGTGCCCAGGGTTGGTCCAATTAGTGATTGATCATCCTAGTTGATTTGATTGACTGTTTTTTCTTCCGGATAAGTAGAGTTTTGATCCACAACTCTCTTCCCTCTAATCAATCATCAATGTGCTTTTTTGGTTGATCGAAAATCTAACTTTGATTAGTTGATCAAACCTAATCGTTGATTTTGGATTAATTAGTCACCATAATTTGTCTGATCGATCTGTTTAACTTATTAGTTTAAGTTTGATTAAAAATTCCCAAGGATAATCGATCTGTTTCTATTTCTATATACCTCAATGTTCCTAGTATAATGGCTACTAAAGATAAGGTTGACATGGTTGATATTGTATGTCATGAAAATTGGCAATCATCTTGTTTGGATACTATCCTTAAGTTGATTGTGGATAACTACATGATAAGTTTGTTGTTGTGGAAATTGTCAAAGTTCCATAAGGCAAGGTTTGGTGCATCTAAAAAAAGAAGGTTAGGCTAGAAGAAAATGACATCTAGAATTTCAAGGACAACTATGTTAAGGCATGGCTAATCAACTCTTGCAACTGACATCTAGAATTTCATTCTTCAGAAAAGGCCGGCTTATGATATATGGATGGTTCTCCAGAACATGTATGGCCAAAAGAAGAAGGATGTTTAAGTTTGTCAATTAACTCAAGATGTATATACATTTTAATGCATAGAGATGTCCCTTGCTGATGAACCTTTATTTCATCACCTTTATTCTTTTATTTTGTTCTTAAATCTCTAGCTAAATTCATGTATATTTTATTAATTTGTCAAAATAAATATCTGTAATTTGTACTAAATACTTTATAAAATACGATATATTTATTGTATTTAATTCTAAATAAAAGAATAAAGGAAGAAAAGGAAAAGAAATGAAACACCATAGGTGTTGAGTGATCCTAAACCCCGAGACCCAGTCATCGTGATGACTTGGTCGATAAGGAATAAAATAGGGGGAGATAGGGCAGAGAAACTGTATAGAAAATACAAAAAACCACACACGAAATCCTAATTTAATTGCTCAAATATTGCTTTTTGGCACCTATTTCATTTAATTATTTTTACACTTCAAATAATAAATCCCTCGACATGAATGCTGCAGATAAAAATACAAAGGAAAATATAAAATTGATTTCATAAAAAAATAATGCATAGTAGGCCCATGACACACAAAATAAAAACCCAGAATAAAAACTCCGTAGGCCTGTATCTTCTCTATATTGTATCAAAATAGACGAAAATTATTTAATATATAACTTTCAACAAGCAAATTAATGAAGATAGTTCCATTTAATTTGGAGCTAGGATAAAAAATTTAAGTTTTGGGCCCATATTGTGCAATATACATGAATATTATAGTCAATATATTTATTCTTTTTATTTTTCCAATTCTTTTATTTTTATAAAAATTGTAAATATTATCTGAAAGACATATCCAAAATTGAAATAAATTAAAACCATTAAAATAAAATAAAAATAAATCATATACTTCAATACATCGATGAAATATACCTATAAAAATCTAATCAATAATTAATCAAGTGTATATAAACTCAAAAAAATAAAATAAAAATATATAACTATGTAATTAATGAAATTGCAATTATATAATATACCAGTAAAAAAATAAAATAAAAAAATAAAAAATACAATATATATACATATATGTGTGTAAATTTACCTATGATTATACATGTAAATATTAACTTATAACAAATGACTTCTAAAATATAAATAAAAATATGTATAAAATACTATATGTAATTAGAAAAAAATATTTTATAATCATAAATTAGTGAATTCATCTTCTACTTTTTATTGATTTTATAAGCCTTACTTCTCTATATGGACCAACCAGGACCTTTCCCCTGTTGACGAGGCGGTCAACTGCTCGCGCTAGGTTCTGACCTATGTCAGAACTCATGGGAGGGCTCTTTTCTCCCAATTCTTACTCCATCTCCACGCTCATCCTCGCCTCGGGCTCTCTACTCCTGCACAATCTCCATCTCTGTCCTCTTCGCCGACCTCTCCATCTTTACCAACCTCTCTTCCATCGCACGCAATGTCACCTCGAACTCACCCAACCACCATCCTATAAATATGCACCCTCTCCTTCTTTTTGAATTTGATCCCCCCTGAGGTTCTTCTTAGCCCCTCAATTCGGGCGAAAAGGATAGGTCTTCATGATAAGGAGCAGATCCAACCGATTTGCAGTGAGGAGGAGGTCCCTTTGGGAATTTTCGGCACCTACTGGCGCTCCACGCCCGATTCTGCCTCGTTGGCTCTCAGTCAACTTGAGGCCCCATTTCCTGCTATTTTAGTTATTTGTTAGCCCTTTTTTCTGTTTTAGCATATAATATTGTTATTTAACATTAGGGTTATGTTTAATTCGTAACCCCCAATTTGACCTGGAGCTTGGGCTCCGGACCAAATTACCCAATTCTCGACTGTAACTCGCCAACATTTTCACCCATTTCATGTCTCATCGAGTTCTTCATCGTATCCACCCGTTCCCAACCCAGATCTCGCACAGATCCGATGATCGGTATCTATCTCCTTTGCTATGGCGGAGCTCAATCGTCTGCCTCATCCACCCCGCTTCTAGCTTCAAGGACGAGTCAAGGGAATAACCCTCGTTCTTCTGCATCCTCTTGGGCAGGTCTTAGGTTCTGTGGACCCTCTTGGAGCAGTTGAAGCACATGGACAAAGCGCCAGGTCATTTGGAGCCATCAGGGGTCTCCGAGCCTCATTGTGACCTTCTCGGCTCACCTGCAGATGCGGGAGGCACACCAGTGACCTATAGCAACCGCCAGAGCACGGAATAGATGCTGGAGGTCAGAGCAATCAACAAATGAAACTCAGACTGGCAAAGTTCTTCGTAGTTCTTGAAGACCCCTTCCCTGATGTTAGATCTTCCACGTGACCCAGATCTAATCTGGGCCGTCCGGTTCGAGCGAAGCATGTTACGTCTCCCTAGCCACTCAATTGGCATACGTGGCATGTTGGTGATAGTCCAACCTGGGGCGTGTAAGTGGGTAAATATTGAATACCCCCTTTGCATTTTTGCAATATTTAAAAGGTCATGTAAATATTTTATAATGTTTAAAAAGTAGTGGGATAATTGCACTAAAGCCCCCGTATTGTTAGTATATTGCATTTCAGTCTCCTACCACGTTACCTCACGTGGCGGCCCACGTGCGTGGGTATTTTGCATGTAAACCCTTTCAGGTTATGTATCTATGATCTAGTTTTTTATAATCCAGTTCCTGTTCAAAAGTTTTGGTGTTTTTACATATAGCCCATGTTATTTATTTTTAGTTACAAAAATACCCCTGCCAGCTTGAATATTTTTGTGTATGTTTGTCTAATTTTATAAATAACATCCCTGCTATAAAAATTATGGAAAAATAGTATAAAGAGCATGATTAATTGCTTCTCTACTCTATAAATATTATTTTGCATTTCACGCACATTGCCTATTTATTAAAAATAAAAAAGTGCACGTATAGTCCCTGTCCAGTTTAAAAATTCCAAAAAACATAAACTCATCTTTAAAAAATCTAAAAAAATAGTAGTTGTCTATTATTGTATTTTGAACCTTTAGGCCAAAAATCCCTAAAAATGAGAAAAAAATCCTAAAAATTAAAAAGCTCCAAAATCCTTATAAAAATTGGAAAAATCTTCAAAAATCCTAAAAGTATTAGTTTCTGTTCTTTATTATTTCATATTAAAATTAGTTTTGAGAATTTTTTGAGTCCATTTACTATTTTTAAATCTCAAAATAATTTGACCCATTTAAAAATTCTATATTTTGTATATTTTGGACTTTAAAAATACATAACAATTAGCAAAAGCTCCCTAAAAATCACAAAAACAAAAGAAAAATATTAAAAACATAAAAATATATTATACTGCAACTTTTTACTATATTTGATGGCTGTAAGAGTTCGGCCTAATTATTTGGTCAATTTTAGTTGGTGAGAATACAATCTGGGAAAGATTAACGAGCTGTTAGGTGCCCGTATTTTCCTACAGACTGGCCCGGTTCTTACGACTAGTTTGACCTACTTTCAGCCAGTATAGGAGTAAGTACATGCCGTATAAATACGGCTACTTGTTCCTTGAGGACTAAGGCATCCTCTAAACCTCCCACTCTGCTATGGAAATACGGACTTTCTACCAGCTACCCATATTCCTCACTGAAGAGTAGCTAATCGCCTAAAAAGAAAGAACTAGTAGTAAGTAAGAAATCCAGGCTTGGCTCTATCCTAGGGTCGTCTCTCTCTCACTTGCAACCCTATATATTATTATATATAGTACATATTATTATAAATTATTATAAATATCTCATAATTATTTTAAATCCTTAAAAAATAAAAAGGATTGTTCCTTAGGTATTTTTCTGATTTTTTATATTTATTAGATATTTTATATTATATATTACTCATAATATACATATCACATAAAAATTTATATATATTTATCATATATTAGAAAGAAAAAGAAATTAAAGATTGGAAAAAATAAAAAGAAAATAAAAAATATTATTGAATCTATGCTTCTCATACTTTATTATTTTATTTTAGCCAAATCTTTTATCAAAAACATATGTAAATATATATCAAATCAAATAAATTAGCATCATGCATGCATTTGTTAATATTGTGTAATTAATATTCTTTTTGTCCAAAATAAAATAATAAAGAAAAAAATGAAAAAGATAAAATAAGGATGTAATTACGTAATAAGTACAGATTGACCCGAACCCCGAGAGAAGGCCAAATATTGGCCTAATCGACAAGGAATAAAGTAGGGAGAGATAGGATCAATATTCATCACCATTCTTCTTGTATATATATAATTCGTATATATTATATTTTTAAATATTTGTATGTATTACTATGAATGTTATAAAATTAGAATAAAAGTTATAAAGTACAAAATAAATTAAAAGGAAAATCAAATTCTCATGTATGAAGTTCCATACTTGTATATATTGTATAAAATAATTATTTATTTAACACATATATTTATTTTGTAAAAATAAAATAAAAAATCTTTTATATTCCTTAAATTAATTTCTAAATAAATAAAATATATAATAAAGTATTTTTGTAAAAATAGTAAAATAAAAATACATGTATATAACATATAGGTATATTACACCTGAACATGACACAAAATACAATATATACCATAATATTTATTAATAAAAATAATCAATAATCATAGAAAAATAGTTTGAAAAATAATAAATATTTTTCATTTTATTTTAAAACCATTTACTATTTATTATTCATTATTCTTTGATTTATGGGGATATAATTTTCTGATTGGTCGACTCGGGTTTGTTGACCCGGGTCAACCCTTCCTCCTAGTTGGGTCAAACCTGATTCCTCTTGTCGGAGTTATTTTCTCGACATTTTCTAGCCCGACTCCGACCACCATTCGCCTCGATTCTTATGCTTGATTCTTCACCTCAGATCCGTGATCTGCACGGATTCCTAGGTTTCTACGGATCTTCCTAGGGTTTCCCCCATTCTTCTGATCTTTCTGGAACCCTAGGGTTGTCTATAAATTTGCTCCTCCGCCTCCTTTACTCGCCAGCTCGTGCCTCGCACCTCCTCTTCTCCTTTGGCATCTGTAGAATCGTGACAGGGTTCTTTGGCATCCCTCATAGCTCGAGTTGGTGGCCAATTGCGCATTGCTCATACGTGGCCGAAGTAGCTCTACATCATTCTGCCTCTCTTGCCAGACGCAGTAGGTTTGAGGCCAGGACCTCACTTCCACTTCGATGCACCTCGTTGATCACTGTAGAGCACTCAGGTACTATCCATTTTACTCCAGTTTGCCTTTTCACTCCGATTTCAGTCATCGATCACCGTTCGCTAGCCTGGCTCCGACCTTCAGATCTGGAACCCCACCCAACCATCTAACCGCTTCGATTCGACCCTCTGCTAATCTTTCACCTTCTCATGCATCCTATCCCCCTCAATCTCGCTCATCGGAACGAGATTAGGATCGGTCTCCTCCCCTCACTTTTATCGGAGACCAACTTAGCATCCCCCATCGCTTCTCTGCTTATCTTTGTAATAAACCTAAGTCGAGGCATCGTCTTCGAGCCATGCTACTCCCTGCAGGCACGGGAGCACAAAAGGAGAAGAGATTGACCCCCGATAGCTCAGGTGGAGCAGCTCTAGGAGGACCCCTTTCACCGCATACATCCGACCGTCCTTCGCTCCATCAGAGCACCTCAGTCGACACGTACCAGTCTTATCGACGTGTTGAGCCTCTTGGCAAGCCGATCAGAGCTGAGGAATGCCAGCTCCATCTGATCGAAGCACGCCCAAGGCCATGTTCTTCCAGACCCCTTCACGTCCGTCAGATGTAGCAGCTTCGCCCAAACTTGATCAAGACCGTTGATCCACACCCATTTCTATGATGTTCGATCAGCTTTTTAGGAGATCTGCACCACATGTCAGCCCATCTTTTCAGAGCCGTCAGATCCACCTTCTAACGATCATCAAGACCGTACACTAGAGAAGCTCCAAGCGTACGCCACATGACCTGCGAAGGGTATATTTCCCTTTTACCATCTTCTTTACTTTCTTTCGTTTCAGTCCTGTAAATATATGTCGTAGTGTAATTTATTTTGGATAATTTGAAGTTAGGACCTCGTACTTTGTTTATTCTCATTTTAGTCCAGCTGAGTCTGAGTCATGTGCATCCACACATAATTTATGGGATATTTGCATACTTTATCCTGAGTTTTTCACTGCTTAATGAAATAGTCAAATTTTTTCTTAATTACATGTATGCCCCTATGAATTGTGAATCACGTGTAGCGTACGTTTATTCTGGATAAATTATGACAAGGCCAATCGAGTTTTCTTGCGTGTTATCAGTAGGCCCTAGGACTTAAAATATTTGCAGAGAGCTCCCTACTTCGTTGTTTTTAATTTGTGTCTTTTATTAATTGTAATAAATAGCAAGTTGGCCCAAAAAATCCCCCAAAAATCAGAAGTGGCTTCTGCTAGTGTCTATTTTAGGAGGTAATTTTTGTGTGCCAAATTCATTGATTATCTATTTTTAAAATTAAAAAACCCACTAAAAAGTCCCTATTTATCATACAAAATTCATAAAAATTCAAAAATAGTCTTAAAAATTCCAAAAATATTAGAGTAGTTCTCTTTTGATTTATTTGATTTTCTGAATAAGTTTCATTGCTTTATCTTCTATAAAAAAACTAAAAATTTGCGAAACACTAAAAAAGTTATAAAAATTAAATGAAGTTATTGGGAAAAAAATCCAAAAATTATATTTTCAATTTCTTTTTGTAGATATTTCCTTGTAGTTTTTAATAAAAAAAGCTTCAAGGACTTTTGAGCATTTCCTCTATTTTAAATTTGAAAAATACTTCTAATTGTGAACTATTTGCATATTTTCTTAGTTTTTGATTTTTAGAAAATTCCAAAAACATTTGAAAAATTATCTAAAAATCCTTATAAAAGGTATAAAACCTATAAAACCCAAAAATAGTTTTACTTGATTTTGTGAGCATTTTTACCTTATTTGAAAAATAAAAAAGATTTGCTTGTTCACATTTTATTTCTTTTTTTATTTTCCTTACTTTGAAAAATTAAAAAATTGCAAAATTAAAAATCACTAAAAATAGAATAAAAATCCTTTGATTTTTGAATCGCCTACCTAGTTTATAATAGTGCTCCTTGAGTTCGACCCTGATCAGTATACTAAGTTAATAAAAGTAGCAACTCCACTTATTTGACTTGTCTGATTTCTTCGTGGTTGAGAAGTTTTCTTGATATCTAATCCGGTTGAGTCGGGTGACAATAGCATTGTTATTAATCAACTTAACCCTAGTTAGCCGGGTGATAATCAGAATGGCACCGTTGTAGAAGGGGCACACTAGGTAGTTAGGATTTTTGTCTACTCATTTTCTATTTTATTTGTCTCTAATTTCTATGACTACCTCTGATATATTTTTGTTTCACCTTTGTTGCGAGGGCCCGCAGAGTAAGGGAGGCACTCTTTGGAGTGCTGACGCCCTCGAGCGAGGTGGAGGCTGACTGTTCTACACCGACCGGTAGGAGAGAGCATCCGAGGAGAAGCTGGAGGAGGAGGAGACACTTATAGAAAGTAGTTTCATTTTTCGCATTTATTCCTGAATAACTTTTAATAATTTTAAGAGACCTTTGGACACTCAGACTTTATTTGGGGTCTGTTTCGTCGAGTGCTAGTGCACTCGGGGGACCTCACCAGATTTTCTGTTGTTTTTCATCGCATTTATTTTTATTTTTTTCTGTAGTTTTAGCCCTTAGACTTGGGATTCTATTTGGTTGAGACAGGTAGTGATTAAGGTCCAAACACCCTAATTGAATATATGTGCCTAAGAAAGTGATTGGACTTAGTTAAATAATAAAAAGCTAAATATTTGGATTAGAAAACGCGTGCCGCGAGAGGTCGTATATAGCGCTGGCAGGACCCACTGTAGTGGGCATCAATCGACATCTAAGATCGGACTTTGGTCTCTCTTCTGATTATTAGCTGCCGGTTCTTCCCATAATAGAAATTTATATCTTAGGGAGTTTTCTTCATGCATCATTTAATTAGTTTTAATTCTGTCTTTCAATTATACGCGGATCACTTTGCATGTAGACTGCTGGAGCAAGATACACATTCTAACACGTGCATGCATCATTACTTTTATCGCACATCGGTTTTTCCGTCTTCCTCCCTCTATTTTATTGGACTTAGAATAAAAAGGAAATCGGAAATTTTGTTTTGGGGAAAGGTATCTAAAAAAGAGATAACCCAATAAAAGCGGGATTGCTAAACAAACTTGACCTAAAACTGTGCTTAAAGATTAATTTCCTTGTTTTGGGGAGAGTACCCCCTCATTGTCTGATTTTATCTGTAGAGAGTTGAGCAGCGCACATCAGAATAGAGCCAAGTTTGGATTCTCTTTAGACTATCAGTTCTACAAAAATGATTAGCTACTCTCCAGTGAGGGAATGCAGGTAACCGGTAAACAACCCATGTTTCCTTAGATGAGTGGGTGGTTTAGAGGACACTGCGTAAAGCTTTGTCCTCAAGTAACGGGTATCCAGAAATATTTTTTACTAACTCCAGCCAGTCGTAAGAATTCAGGCCAGTCTCTAGGGAAAATCGAGCACCTAACAGCTCGCTAACTTGATTTCAAGACTATATTATCACCAAAGATAAAATTGACAAGATTAATGATCGAATTCTTACGATCATCACAGTGTTGAGTTGGTGAATTGGGAGTTTGATTTCTCATCTTGTTTGCAGTCCAGATCTAATCTTCATAAATCCCCAGGTCACGATGATGGGTAGGCGGTCTCTTAGGCTACCTTTGGTAGCACCGCTTCTCAGCACCTGATGAATCTCCATTTCATCACCTTTATTCTTTCATTTTGGCCTTTAAAATCTAGCTAAATTCATGCATGTATCATTAATTTGTCAAAATAAATGACCATTAATTTATACAAAATACTGTATGTTTAATGTATTTATCTCTAAAATAAAAGAATAAAGGATAGAAAAGAAAAAGAGCGAAGTGTCAAGGATACTAGAGTGACCCTAGCCCCTGAGACTTAGTCATCATGATGACTTAGTCGATAAGGAATAAAGTTGAGGGAGATAGGGCGACTAATTGCACAGAAAAGACTGAACATATCACTCTGCAAACTAGGCTAACAATTGCTTTTTGGGACCTATTTTATTGCTGATTAATTACACACCAGATAATGAAACTTTATACATGAAAGTTGTAGATAATAATATAAAAAAATATAAAATTTAGTTCAACAAAAATAATATACAATGTACATTTTATACACAAAATAAGATTCCAAAATCCCAACTTCCCAGACCCATATCTCTCAAGTAAAAGCTCAAAATATACGAAAATCACCTTTAATTGTATATAACTTTTAATAAGCTATTCAATGAAGGTGGTTTTATTTTTTTGGAGTTAAGGTGTGAAAGTTAGATTTTAGACCCCTATTGTATAATTTACCCAATTAAAAAAATATTTTATTTATTCCTTATAATTATTATAATTTTATGTTTTAATAATCTTGTAAATATTATTTATAATATATGTACATTTTAAAATCAGAATAAAATAATAAAGAAAATATTAAAATAAAATATGTATGTAAAATACATGAGTAAAATACCTATACGTATACATATATATATATTTAATAAACTTATCTATTTAAGTGTATTTAATATATCAACAAACTATAAAAAATATATTTAAGTATATAAAAATAAGTTATAATTTTATAAAATAATAATATTAAAGAATAAATTCCAAAATACAAAATAAAAATGAAATACCTAAAACATAGGCAAATATACCTATATATGTACCCTAAAAAAATTAACTTGTAAATAAACACCTTTAAAAAATAAATAAAAATACGCATAAAATACTACAAAAAATTAGAAACATTTTTATTTTATAACCTAAAAATAATAAAACCAAATTCTATTTAGTATTCATTTTCCAAGGCATTTTTGCCTTGGAATTTCCTTGTTGATCCACGTGAACCAACCAGATGCATTCTTTTATTGACCGTAGGTCAACTGTCCGGCCTCCCTTCTGACGCTTGCCATAACTCACGGGGCCGCCCTGGTCACCATTTTCTCCACACCTCTTCCTTCACTCAGTACCCTCGAGACCACCACCATCCTGCAGCCCCTTCGTCCCTCATCCACGCCCATCCTCACATCTCCACCTACCCCCGCTCGATCGCACGCCATCGCCACTTGAAACTTGCTCAAAAATCACCTATAAATATACCCCCTCGCCTATTTGAACTTTTTGATCCCTCCTCTTCGAACTTTAGCCCCTCAGATCACTCCTATTAGCTTTCCCATGGTGACAACGTGGTACAGCCGGTGATTTGCAACGAGGAGAGAAAGGGGGGAGGTGTATCTACTCCATCGCTGACTGGTTCTGTTCCTGGCCCTTTAGGCCGATTGAGCCCTCATCGCGCATTCCTAGGTAGTTCTTTAGTTCGTCTTTCATTCTGCATCTTTAATTTGTATTTCTATCGAGCGATTAACGCTTAAATTAAAAATCCCCAAATCCTGAACCTTAGGTTCCAGGTCAAATGCACAGTAATCCGACCATCAATCCATCCACATTTCCTTGCCATATCGTTGCCCTTCGCTTTCTCCATCGATCCCTCGCTTCATCAACCCAGATCCATTGTGGATCTAGGAATCGAACTCCCTTCGCCGATTCACGTCGGAGCTCCCCCTCCATTCCATTCCCCCTACCATTTTGCGTAAACCCCCAAGTTGAGGAGATAGCCCTCGCACACGGGATCTTCTGGTGCTATTCTGCATGTCTGTAGGCGCATCCGGAGCCTCAACGTTCACCTGGAGCTTCTCCAGGTTGTCTAACCTCGTCGGAGCATCCTATGCCACCTCGCCTCGCCCAGACCCTACAGGAGCACATGGAGGAAGCCCAACTATCTGATGGGCTCATTGGAGGAGACAAAGATCGTCGGAGAACCGAGAAATGAAGAATCGAAATTCACCGGAGGGGTGTTCTTGCGTGTTCTTATGGCACCCCACTACGCCGTTTGATCAAGAACAACAGTCCAGATCTAATCTGGACCGTTGATTTCCAGCGAAGGGTACGCAAAGACCACCGTTCGATCAGCCACGTGGTGAGTCCAGGACGCTTGGATCTCAGCGCCTAAGTGGGTAATTTGCATAGCCTCCCTCTACATTTTTTGTATTTATTAAAAGGTCTTGTAAATGTTTTATGTAGCTTAGAAAACTTATAGATAAATTGCATGTAACCCCTTGAGCATTTCGTATATTGCAATTTAGACCCTGTCAGCATCATGTGTAGGCGCACATATATCTTGTAAAAATTGCATCTAGACCCTCACGGGTTTTACTGATTGTCTTTTAATACATAAAGTTATAAAATTAGTGTTAAATTATGGGGTAAAATTACACTGTGACCCTCACCTTTATTTATATTTGCAATTATACCCTTGCCAGGCTGAATATTTTTGTGCTTTGTTTTCCATTTATTAAAATTAATTCATGTACCAAAAATTACCAAAAAATAGGAGCAGGTACCTAGATGCATGCTTGATCACGCCATAAATTTACATTTGCATTTTATGCCCTTTCCTATTTTCTAAAAATCAAATAGTACATGGTTAGCCCCTGTTTGCCTTAGAAAAGCTAAAAATTATAAAATCATTTTCAAAAATTACAAAAAATATCATATGCTTGTTTAAGTATTATTAACCTTCAGCCCAAAAATCACTAAAAATTATAAAAGAAAACTCCTAAAAATTGAAAAAAAAACCCAAAACCTTTATAAAAATTTGTAAAATCCCCAAAAATCCCCAAAATAGTGATTTCTATTGTGTAAGTTTCTTTATATTATTATCTTTATATTAAAATTAATTTGGAGAAATTCTGAGACTATTTGATATTTTTCATCTCCTTTTTAAATCCAGCATTGCATTTTAGCCCCGTTTTAAGGTATTTTCAACTTTAAAAATATATAAAAATTAGCAAATATCCTTAAAAAATCACAAAAATAGTAAAATAATATTCAAAACCCAAAAAGATTTTATTTCTTTTATTTTGACTATTTTTTTAATATTTATATCTATATTAGTTTCCATTGTATACATACTCTATATATAGCCTTATTATATATTTTCAAAGGAATATATATTATATAATCAAAATCAAAATAAAAAAATATAAAATCAAAAAATAAAATAAAAAAATTAATTGATTAAAAACCCACATTATTTGACAAACCTTGTACATAGCTATATATACATATACCCCTATATTATTTATTTATAAATAATCTATGGTGCTACATCGTGTGTTCCCTATGTTCGACACCTACTTTTCTTGTCTCTGTACACATTTTATTGCAGGGTTTATAATAAATTTTGATCCACATTATCTTTATTGCCAAATATTCAATTGTGGGTTGATTGTTGAAATGGATCGGGTTTCGTGAGCGGTCACCACACCGACTGGACAATCTCACCTTGTGAGATTTCTAGACCCTCGCGGAAACCCTCTTTTCCAGCACCCCTGTCCATTCATCTAGAGCGGCTTCAGAGAGCTCATACACGCTCTCTGAACCCAAGTTCACTTCCACCCTGTTGTCCCTTGACCACCATTCTTCTACATCACATGAGGTACAACCAGAGCGGCCAGCACAACTATATATTCACTTGGCAGCACCTGAGCTCGGTACTTTTGCCTTTACAGAGATCGACAAGATGGCCAGCAATGAAAGAGTTACAACCAGAGCGGCCAGCACAACTATATATTCACTTGGCAGCACCTGAGCTCGGTACTTTTGCCTTTACAGAGATCGACAAGATGGCCAGCAATGAAAGAGTTGATGACCAGCCACAATCCTCTTCCTTTGTATTAGATCATGTAGCCATCAACAACACCCTCTTAGCATCCCTGGAGACCATGCAGAGACAGATTAGAGATCAGGGGATGCTCATGGTAGAGGTGAGGAGGGAAATGACTCAGATGAGAGATGGGAGAGCAGAGCCATACGAACCATCTGGTGGTGGGTAAATACCGAGACATAAGGACCGAGCGGATAACAGACGCTAAGAGGAGGCCCGTGATCCACAGAGACCCATACACACATGAGAGCGTTGCACAAACCTAGTGCAACTCTCACCCATAGTGGATCCAGCTGCCAACCATCCTTGGCGATTTCGAGCTCAAGCCCTAGACAATCCAGTTGTTGCCTAAGTTCTATGGGCACGCCACCGAGGAGCCCCATCTTCACTTGTAGGAGTTTGAGATGATTTGCAGTATAGTCCACGACAGATTTGTGGACGAGGACACGATCAAGTTGATAGCATTCTTGTTCTCCTTAGTTGACAGAGCAACCTACTGGCTAAAGCATTTGGGGAGGGTTGTCACCACATGGGAGCAGCTAAGGACCGCGTACCTTAACGAGTATTATCCACTCGGTCGGACAAATGCAACGCGAGCCATGATCAACAACTTCATAATAATCTCTAATGAGCAATTCCACGAGGCATGGGATCAGTTTAGAGAGCTCATCGACAAGTGTCCACATCACGACATCAGCAATTCCAATCTAATACAGAGCTTCTTATGTGGGATGATACCTGAGCTACAGGGATAGTTAATACCTCCTGTGGAGGGTTCTATTTCTCCAAAGACGAGGACCAGGTCTGGGCCATCTAAGAGGAGATGGCTAAAAGATACACTATGACGACCTAGTCCTGTGTCTACACTCATGGGAAGCCTCCCCCCACATGCATTATCTCACCATAGAGTAGCATGCATTGAGGTCCGTTTTTCTTCCTCTTCTACGACGACAACACTAGCAGAGTCATCAGCTGTCGACATGGGCATCATTAGCCAAAAGTTGGACCGGATGGAAATCATTGAGAAGAAGACATGCCAGAGCTTGGATAAGCTCAACAGCATAGATGAGTTGGCCCAAACTTTGAATGACCTTAAGACACAGATGATGTGCCTCCAAGAGGCACAGATGACTTATCAGCCACTGTCTAGGTCACGTGCTGATCAGGGGAGCAGTTCTTCATAATCCTTTGCCTCGTACTGACATGTTCACCACATCTAGGTGGAGCCCATTCAGCCACTCCTGCAATACCAGTTGCCACCACCACCTCTTCAGACACATAAATGGTGGTATACCAGAGAGATCAGCCATTGGCGTCCCTTTCTCCTCCAGTACACGAGCAGACGGAGCCATTGATGGAAGTCAACGGGATTTGGTACTCCCAGTACTAGCAACAACCCGGTATTTGTCATGATCACCCAGGTTTCAGATGGTCCACTGGTGGTGCTCAGTCCCAGCAGTAGCCTCCGGCACAATCAAGGCATGGAACCCAACAACAACAGTCTTAGTACTCCCAGCAGCATGTTCCTCGACCCTAATATCTGGGTCAGCAGTGGAGGCAACAACAACAACCTCATTGTCAATTTTCACAACCTCCCCATCACTCTTCCCATAGCAGCAGCACAACCAACCTCATTTCCAATGAGGCAACCCATCTGGTTGTCATACACATTCATATGAGAACCCAGCACTATACGATCTTGCTTGCATGCTTTCTGAGCAGCAAGCCACATTTCGACGAAAAATGGATGAGTTCCTACAGGATATGAGGGAGATCATCAAGGGCAAGGCCGCCATATCTACACAGATTGAGCCCAACCAGACAATCTTAATATGAAATCTTAGCAGGTACAATTTATAGAGTCTGCCACTCTTAGTGAGGTATTGGATGACATCCATTATTTATTTGATGCTGATTTTGTGACACTTAGGAGCAGTAGGAAGCCAGCAGGCGGCGACTCCAACAAGGATGATGATCTAAACAATGGTGTTGATGCTGTCATATCTCCAGATTATGCAGATGGTGGTGCTGATGCCAACAAAATACCAGATGATTGGCCAGAACGTGATGTTGATGCCGCACATTCAGATGTTGTCGGTGGTACTGATGCCACCAGGAGTCCAGCTGTGTTGACTCCTTCTCATGTACCTAAGGATGCTTTTAAAAAAATACAAAAAGTGGAAAAACTTTGAAAAATAAAAACATAAATAAATGAAAGTTTTATATATCTTCTCTTGGTTCATCTATTGTGATTAATGATATTTGTATGGATTCTAGTCATTTGCAAGACAGAGAGCTATTCCTATTCCAGACCCTTAAGCTTCTGAGGAGGGTCCTTCTGTCCCCTTCCTTCAAGCATTCCGCTTAGGGAAGGACAAAAAAACCCCAAAAAGCGATACCAACTAGAGTTCAACGAGCAGATGATAGACATATTTCATATCCAGCTAACTCTATAGGAGGCACTAGAGCACATCCATCTCTTCCAAAAGAATTTTAGAGTAAATACCACCATCCGTAGGAAGAAGAGGCACAATCACAATGTAGAAATCCATGTGGTCACTCATGCCACTTGCTTCGCCATCTAGAACAGATTTCCAGCCAAGAGACCATATACAGGGGATCCGTATGTTAGATACCATATCCATGAGCAGCGGTTCGATCGTATTCTATTAACAAATCTTCCATTAACCTTCTTCCGACTGCCTTACTTGATCGTTTCAAGTTTGACCCTCTTAGACAGAGCAAGACGGTTCTTCAGTTTGCAGACAGATATGTTACGAGGATGATGGGGTTATTGAAGGACATTGTCATTACAATTCAGGGCTTGGAATTCCCGGTGGACTTCGTTGTGTTGGACATGGAGATCCCTGAGTGTGTGACCGATACCCCCATCATTTTAGGATGGCTTTTATTGGCCACAACCAAGGTAATGTCCGATCATGATAGTAGGAAGGTATACTTTCACGTCGAGGGCAAGAATATACAAATAGAGACGGTTAAGGAGTTGACAGTTAGATTTTTAGCTTGCTCAGAGCAGAGTTCAGAGCAGATGACAAACTCAGAGCCAGACGTCCACTATAAATGTGATTTGTGATCACAGATGATAAAGTAGTTTGGGAAGACCCGATTTCATGAGATCTTGTCACACCTTAAGAGTCCATTGATTCACATATGCAATGAATGAGAGTTCAGAGAGCACACTAGTGGCATAGGACACTTTACAGGCTGATGATTCCGATCTAGTTAGCGAAACAATTTTCCTTTCTTGTGATTCAGATCCCTCAGACTCAGACACTGATTTCGATTGGCAGGACTTTGATGAATATTTACTGTGTTTGATGTCTACAGAGCCCACATCTAGAGCGGAGATAGAGGCAATACAGTTGATAGACACACCAACAAGGTTATCTTCATCGATTTCAGAGATATAGCGAGAGTTCTCCCATTCAGATTTGGTAGCCTTCACCCATACCTTTCAGAGATCGGATTGCCAGCTCCCACATGCCCAGAACTGAAGACCTTGTCACATAGTATGAAGCACAGATTACTTGCAGGTGAGCCAAAAATGCTTCCAGTCATTATCTCAGCAGATTTGACTGATGACCGAGAATCTCGTTTGATGGAGGTTCTTGAGAGAAACCGCAAGGCAATCGGTTGGTCTGTAGTAGATCTCCAGGGGATAAGTTTGGCCCTGTGCTCCCACCACATCTATCTTGAGGATGACGCTAAGCCTTCGCATGAGTTCCAGCGTAGGCTGAACTCAAATATTCGAGATGTGGTCATGAAGAAATATCCAAGAAGTGGATCACTGATTTTACCTGCCTCATCTCCGACTCCAATTGGGTTAGTCCATTACATGTGGCACCCAAGAAGACGGGTATCACTACAATTGTGAGTGTATCTGGAGAGGAGATAGCTACCCGAGAATCCACTTCTTGGAGGGTCTGTGTGGACTATAGACGATTGAATTAGGCTACCAAGAAGGATCACTTCCCATTACCATTCATTGATCAGATTATTGAGAGATTAGTTGGGAAGAGTCATTATTGCTTTCTTGACGGGTACTCGGGATATAATCAGGTGGACATTGCACCCGAAGACGCGGATAAAATGACATTCACCTGTCCATTTGGAACATATACTTTTAGACGAATGTCCTTTGGATTATGTAATGCCCAGCTACATTCCAAAGGTGTATGCTTTCCATCTTTTTAGACATGGTGGTGACTATTTATAGGTCTTCATGGATGATTTTTTGATCTATGGTGATGGGTTCGATGCTTGTCTTGCTTGGCTAGACCGTGTACTTTAGCGTTGCATAGAGGTCAACCTAGTTCTATCTTGGGAGAAGAGTTATTTTATGATGACTCAAGGGATGGTCCTTGGTCATATCATCTCCAACAGGGGCATGTAGTTCGATCCGGCCAAGGTGGATATCATCAGGAAACTCAATCTGTCGTCCAACTTGAAGCAGTTGCGATCTTTTCTGGGGCATATTAATTTCTATCGACAGTTCATCCAGGACTTCATTCGTATTTCCCGATCGCTTACTGATCTTCTCACGAAGGACACCGAGTTCATTGTAGATGATAAGTGTCTTTCATTATTTGAGACTCAAGAATTTAGTTTTGCAGGCTCCTGTCTTTCAGCCACCTAATTGGTCTCTCACATTCGAGATCATGACGGATGCTTTTGATTTTACCGTAGAGGTTGTTCTTGGACAGAGGAGGGATGGATTGCCATTTTCATACACTACGCTAGCAGGATTTTGGATGCTGCTGAGCGAAATTATACTGTTATAGAGAAGGAGATGCTAGCTATAGTATTTTCTCTTGATAGGTTCATGTCATATATCTAGAGTGACAATTTATACAGATCACACCGCCATCTGGTACTTAATGGCTAAGAAGGATGCCAAGGCACCCTTAGCTAGATGAATCCTTCTACTCCAGGAGTTTAATATTGAGATTAAAGATAAACCTGGAGTCATGAATGTGGAGGCGGATCACCTCTCCTGATTAGAGCATCTTGAGGATTCTGAGACTACCACAGCTATCACTGAGACATTTCTAGATGTGGCGATTCTGGCTATTACCTCGCTCCCATGTTATGCTGACATTGTGAACTATCTTGTTGCCAAGAAAGTTCCACAAGGTTGGACCAGGCAGCGACTTGAGACTTATCTAGCGAAGGCCAAGTCGTACCACTGGGAGGATCCCACTCTTTACCACGAAGGAGAGATAGTGTCTGGCATCGGTGTATTCCTCAGGAGGAGTACCATAGTGTCCTCACCTATTGCCACAAGCTTGAGGCATGATGACTAATGATGTGATTTTCAGGCTGGTTAAGGCAGATTATTAAGCAAAGTTCATTGTCCTTAATCAACTAAATCGATCACAAGAAAAATAACCACTAAAGTAAATGAAGGAAATCAATGTAAGCGGTCTGCTATTTTTATTTACCTGGTATAGCTACCAGGGTCGAACACAAGAAGCACGGAAATGAACGAAGTAGTCAAATTTCAAAAATAAAACAATTATTTAGTTATTTATAATTTTTACATTTTTTATTTTAATAAAAGGACAAACAAGCACTAAATGTAAAACATACACACAAAACTCTGGATTTTTGAAAATAACAAAAAATGCTCAGAAAATAAAACTAAAAATATTTTTGGATTTTATGAGTTTTCAAATGTTTTGTATATTTTTAAAATTTTTAGATGTTTTTGTGATTTTATCAATATCAAACAATGCTCAAAATATAAAACAGTACACAACCATGACCAAATTGTAAATTAAAAATATTTAAGTGCCCCAAGGTTCTGGATAAAATTTTATGATAAAATGTAAACAAAAACCTACAAACAGAAACTGAGAACATATTTTTTCGATTTTATATGATTTTTATAAGTTTTTGGTTGTTTTGTGATTTTTAAGATTTTTATATTGAAATTTCAAACAAAATTATTACTGAAGGTAAAGCACTACAAGAGACATAACATGAATTTTTGTGGAATTTTTAACGTATTTTTCGAATTTTTATAAAACTTAGACAGGACACTTTTTAGGGGTTTTTCGAATTTTAGAAATAGAAAATGCAATCAAATCAATCCAACAAAATTACCATAAATAATAAACTCTAACAAGAGCTAGATGTAATTTTTAGGTAATGTTTATAATTAATTTACTATTTATTAAGTCCAATAAAAGGCATGCAATTAAACATAGCTCATAGGGACCAAAATGCAATTAATTTAACTTTTTGGACCAAATAATAGCACACGATAAAAGTATAGGGTCAATTCTGTAAAAAGCCCAACCAATTCACATACATGTTCAATATTCAATGCACAGGGGTATAAATGTAATTATTGAAAATTAAACATGCCTTTCATAACATTAAAAGAGTTCAGGACATAAGTTGCGAATAACCCAAAGATCACGTGGGGATACACGTGTCTCGAACTCGGAAGGACTAAACTGCAAATGCTAAAAGTGTGAGGTCCAAACTGTAAATGGTTTTAACTACACATTTTATTTAACAGACGAATTCTAAAAGCATAAACATGTAAGGGCACAAGGGAAATATACCCAATGGGGCACGTGGTGCACGCATGGACCAGCTCTAATGTAGTACCCTGATGACTGCAGCTGTCGAATCTGACTGTCCAGGGGATATCGCGGATACGCGGTCAGATTTGACAAGTCAGATCCAATCTAACAGTCTGGGAACCCCTTTTATCGGGTGGCTCAGATCATATCTGGCAGAGGAGGAGCTCATCCACGAAGAAGAGGGCGTATGCAAGAACACAACTCTAGTGAACTTCAACCGAGCAGCGGAGAATATCCGATGCTCTGATGAAGTCGCCAAGACGTCCGACAAGCTAATGGAAGTGATGCGCGTCCGGTGGCGGGCTCTGATGAAGGAGACGACGGTTAGATGGGCGTGAAGGTGAAACTCCTCTTGAGGCTACTCCACCAGGGCAACTAGGGGTCCAAAGTGTCATCCTCGTGCACGATAGTACCTTCAAAGAGCAGAGGGCACTTGGGGCGACGCTCCGGTCTGGGTTATTACTTAAGAAGATAAGGGAAGCTGTTGGGGATTGTGTTCGACCTTCGGTGAAGGTGGGGAGGGAGGTCTAAACCTAATCTCATTATGATGGGTGAGGTTTAGGGTGATCAGGGTGCGAAGGAAGGTGTGGGATGAGTCGAAGGAGCGATCGATGCGGATGGATGATCGTAGCGGAGCTCCGACTAGCTAGTTGGAGCAGAGGAACTGGCGACAGTGAGAACAGGGAAGATGGATCAAAATAGGGAAATACGGATGAAAGAAGCAATACCTGAGGCTACCAATGAACTCGGGAGCTCCATACAAAGGTGGTCGACGGGGTCTTGGTCTCAACCAAGCTGCGGCTGACTGGGAGGTTGCTCACGGTAGTTCTCCAGCCATGAAGTAGGCTACGAGGCTCTAGGCATCTTCGGACGATCCTAACCTACTCCTCCGGTAGCTGTCACTCTAAGGAAGGGAGCTCGGGGTCTGTGGTGGTGCGAGGGACGAGATGAAGAGTACATGAGGCGGAGAAGATGCTTTATAGGGTGCTCCAGGGTCCAGAAAGATCGGCGTGCAATGAGGAACCCTAGGCAGATCCGGCTGTGCCAAGGGATCCATGAGGATCATGGATGTGAGTGCTACAATCGGGCATATGACTTGAGTAAAGAGGTGGCCGGGTTCGGGCGCAAGAATTCGGAGAAGGAGCTCCGACGAGACAAGGCGTGACCCAACCCGACTGGAAGAGTTCGTTGCGGGGTCAACGATCCAATGTGGACCACTGAGAATTCAGAATGTACAAAAAAAGAAAATTAAATTAAAATAGTAAATAACATTAAAATAAAGATTGTATAAAATAAAAAATATTTATTATTTTATAAAGTATTTTTCTATGATTTTTATTTATTTTTTTATGAAAAATAGAATAATGTATATACATTATATAGTATTATATACAAGTATAATATACCTATGTATTATGTGCAATTATTTTTATTTTATTAATTTTACAAAATTATTTTTATTTTCTATTTTTTTATTTACAAAATAATTTAAGGGGTACACAAAGATTTTTGTTTTATTTTTATTAAATAATTAAAAGTGTCAAATAAATAGTTGATATATTATATACATGTGTATTTTATACAAGAATTTGATGATTTTATTTTTAATTTTATTTTGCTTTTTTATTATTATCATTTTTATCTTATTTCTAAGGTTATACACAAGTATGTAAAAGAATGAAATATTTTTATTTTGTCAAAAATAAATAAATAAATAATATGTACAAGTACATGTGATATGTACAATACATAGTATACCCCTATCTCAACCTACTTATTTTCTTTGTGATCAGGTCAAGACTTGACCTTCTCTTAGGGTTTGGGTCACTCTATATTTATTCTAAATACATCCTTCTTTTTTTTCGCTTTATTCTTTTATTTTTACAAAAATAGGTGTTAGTTATGCATTATTAACCTAGGCATGCCAAATGCTAAGTTATTATATTTATAAGTATTTACATATGTTTTTGCCAAAAAGAAGAGCTAAAATAAAGAATAAAGAGTGAGAATTGTAGATTCATCAATGACATCACTCTGGGACACAAACAACACAAAAGGTGCTCCAATATGTACTTTGGTAGCCAACACTCCTCAAGGATTCAGATGAATTCGTGAAGCGGGGTACTGACAGTCAAAGGATGGGCTGTTGTGGTCATAGAGACATGATGCCGATGCAACCCATTCACTTCTGTGAGGTTTTTGATGCACGGGGAATTGATTTTATGGGTCCATTCCCTTAGAGTCAGGAGTTCAGGTACATTTTGTTGACTGTGGATTATGTGAGTCGTTGGGCTGAGGCTATCCCTGCCCAAACGAAGATAGTTTGCAGATTTTTGAGCAAGAATATCATATCACAGTTCAGGGTCCCTAGAGTTTTGATTTCTGACGGGGGACTTATTTTATCAACGACAAGGTAAGGGCCCTTACTAACGAGATCAACATTGACCATAGAGTTGTCACTCCATGCCATCCACAGATGAATGATCTTGCTGAGGTTTCAAATAGGAAGATCAAGAGTATATTGCAGAAGGTTGTCCGCCCAGACTAAAAGGATTGGTCATAGCTTTTGGACTCGATCTTGTGGGCATATAGGACATCCTTCAAGACACCTTTGGGTACATCTCCTTTCTGACTCGTTTATGGCAAGCCATGCCACTTACCTGTTGAGATTAAGCACAAGTCACTTTGGGCCGTCACTGAGATACTTTTGGATCTTGAGAGTATATGAGATCAGAGGAGAGCAGAGTTGGCAGCCCTGGAAGAGTTGAGAGATACAACCTTCTCAAGTAGCCTAAATATAAGGACCGAATGAAGATATGGCATGATTCTAACATCAGCCATAAGCAATTTGAGCCGAACCACAGATTATGGCTATTTGATGTTAGAATGAGATTATTTCCAGGGAAATTACATAGTAAATGGAAAGGTCCGTATTTAGTCAGAAAGGTGCATGACAATAGTAGTATTGATATATCTGAGCTGTCTTCTGAGTCCACCTTTCAAGTCAACGGTCATCGACTGAAGCCCTATCGTGCTCATGATCCTTTGACCGCTGATGTTGCCCCTATCCATTTCGTATGAGATGTGTTCTTTGACTCACATCTTATGCATCTCATACCTGAGTTACACTTCTTTCCGCCTCTCTGCATATCCATATTGTCCATATCATTCATTCATTCATTCATTTTGTTTAACACTCCATGCCTCATCATATGATTGTTGCTATACTTAGGATGCACTTTATCCTAAGTATAAGGGAGATGTTGAACTTGTGTTGTTCATATATCTGTTCAACCTATTACCTCTGTTTTGTTGCCTTTATTCAGGGAATTTGACCCTTAGTATAGGGGAGGTAATATCTGTTTTTTTTCCTTTCTTTGATTCTTCTCTCGCTTGTCCCTCAACTGTTGATATTCTTTTCTATACTTAGGAATCTTTTACCCTAAGTATAGTGGGGGACAAGTCAAGTCGATGATTTCGTACATTCTATTCCTCGATCTTCCCCTCCAGTTACAGTCTTCTATACTTAGGATTACTTGATCCTAAGTATAGGAGTGAATCGCCGAATTCTATTCATCATATTCTTTCATTTTTTTATATCACTGTAGTATAGGATTCTTTTCATTCTTCTCTACTTAGCATAATTTATGTCTTCCTCTGTCGCTCTTTGATCACTCTGAAGACATCGTTCGATCTAAGTATAGAGGGTATCTTATATATTGTATGTATACTTTAGCCATAACGTACTTTGGGGATAATAACATGGCTATTATTCGTAAAATTGGTATAAAAATATTTGCAAAAATATGCCTAAAATTTATGTAAAAAATTTTGTATTTTTTTAAAAACCTTTGTAAAATTATTTTTGTAAAAATTTTTGTAAAAATGTTTTGTTTGTAAATTATTTTGTATCAAAATTATGTATATGGTATAAATGTTTGTAAAATATGTGAAAGCAAAATGTTTGCAAAATCTTTTTTGAAAAGATGTTTGTAAAATGATTTGTAAAATAGTTTGTAAAACTAGTTTTGAAAAAGTTTTGAAAATATTTTGGAAAAATTTTGAAAAATTTTGTAAAATATTTTGTCACATGGGTTATAAGTTCTGGGTATATCAATGTGTATATATATATATGTATTGCAAATTATGTGTAAATAAAACTTATATTTATTTGTAAACTTTGTATATAAACTCTTGTGTATAAAATCCCTTTACAAAATACTTGTAGATAAAATCCACTTGTAAAAAGTGTATATGAAACTTGTGAATAAAACCCTTGTAATCGTGTACATATTCTTGTAAATACGTTTGTAAAATCTTACTTTCTTTTCTTATTAAAAATACCAAATAAATTTGCAAAAATTCTTTGAAAAAAACTTTTCAAAAAGAATTTTGTCTTTTCTTTTCAAATGTATGTATTTTTCAGAATAGTATTGACATTTAAACTAGTCTGGAATAAAAGTGAAGAATGGAGCTTGGTTAAGACCTTAATCCACTTAAATTCAGAGGAACCTTATAGGAACTGGAGTTAAGACTTTTCAGGTCTATAGCGACTTAATTCTTTGAGTCGACAAGACTATGTTCACATATCATTTTGATTGGTCTAAGTAGAAAACTTAACAATGCACGCACGATTCTTCTTGGCCTTAACTTGGACAAGCACTCTTCATGTAGCTCTTCATGGATGGGGTGATGAGGAGGCAGAATCCTTTGGCTTGGGGTTGCACACGGGTGTACAACAACTAGTGGGAGCATCCGTCTTCCTCTAGGGAGGGAAGTGCATCTCAACCTGGTCTAGTAGCATTGAGGTCTAACAACATAATGCTGTGGGGTTGCGATAATGCTTCAAAAGAGGGATAGTCTACATGCTCAATAAGAAAAACTCCTTATATACATGTCGCACCTTGTAGATATGTTGTAAATATATGCCATAAAAAATGCAAAAAAACTCTAAAAAAGTGGACATACCTGATTGAAAATAAAATGCATGTTGTAATGTACATAGTTGAATAAGCAAAGCTTATGTGATACATTGTCTCATCTTAAGGAAGCTTGTAGTTGGAGACTTGGCTACACCGGACAAGCTCCAAAGGATACGAAGCTACAGTGGCTACGGTCCATTCTATTCTTTCCCCTCTTCTTGAGCCGGTTACACTTGAACTTAGAAGGGAATACCCTGTTCCTCAAGGAAAGAGTTGCTGACTGTGGGACTAGAGTTACCTTGTCAAGGAAGATTATTTCTTTGCCATTTTTTAGGTGGAGAGCTATCCATCACTTACATAATACAAGTAAGGATTCATAGTCGTAAAAATTTGCGTATGTAGACTTGTTCTGACCTGGCTGTTGAGGCGACCTCAATAGAAGTCTTGTGGAACTTAGAGTCTGTCAGGTTTTAATTCCATTTCCCAATAAAGTTCCACCAAACTAATAATCTAAAGGTCTGACCGGGCTCCATACTCCAATTTTATGAAGATAAGTTTAATAATCAATATTGTCTAAAAATTATTTTTCTTTTCCTTTTCTTTATTTCTTTTTCACTTCTTTTTCAAATAAGTGTTTGTTAAGGGACTAGCAAAGGTAAAGTATAGGGAGATGATGAATATATAATTCTCATACTTTATTCTTTTGTTTTAGCCAAATCTTTTAGCAAAAACATCTGTATATATATAATCCAATAAATTAGCATCAAGCATGCATTTGTTAATATTGTGTAATTAACATTCTTTTTGTCCAAAAGAAAAGAATAAAGAAGAAAATAAAAAGAATAAAATAAGACTATAATTATGTAATAAGTACAGGCTGACCTGAATACTGAGAGAATGCTAAATATTTGTCTGATCGACAAGGAACAAAGTAAGGAGGGATAGGATCAATATTCATCACCATTCTTCATATATATATATATATATTATATAATTTGAATATATTGTATTTTTAAATACTTGTATATATTCATAAGAATGTTATAAATTTAAAATAAAAATCATAAAATACAAAATAAATAAAAGGAAAAATCAAATTCTCATTATAAAAGTGCCATACTTATATATATTATACAAAATAACTATTTATTTGACACTTATATTTATTTTGTAAAAATAAATTAAAAGTTCTTATATATTTCTTAAATTATTTTGTAAGTAAAAAAATATACAATAAAATGTATTTTTTAAAAAAATAATAAAATAAAATATATGTATATAGTATATAGGTATATTATACATGAACATAACACAATACAATATACAATATATACCATAATATAGTTATTAATAAAAATAATTAAAAATCACAGAAAAACGGTTTGAAAAATAACAAACATTTTTAATTTTATTCATTTTTTATTTTAAAAACCATTTGTTATTTATTATTCATTGTTCTTTGATTTATGGGGATAGAAATTTTTGATTGGTCGACCGGTTTTGTTGACCCAGGTCAACCTTTCCTTCCAATCGGGTCAAACCCGATTCCTCTTGCTAGAGGCATTTTCTCGATACTTTCCAGCCTGACTCCGATAACCATTCACCTCGATTCTTGCGCCTGATTCTTCGCCTAGGATCCGTGAGGATCACATATCCCTAGGTTTCGCCGGATCTTCCTAGGGTTTCCCCCATTCTTCTGATCTTTCTAGAACCCTAGGACTGTCTATAAGTTCGCTCCTCCACCTACTTCACTCGATAGCTCGTCCCTCGCACCTCCTCTCCTCCCTTGGCATCTCTAGAACGTGACAAGGTTTTTTGGCATCCTCCGGAGCTCGATTTGGTGGTCGATAGTGCGTTGCTCATACGTGGCCAGAGTAGCTCCACCGTGTTCCACCTCTCTTGCCTGACGCAGCAGGGTTGAGGCTAGGACTTCACTTCCACTTCGTCGCACCTTGCTGATCACTGTAGAGCACTCATGTACTCTCCATTTTACTCCAGTTCACGTTTGAACTCCGATTTCAGTTGCCGATCACCGTTCGCTAGCCTGGCTCCGACCATTAGTTCTGGAGCCCCATCCAACCATTTGACCACTTTGATTCGACCCTCTGCTCACCCTTCACCTTCTCACCATCCTATCCCCTCTAATCTCGCTCATCAGAGCGAGATTGGGATCGATCTCCTCCCCTCATTTTTGTCGGAGACCAACTTAGCATCCCCCGTCTCTTCTCTGATTATCTTTGTAATAAAGCAGGGCCGAAGCGTTGTCTTAGAGCCACGTTACTCCCTACATGCACATGAGCACAAAAGGAGAAGAGATTGACCCCCGGTTGCTCAGGCGGAGCAGCTCCAAGAGGACCCCCTTCACAAAATACATCCGAACGTCGTCCGCTCCACCGGAGCACCTCAGTCGACGCACACCACTCTGAGTGACGTGTTGAGCCTCTTGGCAAGCTGATCAGAGCCGAGTAGCGCCAACTCCATCTGATCAAAGCTCACCCCACTCCATATTCTTCCAGACCCCTTCACACCCGTTAGATACAGCAACCTTCGCCCAGACTTGATTAGGACTGTTGATCCACACCCTTTTTTGTTACGTTTGATCAGCTTTTCAGGAGATATGCATCACACGTCAGCCCAGCTTTTCAGAGCTGTTAGATCCACCTTCTCACGGTCATCTGGACCGTATGTCAGAGAAGCTCCACGCGTGCGTCACGTGCCCTTGCGAAGGGTATATTTTCCTTTTACCCTAGTTTTTACTTTATTTAGTTTCAGTCCTGTAAATATATGTCGTAGTGTAATATATTTTGGATAATTTGTAGTTAGGACCTCGTACTTTATTTATTCACATTTTAGACCTGCCAAGTTAGAGTCACGTGCGTCCACACATGCTTTTGTGGGATATTTGCATACTTTGTCTTGAGCTTTTTACTACTTAATGAAATAATCGTAGTTTTCTTAATTGCATTTATGCCCCTGTAAACAGTGAATCACGTGTAGCACATGTTTATTCTGGATAAATTGCACCAAGGCCCCTCGAGTTTTCTTACGTGTTATCAGTTTCCCTAGGACTCAAAATATCTGCAAAAAGGTCCCTACTTCACTATTTTTAAGTGTCTTTTATTAATTGCAATACATAGCGATTTGGCCCTAAAAATTCCCAAAAAATAGAAGTGGCTCCTACTAGTGTCTATTTTAGGAGATAATTTTTGTGTACCAAATTTCCTTGATTGTCTATTTTTAAAAATTAAAAAACCCACTAAAAAGTCCCTATTTGTCATACAAAAATCATAAAAAATATGAAATAGTCTTGAAAATTAAAAAAATAGAGTCGTTGTCTTTTGATTTTTTATTTTTTTGAACAAGTTTCATTGCTTTATCTTCTATAAAAATCTAAAAATGTGCAAACACAAAAAAGTTATAAAAAATCATATAACATTATAGCAAAAATCCAAAAATTGTACTTTCAGTCTTTACTTGTAGATATTTCCTTGTAGTTTTTAATGAAAATGGTTTCCCATTGTTTTGAGCATTTCCTCTATTTTAAATTTGAAAAATGCTCTTGACTGTGGACTGTTTGCATATTTTCTTAGTTTTTGATTTTAGAAAATTTCAAAAACTTTTGAAAAATTATCAAAAAATCCTTATAAAAAGTATAATACCTGTAAAATCCAAAGATATTTTTACTTGATTTTTTGAGCATTTTTACCTTATTTGGAAAATCCAAAAAGTGTTTCTTGTTCACATTTTATTTCTTGTTTTATTTTTCTTATTTTGGAAATTTAAAAAATTGCAAAATTAAAAATCCTTAAAAATAGAATAAAAATCCTTTGATTTTGGAATCATCTACCTAGTTTATAATTGTGCTCCTTGAGTTCGATCCTGATCGCTATACCGGGTTAATAGAAGTAGAAATTCTACTTCTTTAACTTGTCTGATTTTATTTGTGGTTGAATAAATTTTCTCGATATCCGATCTGCTTGAGTTAGGTGACACCGACATTGCTATTAATCAACTTAACCCTATTTAATCGGGCGATAATTAAATATATATAATTAAAAATTAAAAAAATAAATATATATAATAAAAAATTTAAAAATAAAACACCCACAAAACCATTAATTAAATGATTAATTGAGTTAATATTGTACATATATACCTATATTATTTATTCATTATTTATTTATAAAATAATATACTTGCTACATCGACTTGTCTCCCTTTGTTTGACACCCAGACTACTTGGCCACTATACACATTTAATTCTGGGTTATAATATTTGTGATCCATTCACATTTGCTTTCACTGCTTGATTCTGTATATTGTATGGGTTGATTGTTGCTTAATCCATTGGTCTTTGTGAGAGATATTTTGATGACAGTGTGCCCGCCTTGTGAGGCATGCACGCCTCTTTCCTCAAATTATTTGGGTTAAACACTTTCTTGCTATTAGAACATATTCAAGTCTAAATTAAAGGATTTGATTAAGTACACTAAAGAATCTTTGAAATGCAATATTGACAAAAATATCATTTTTGATAAAGAATGGAAGAAACTTCATCTTCCTCATAGGGTTAAAATATTATGAGTAAGATTTTGATCTTTGGGACCTCTACCTCTGAGGAGGTGTAATGTTAGGTCGAAGCTATCGAATTGAAGAGTAGTAAGCACTACCCTCATATTTTATTGTATAAACTTTAGGAACTATGTTAGGAGATGCACTCACAACAGGGAGCCACAAGGATTAAACATGGAAATTCTCCTATTTGTAGGGGTGTTGAGACGCTTTTGGAGAGGGTCTAAAGTATCCTCACAAGGAGAAAACACTGTCGCTATGGCGACCGCTCACTAACGGCGAATTAGACAATAATTAACCCACAAATGACTATAGCAATAAAAAGCAAAATAAACATGGAGTCAAAATTTATTGTAACTCTACAAAATGTGTGTATAGGTGTAGGTATGTAGAGTGTCGAACACACAGAGCAAACGTGATAGATTGGGAAATTAAGAACCAAAATTGTCCTTCTTCTTGTATTTTTTGTTTGGGTTTTTAATTATTTATTTTTATGGACTTTATTTTTTATTTGTTTTTAATTTTATAAATTTTAGTTTATTTTTATATTTTCTGATTTTTAATTTTATTTTTTTAATAAAATATACATAACTATATATATAATAATATAGTGGAATATAGTTATAAATATAGACAAAATAATAAAAATTTACAGAATAAAATGTTTTGTATTTTTTATACTATATTTGTGATTTTTGGGTAAATTGTGCTAATTTTTTGGATTTTTAAAAGCTGAAAAAGTAAAAAATAGTGACTTTTTAAATAGGCAGAATTATTTTGTAGTTTAAAAAACTAATAGCGTCAAAATTTTCTAAAACTATTTTTAATAGATACTATATAATATAAATAAAATTCAAAAATGAATAAATATTTTTTGGATTTTTAAAAGCTTTTTTATAAATTTTTATAAAGATTTTGGAGCTTTTTAAGTTTTAGTGATTTTTTTTCTATTTTTAGGGATTTTTGGTATCCCCCTTTGGCCAGGCTCGTTCCAAAGAGCGGATGGTGTAATAACGGTTAATAGTCTTTCCATTCCCGGTCGTTTCCTTCCGCTCTCGCCAAGAGACGACCGCCCCTGTCCCATTCCTTTTTCCCGCAACTAGATTCTCATTTCATCTGCTTTGTTCCAAAAAGAGTTGGAGGTATAATAGCATCGTATGATCCCTCTCCCTTTTCCACCCAAACATACACTATTTTTTGGAACTTTTAAATGCTATTTTATTTTTTTGGATTTTTTAAGGAAAAATAAAACGTGCTATTTTGATTTTTAATAAGTAGGAAAAATGCCTAAAATGAAAAAAACTAAAATTATAGTGTGAAAGAGCAAGCAAAGAGGCACAAAACCTATTTTTTCATAATTTTGGGAGCACGAATGATATTAGAAAATAGATAACTTGCATAAAAATTATTTGAACTAGCGAGGGTATTTTTGCAATTAAAAATAAATATAAGGTCTATTCTACAAAATACCCAAAAGTTACAACTATTATTCAAAATTTAAATATTAAAATACAAGGACAAAAATCTACAAGGGTAAATGTGCAAAATGCCGAGCTCATGTGGGATGACACGTGAGCTGAGCTGGTAGGGACCAAAATATCAAAAAGCTCAGGGGTTCACTTGTAAATAACCCATAAAATATAAAACATGATTTAAATATTATAATACTAAATAAAAAGGATTTTTATCATTTGTGCCTCTCTGAGATTTAGCAATTTCTGTTATGCCCCTATCTTTTTGGTAATATCAGCTGTGCCCCTCACTTCTTCTCATTCTATCACTTGTGCCCCTCGAGTTAGTTTCCGTCCATCCATAATACAAAGGGACGTTAACTTCAAGGACACACGTGGAATTAATTGAAAAAAATGGACTGAAATGTCCACCTCTTCTTCTTCTTCCTCCCCCATCCTCTTCCTCCCCCTTCTCTTTCTTCTCCCAGCCACCTGCTCCTTCAGCGGCTCCTCCCAACCGCCCGCATCCCATCCCTCTGCCCCGAGCTCCTCCCCGACCCTCGCACCTCCGCCCCGGCTCCTCCATGGCCGCCACTGCCATCCTTCCTCTTAGCTGCACCCACAGCAGCTGGCTGCCTCCCTTCTCCACCAGGAGCGCCCTCCAGCCCCCGCCGCTTCCATCACTGCCGCCTGCATGCCATGCCGTAGCCGCGCACCTCCCCCGGCCCCCGCCGTCCCTGCCCCAGCCTACACCTCTTCTCGCTGCACCTCTCCCGACCCTCGCCACCCCCGCCCCAGACCGCACCTCCTCTCGCAGCACTTCCCCGGCCCCCACCGCCCCGCCCCAGCCCGCACCTCCTCCCGCAGCACCTCCCCCTAACACGTCGCCCCCGCCCCAGCCTGCACCTCCCCCTGCCCCCTCCGCCCCCACCCCAGCCCTGCACCTCCTCCCTAGCTCGCACCTCCTCCCCAGCCCACACCTCCTCCCAGCCTCGCACCTCCTCTCCAACCCGCCCCCTCCTACCTGACCCAGTCCCCTCCAGCCTCGAGCTCCGCCCCGGGCTCCTCCTCCGCCCCACTTCCCCGACCCAACCTCTCCAGCCCCATGCTCTACCCCCTCCTCCCCATATCAACCTCTGATTTTATTCTGACCATAATACCCTTCTTAACCACACCATGGTTTGAATAAACCGTGGTTATTTTAATTTTTTGATGGTCAATCTGACGGAAGGGCACAAGTGATAACGGAGAAAGAAGTGAGGGGCACAACTGATATTACCAAAAAGATAGGGGCATACCTGAAATTACGATATCTCAGAGGGGCACATTTGATCGGACTATGCTCGATAGTGGGGGAAGAACAGAGGAAGAACTTGCCTTTGGAGAGTTTTGATCTGGTGAAGCACGCGTCTCTGACCACCTGAAGCTCCGTCGATGGTCACCATACGTTCCTGCAGCCTTCTTATGTCTCCCATCTGCTTCAAAGATGTTCGAGGGTCACTGGTAGACCCTTCGAGCTCGAAGGTTTGACAAAAGACCTGGGTTGGTGTTTCTTGGACAAATCGACCCTTAGATGGCTCTTCCAGGAGTTGTACCTGCATGGAAATCTTGAGGGGTTCTGGCAATGCTTCTTGGGCATTTATTGGTGGAAATCGAAGCGGAGATGGAAGAGGCGACAAGGTTTGGTGAAATGGAAGAGTTGGACCTCGAAATCCAGGTCTAAAGAAGATCTGAGGGAACTAGTGAAGGGAGAAATGTGGAGAAATGAAGGAGTAAGAAAATGGGGTGGCTGCGATGGTCAGAACATGCATGATGGGTACGGTGCACCGGCCGGAGCTCAAGGTCTCTGACAAAGCTAGAATCCTTAAACTACGCTACAACTACGGATTAAAAGCTAAGCTAAAGACACAAAATAAAAACTACAATTAAAATCTACCTAAAAATGACAGAAAATAACCTCGATTTGGCCAGAGCCAAAGAGATTGACCTCACGGTGGAGCACCGCCGGAGATGGCTGGGAACCACCTTCACACTGTCTCTCCTCGCTTCGAAAGGGGTGGGCGAGCTCGTTGTCACCAGGCTCTATCCTGGGGGCATGATCTGAGGGGAAGAAGCGGAGCAAAAGGGACCCGAAAATTCAAAAAGGAGAGGGGCTAGCTTATGTACATACGAAGAAGAGGAGGGTCTCCTCCTAGGTTTGCGAGTGTCTCGATGATGCTCATCCCTAAGAGTGGAGTTGGTGAGGATCTTGGATGAATACTGAAGAGATCTTGTGAAAGAATTGCAAGGCCTCGAGCCTTGTATCATGAAGGAGAAATTTGAGAAGGAAGGGGGTGCATCAGTTCTGACATGGCCAGACGTAGGGGATGAGCAGTTGACTGTAGTCAACAAAGACTCGACCCCTATGGGGCCATATCATCTAATTACATGACAAAATAGGATAAAAAATCGCAAACAATTAAAAATAAAATAATAAATGAATTAATTAAATAAAAGTTATAAAATAAAAATTGTTTCTTATTGTATATAGTATTTTAATCTGATTTTATTTATTTATTGGATTAATTTATTGTGAGTTACTTTTTACAAGTATAATTATAAGTATATGTACATATATATTGTATATTTTAATTTTATTTCGAATTTTATATTTTATTTTTATGTACATTATTATAGAATTATAACTAATTTAAATATACATAAATACATTTTTATTATATTTTTTGAGTTTATTTGTACACTTAATTAAATATAGGTACTAATTATATATGTATGTGTATAATATATTCATCTATGTATTTTCTCATATTAATTTTTTTAATGTATTTTTAATGGTTTTATTTTATTTCTATATTTTTATGGAATATAAATAATATTTACAATGATATATAAAATAAAAGAATAATTTTCCCTTTTAGATATATATATATATATGTATTAATATATATAATTCATCTATGCATGATACTAGACTTATTTATTTTATCTTCTTTTTAACAGATTTATTCTTTTTTTAATTATGTACATAAACTATAGATAATATTTTTAAAATTGTAAAATATAAAATCATAAAAAATATAAAGAATAAATAAAATGAATATTTTTTTCAGGTATATTTTACAATAGGGGTCTAAAACCTAATCTTTGTATTTTAACTCCAAATTAAATGAAACTACCTTCATTAAATAGCTAATAAAAAGTTATATACAATTAAAGTGATTTTGGTGCATTTTGATTCATATGGAGAAGATACATGTATGTGAAATTGGGATTTTAGGATATTATTCTGAGTGTAGAATGTACAATTTGTCTTATTTTTATGTGAAATTATTTTTTATTTTTCTATATATTTTTATCTACAACTTTCATCTGCAAAGTTTCTTTATTTGATGAATAAATAATAAAGAATAAAATACATCCCACAAATAAATTATTGAAGAATGAAAATGAGGGTTTGTATTGTATATTTAGCCCTTATCTCTCCCTACTTTATTCCTTATCATGGTGTCTAGGTCTCATGATTTAGGGTAATAAAACACCTTTGGTATTTTATTTTGTTTTTTTTCTTTCCTTTATTCTTTTATTTTATCTTTAAATATAGTATTTTATACAATATTTATACAATAAATAAAGAATGTCAATTTATGCACAAAAAGATATATACATGCATTTAGCTAGGGTTTAAAGGCCAAAATGAAAGAATAAAGGTGATGAAATGAAGATTCATCAAAGGGAGAAATCAAAAAGCTGACTAAATCCTCGATCTTCAAGAGAGGCTACGATTTCTTCATTTTGTCAAGAGAGAAATGACGGAGAATGTGTTACACATATATACTCAAGGGGTTAAGCATATCCTCAATCAGAACCTGTTAACCCAAACTCAATAGGTCCAAACATCCTTAGATTTGCCATCCCTAGTCTCATCTTATTTATCAGAAATATTAAAGTTTCTACTATTAGTAGGGTAAAGTTTGAGAAATGCCCATGACTACCAGTGTGATTCAACAATCAGTCAAGAGCTTGAACTGGAAATATAATATACAGAAGAGTTAAACTAAAATTTGTAGAAGGTTGATCGAGCTACGCTTCATTTCAATAAAATATTTCATTGAATAGTGGGTCATTGAGAACTCAAAATAGGGGTGAAAATATCAAGTTATTTTAAATAGTGGAGTGATCCACATAAGCGTAATATGGATCAGGACTCATATATACACGCACTCTCTTAAATTAATCTCCAAGCCAAATATATACGCCTATTTTCAGCAGGAAATTGTAGTGTCAAATTAGACCTTTTATCAGTTTGATGTCCAAGAGTACCATATTTTGTTCTAGAATGACCATAATTAAATTTCACAGATATTTAATTTGCATACATGCGCTCACGCATACAGATACACACTACTTCACCAATTCAGCGGCTCGTTTATTTTTCTCTATATAGTTTTAACAATATCAAAACAATCTAAAAAAACGAGATTGCTGAACATTAGCATTATTCACTTAATTAAGATGCGTGATAAAACAAAATAGTAAAGATCATATATTTATCTCTTCTCGAAGAAAAATAATTTTTAGCAATCAAAATACCTAACACATTTGATAAATCATGAGCGTGTCATAGTTAGCCTTACATGAAAACATAAACCCTAACAACAATGGGAGACGACCTCAACAAGTTCAACAATGTCCTGCATCGTCAAGTGGATAATTCAAGCTCCAGTATTACACCTAAATCTAAATACATGCTTAATTTTTATGCTCGAGTTATTCCACCAGAATTTTCAATGTTTGTGAGGTAGAATCCCCTCTTAAGATTTTATAGGGACAATAATCTAACTGCATTTAGAAACAACCGGGCGACGAAGGTTAACTTGGACGAGGAAGTTCATACTACTGTATAAAGTTATGTATTCGATTAATGAGATAAAAAACTAATATAAAATGAATTGTTTGTCAAGTCTTAAAATGTGAAGTGATGAGGTCTGTCATTGAGGAGATAATTCAATAAGTTTTTTATTTTCTGAATTATAGTATATTTATTCTGCAAGGAACCATGAAATTTCTTTTTATTTTGTCAAATTTTCTTAGTCAAATAGCATATTTGTATCTTTACAAACAAAATATTAAAGGATTTTTATTGCATTATCAATCATTTTATGGGCTTCCAAAAAAAATGCTAGTATTGTAGTGATACAATCAAGTAGAATATAGTGTGTGTTCAAGTGATTAGGTGTGCAATTAGTTTGGCTTCACTGAAAATGAATAAAGTATATTAAAAACCAAGGCTTCATTGTTGATATGACTCCAATAGATTCCAACCAGAAGTTGGCTATATATCTTCAAGAGTTTAAGACCAAAATATATGTTGATTTATGATTTGAAAGATTGTATTTTGATTTATTTACAACATATTTTAAATGGATCTAGACCAACAGCCTATGTTGTAGATTTTTGTATCAGATTAGAGGTCTATTTAGGCATGCATCCTATATGTTGATTTAAGCATGTGTGTATTAGTATAAGGCTACTTAGGCATGAGACATTATTTCATGTTCTTCTGAGTATACCGCCTCCTAGAGATTTTATGATGGGAACAATTTCTCATATTTGGATTCGACCACATAATTAATTCACAATGATGTTGATAAACCGATCTTAAATGGTTTCTCGAAAAAAAATACACACTTATAGTCGTAGACTAAAATTCAATCATAGAAAAATCTATATATATATATATATATATATATAAGAAATTATAATGGGGAAACCTACCAATTTGAATATAGAAACAAATGGGTTGATCTCACTATTATACTATGTCTCCTAGAGGGACTTGTACAAACCCAAACCTTTCCTCAAAGCCAAAAGTCACCAAAGAAACAACAACTTAAGTTAAGTGGAAGTATATCACCGACAATCGATCTTTCAAAGACATCTGAGCATTTACGGACTAGAAGAAAGAGATGAATGCAAAGGCTAGGACTAGCATACAACTGTTATGTATGATTGAAAGTACATCTGTGAAATTTTATTTAGATGATGAAGAATCACACAAATCATCTTTATCTAAAGTAGATTCCCTTTACACTACATATTTTTGAATACATTTGTGAAATCTTATTTAGATGATTCTGGTTGAATCATCAGCAATAAAGAAAATACATAAGAAGATGTTGGTAATGAGATAAAATGTTAAAATTATTTTGTTTGACACCACCAATTAGATGACTTGAGGAACTAATCAATTGAAGGACAAAATTTTTGTTAGATGATATAAAATCACTCTACTCTCAAAAGAGTTGATGGACTATAAATTAAAGAGGCAATCAATTGATGATAGGAAAGTTGACAAAATAGAGTTGAAAGCCAAGGCCTTAAATGCCAGTTTCGGTCATCATTTCGGTGACCGACCGAAACAAAATTTCGATCATTTCAGTCATTTTTGCATTAAAACTTCTCATATTTCAGTCTTTTTGACCATTCGGTCAAATTTCGGTAAGCTGTCGAAACTGAAATTCAATGAAATTTTACCGAAATTTGAGGCCATGTTGAAAGGTAAATTTATTAAATGAATACATGCAAAAAAAAATGTATGACATGAACATGAGACACCAGAATTTCGTCTCTATAGCAAGAAGAAAGGTAAAATGAAGGGTGCATGCTGAAAACGCTAGAAACAGGAAAAAAACCAATAATCATGTAAATCTACAAAAGGTTTTGTAGAAGCAAGTTCTGTGGAGATAATATGTAGAGATATAGGCTACATGTTGTTGGCTATCGCTCCACATAGATTAAAAGATGAATGGATCCTTGACTCTTGTTGCTCATACCATGTCACACACAACAAACATTGGTTCTCCTCCTATAAATCAATTGATGGATGATTTGTCATTATGAGTACAAATTAATTCACACTCTAGAAGTGTAAGATTAGGAACCATGGAAGTGAAGGTGTTCGACATGCCTTAGATATGATGAAGACTCTCACCTCCCTCGATACTCTTCAAAAAGGGTGCCAATATGCTGCAGAATATAGTCCCTTTACAGTCACCAAAGATGGTCATCTTGTTATGTTTGGTAAGAGATGAAGGGTGAACCTAAATATCCCTGCAATGACTTAAAGCCATATATGACACAACCCTTTCCACTATTTCAAACATTAGCAAGAGTATTCTCGATCTTTAGAAGAGGAATTCTTGATGGTCATAACAAGGAAATTTAGAATCTGTGAGCATTGTATTCTTTGCTGGAAAACACTGAATAACTTATAATGTTGCTGAAAACAGGTTCAGGTGTGCAATGGACTATGTTTACTTTGATCTACGAGGGCTGTCTCAAGTTCCTTCCAAAGGTTGTGTGACATATAAGATAATTCTCGTTGAGGACAATTTTAGAAGATCTGGGTATATGCTATTAAATCTAAGGATGAATGATTCAAACACAAGGCTGTAAAAGGCAATAATAACGAAGCAGTATGGCAAGAAGCTCGGTATGTTGAGAACAAAGAACAAGATAGTTTTTGTTCCGCATATCTTAATGAGTTTTGCAAAGATGAGGGTATCACCAAGAACAAAACGATCAGTTGCACTCCACAACAAAATCGAATTGCAAAGCATATTAACAAGACAATTCTAGAAAGGGACTAATGCATGCCATCAAGATTAAAAAAGTTTGGACCAAAGTAGAAGCTATTTTTTTTTTCACACATTATGTTGCCTTGATCTGGAATCAGCCAAGTTGGTCATTGAGAAAAATGTCAGTATTATTTTAATTTTGGGATGCAGATGCCAATCTGAAAGGTTTTGCAATAACACAAAAAGATCATCTTTTTCTACTAATGAAGTCTTTTTGTGAAATGAAACAATCAACTGTTCATTAATTGGTGCATATAATTTTGTTGGGGAATAAATGGTGTATGTTTCTATTTTAGACATATTGATGATAACTTCTTTATTTTTCCTTTGCTTTATATTGATGACACGAGGTGAACAAATTGAAGACCTTACCGAATGGAGAGTTTGTGATTTAGGCATGTTTTATATGTTATATATAAGTTAACATTGACAAAGTGTTAGTAAACATCTACTCATCTACCTTAGCTTAATTAAAGTACTTGGTTTTGGCATTTTAGATGACCAAGAAGCATGTATTCAACCGCGTCTGTGCAGTTTATTATTACGGTGTTATGTATTAAATTTGGACATTTGTGCCCTCTTTGGTTTTAGATGAATGAACTCTACTTGATCGTTTTCTAAAAAAAATTACTACCACGTAGTAGAGCAACTCAGTATTTAAGATCAGATGAATCTGATGCTGAGATAATTAATGTGTTTTTAGTTCTTCTTGTCATATACATAAACCTTGAAATCCTGTTAATGTAAGTGTAAGAAATTGTGTAGGCAACTACCATATATGGTAGCTGTCAACATTATCTTTTATTTTATATTGTGGCTCATGATTTATTATGAAGGGATGCATCTCTTGAGAAGTTGCATTTGGTGGTTACCTTAATGGATAGGTAACCATCATGTTTTATAAATATAGATTGGGGTCCCCTCTCCCTCAACTAATGAATGTGAGAGGATCCATTACTCAAGCATATTAGGCAAGAGTTGAGAAGGAGAAGGAAATCCCATCTTCATCGATTCATTTCCGCTGCGATGGCTTCCGGTAACTATTTAGTATCTTAAATTTTTTTTGATTAAGTTTATAGATCTATCAGGCTATTAGATCTATCAATTGGTATCAGAGCAAGGTTCATATTAATAGAGCTTAACTAGACAAATGTAAAGCAACAGATTTGATACATGAGCCAAGTGGGAGAATGTAAGAAATTGTGTAGGCAACTACCATATATGGTAGTTGTCAACATTATTTTTTATTTTATATTGTGGCTCATGATTTATTATGAAGGGGTGCATCTCTTGAGAAGTTGCATTTGGTGGTTACCTTAATGGATAGGTAACCATCATGTTTTATAAATATAGATTGGGGTCCCCTCTCCCTCAACTAATGAATGTGAGAGGATCCATTACTCAAGCATATTAGGCAAGAGTTGAGAAGGAGAAGGAAATTCCATCTTCATCGATTCATTTCCGCTGCGATGGCTTCCGGTAACTATTTAGTATCTTAAATTTATTTTGATTAAGTTTATATATCTATCATGCTATTAGATCTATCAGTAAGATCAAAACCTTAGTTCTGTTACTTCTGTATGAATGATCACACCATAACTAATAACTACTTGATCTAAATATTAGGAATTGAGTCCTCGAGATTAATATTAGTTAATTTGAATGCATTAAAACTGATTACCAGTGGTTACTATGAACTGTGAACATTCTTTTCCCTTCAAGGAACTTTGTGAATTTCAGAAAGGATAGTATATGAAAATCATAACCGGAAATGTAATGAATACAGCAATGATGATACAGAGTACAGAAACGGATCAAATGAAATATTTTCGAAGCTGAAATGATGTTAGATTCGGGAAGAGGCATCGAATATCAATTATGTAAATACTTAGTTCTTAGCCCTCAGTACTCTGAAATATATTTCCTTATCAAAATTTCAAATTCTTTTATTAAATTAAATATATAATGTTTTCAAATGACAAACATTCCTCCATTATTGAGATTCTTGATACTTCTTTCCCTGATGTTGTTCGTGCAATTTACTTCGCAAGAATCTTAGAGAAGATAATGCAGTTGCTGTCTCAAATTACAGGACCTTCAACTGGAAAATCTAGAAGTTTATATGCAATAAATGGCATTCACTTCGCTTAAGTTTTCAGTCAGCCATTCTAATATATTATCATATTCGGATTTTCTTTGCTTTGGAAGGCTGTTAAAAGACATGCAATATTTATTTCCTTTTTGGTCGTGCGAAAAATGACCTATAATGTGTCTACTCTTTGGACTTATTATTAGATACTGTGCATCTAACTATAAATAAATAGCATTTTTTATAATAATAAAAACCTCTCAATTTCAAGGGCAATCTTTCTTGTAAACTCTGCAGAAACTCAAGCATGATTTTCCTATTCTGTTTCAACTATATCAGATGCGTTGACATGGATTTCCTTTTTCCATTTTATTTCTTTTGTTTAATATTTTTTTATGCTGCTATTGTCAACTTCAAGTCAAAGTAAAACATTCCACTCACCTACTTATACTAGGGTTATAGTCTATGAAAAACCCTAGAGATCTATAGTAGACATTGGGCCTTCTAATTATTATTTGCAGTTTATCTCATCAAGATAAAACTTGGTAAATGTTATATATCCTTCTAATTTAGGATTTTCCAACGTTCATAAATTAATAAACCCATAAAAAAACCACTGGCAACTCCTAAATATAAAAGATCGGTGTAATCTGGAGAAACCATTATAATTATATCATAAAAGCATGAAATCTCTGTAAAACTATTAAGCTACAATTTCTGAGCACTGCTCAAATATATGTCAAAAAATACAAACCCTAATCATATGCATATGCATATATATCACAACAAAATAGACGTGCTCTGATCTGCCATATTCCTACCTGTAGCTATCAAGATCTGAAGATTCCAAAATTTAGATTCACGTGAGATGGAGGTCAAAGAACCCCAGAAATTAGGGCAAAAATGTATGTTTTCTACAGAGAACTGCAGAAGATATCTCACGTGGTGAACTGAGAAACCGATACCTAAGACCATGAAATAAGAAATGGTGAAAGAGAAAAGATATAAAAGAAGGACCGGTTTAAGAAAGAAAGAAAGAAGAAGAAATAAAAGAAAGAAGTAGTGTACTCCATACTCATCAGCTTTAAACATATGTCAATTATTACCTTTCCAAGTTTGGTGTCTCAGCTCAAAAATCTTCGGTAGAAGCCTTCAAAATCTCCTTATATCCAAAGATCTCTCGCTACCCATTTAGATAGAGAGAGAGAGAGAGGTAACAGTAGAGATAGAGAGAGAGAGAGAGAGAGAGGGGTTCGCCCCCATTTAATAAGACCACAAACATCCACAGCCTTTTTAGCTGTTCCAACTCTTCTCTCTTTCATGAAGCTCCCCTTCCGCACAAAACCCAAGACAGCAACCAGGAAAACCCTAATCCATGGATACTGTTACCCTATAATCTGTATGTATGCATGAAGATGCCCAGACTTTTTGCTCTTTTTGTTGCACCTTAACCATATATAAACAAAAGCTTTGTGACTCAAAGAAAGAAAGATCAAAACTTTCCAGATCCAGTGATTATGGGTGCAACTAATTACTAACCAGAAAGAACTAAATTGAAAAAATCGAACTTGCTTTAAAATCTGAGGTGGGTAAATGGAGAAAAGCTCAAAGATATCAAATAAAATATAGTCAATCAGTTGTGGATGGTACCCAGCGCTGCCGAACTCATAGAGCTTCCCGCGGCTGGAGAAGATGATGAGGGCAACCTCGGCGTCGCAGAGCACGGAGAGTTCATAGGCCTTCTTGAGGAGGCCGTTCCTCCTTTTGGAGAAGGTCACCTGCCTGTTGATCTTGTTCTCGATCCTCTTCAGCTCCACCCTTCCCCTCCCCATCCCCACACCTGTGCTTTCCTTGACACTGTCACTCACCCAAACAAACACACACCTCAATAAAAACAGCAAGAGGTGTAGAACAAGAGAGATCAGATGCTTGCACTGGAATGAGGAGAATGAGTGGTGGGATGAGGGTATAATATAGAGAGAAGCTGATATGGGTAGCTAGAGAGAGAGAGAGAAGAAGGGGAAGGGGACAAAGACAGCCAGACAAATCTAGAGAGAGAAACAGATGTGGGGAGTTTGAGTGCTATAGCTGGTGGAGGACTGAGAGAGAATCCATATCCACTGTAAAAATGGAGAAAATCCAAGTGGGTATTTTTTTCTCACCCCCACCTCACTCCCTTTCCTTTCTTGTTTTGGGGCTTTCCTCCTCCTCTCCAACCTACACACATGTATATCTATATCTATGGGATTTCCACAAGTGAGGACTATGAGCCATATATTGATAATACTAACAATGGGGTGGATGGTTAAATAAGGCAAGCAAGAGGGTGCAGCGCAGTGCAGTGATGTTGTTTGCAAGAGGTGGGGACTTACCCTTCACCCTTTTAGATTTCTGATAATTCCCTCTACCTAAAAAAGGGAGGGCAACCAAAATGGTTAAATCCAATGGCATGTTTCCCCCCTCTCATCTTCCTCACTAGACTTTGCCCAAACCACAACATGTCCCCCATTAAAAACCAACAACCACACACCTCTCATCCTCCTCCCACCCCTTGTCATAGTCCTATATTTGCACCCCCTCTCTTAACGACTGCTCCTCCTTAAAAAGAAGGGGTCCCTCCTTGCTTTGGAGGAGAGGGAATCGATTTCTGGGTCACCTTTCTTTTGCAGATTTTTTTTGCTTCCCTGCTGATCTTTTTGGTGTAGTTAATGTGCACGTAATATTATACTGTATAAATATTTACAGAGTGTGATAGGGTTTGAGAAGGAGAGGAATCTGACAGGAAACGTGTCGAGCGTCGTACACCCCCATATCACTTGTCATATGATCAATCCATCCATCTAATCGCCTCTGATTCCTTCTCCCCCATTTCATGCAGATTTCTGGAGAGAGAAGAGGGCTTAAACCTAGATGTGCTGCTCGTTTTCTCTGCCTCTAATCTACGATATTATATATATCTGTCTATCTAATCTTTGTACAGGTTATTATTGACCAAGCTAGCTACTTTGAAAATATCGGATGGACGGCATACCCACAAGGATCCTTTGGCATTAGATAGCCTTTCTTGTCAACAGACATATTTGAGGTACAAAGGTGGGGAGAGACGGAGCATTTTCTTCTTTTGGGAAGGACTAAATGTTAGGGTTTGAAACACAAGTTCATATGTAAATGGTTTCCTTTTTTTTACTATCTTAAGATTTGAATTCGGATCTATTGATCATTGCAATTTGGCAAGGGGAGATGGTTATAATCAACACATGGTGATTGTCTCAATGTGGCTAGCATTGTGGGTAGCCTTAACACTTGTGTTTAATTATGGTTAGTTATTAGCCTAACTATTATACCTAGATTTTTAACCTTATTGGCGATTGTTATTCTCCTAATGCTTTTGCCATATAAATGATCGTCTTCTTCAATGAATTCTCACTGAAAAGCACTGCTAGATCCTTTGTTTATCACAACTAACAATGAGATCTTTAGAGTGATTCTTAAATGATAAAATTTAAATATTTTTAGGTAGGAAATAATCAAATTATATCAAGAAAAAAGAAACACTTGATAATTTTAATCAGTAGTTTTACATAGATCTGGTTAATTACTTCTCCTAGGATGAAGAGACTAGATGGGTTCTAAAGATTGCATGGTTATTTCAAGTGAGCGTTTAACTAGCCATTACGATATAATAGTTATTGAATGTACATATAAGGATGCTACATAAGAAATAGTTTGCGAAGCTTTAAAAAAGAGAGAGAAAGCTTTGAGAAGAAGATACTACCTGGAACCACATGAAATTTAATGAAAATATTAAAGAGATGCGGGATTCATTGGCATCTTGTATACGGGTTTCTAAAGAAGTTTTGGACATGTGGCGAGATGTAGGATTCATAGGCATCGTGTACATGAGTTGCTATATTGGATGTGTATGAGAAATGGGATTCATGTTCATCTAGTACATGAGTTGCTAAAGAAGTTTTGGATGTGCCTTAGTATGCACCTTCTACATGGATTGGCACGATCTCCTTCGTCTCTCCTGATCAACCTCTACGGAAGATGGTGGAGCACCGGTGATGATGAGAAATTTTCACGGGCTTTAATTATGAAAATAAGTGTGAAGTGAATAGTGTCGTTGTGTTTTTATTTATACTCCTAAACTTAGATGTATAGCGATTAAGTACGGGAGTGTCGAACTCAGGGAGGCAAACTGTTGTAAATTAGGGTTAAATGGTAGAAAACTAAGGTTTTATGGGTTTCCTAATTTTTATTTTATTTTTAGGAATTTTTCTGGATTTTTATTTGATTTTTGTGTATTTTAAATTATTTTTATGATTTTAAGTATTTTGTAATTTTATAATGTTAGAAAATGTTTTGCAATTTTTAGTTGATTTTAATTTTGTTATTTTTATGTTTTTAATTTATTTAATTATTTTTATGAATTTTTAAGAGATTTTATAGGATTTTTATTGATTTTCGAATTATTTTAAATGTTGAAAACAAGATGTTTATTGAAAATTATGAAGTGTTTTTTATTTTTAAAATAGGAATAAGTATGAAAATATTTTTATTTTATTTTTATAAGAAAGCAGATGAAATTATCTTTAAAATGATAAGGTGTACGTTTGTATGTGAATTTTATTGATTTAGTTATGATTTTTCAAAGTTTTTAGGTATTTTGTATTTTTTTATTGGTTTTATTATTTAATTTTTATCGTGTTTTTGGTTTTCTATGTAAATATGGCAAGTAAAATATGCTTAGGGTGTTTTATTAGATTTTTTAGAGATGTTTTTATAATTTTTTATTAATTTTAAAGTTTATTATATTTTGTTTTACTTAAAAGATTTATTAATTATAGAAAATCTTTTTATTTTTTTTGAAAAAAAAATTATATTGTATATAGAGTAAAATATGGTATTTGTATATATTTTATTTTAATTTATATTTTGTATTTTATTTAATATGTATGTGTTATGTATAGTATAATTATACTAGATTTGGGGATGTATTGGTAATTACTGGAAGTTAGGTACGTACGTGAAAATAACAAGAAGTTAGGGGTCCGGTGCAAAATTCACATAGAACACGTGTGTGCTCACATGTTATCTCTACCTGCTTGGGGTCAAGTTCGTAATATGTAGAAGACGGGGGGTATGCGTACAATTTTTACTAAAAATATTTGTACGTGCGAAGCATGTGCTTACCTTAAGCGGTGGGGCGGTTGATGAGATATGGTTGTGACGCATGGCTAAATCATGGACGTACAATCACAGATAATCCTAGGGTTGTTTAGGGTTTAGGGTGTTCTTCCCCTTTTAGTCTTCGAGCAATTGCATGTTCTTCTCTAATATGTTCGCTTCAGGCGATGGAATCGGTTGGATCTTTGGTTTTCTTTGGCTAAGGATTTGCGGGCAGCGACAGCTCGGCCTACGGTGGATCTCTGGAGCATGATCTGGGTGGCGGAAGATAGATCGATGCTATGCTTCACGATCAAGAGATGAAAAGCAAGCGACGGACGAATGGTGGAGGTTTTGATCAGGTGTAGCATATGTCTTCGTGCATGGCGGAGAATGGTGGAGGACTCGGTCTCTCGAAGTCATCCTACTGATGCAAGCTCAGAAACTCCTCAGGATTTCTCCATATCTCAGATCGACTCGATGATTGCTTTAACGATGAAGGCGTGCAATGATCTTGCTAATCCAAGCAATTAAGCTTCTTGATGATTGATTGAATCCATGCTCCTAATCTGCAATTAAACACTAACTTGAGCACACAACCTCAGTCTCAAAGCAAATAGGAGGTGAGCGGTTGTTCCAATGAAGTAAGTTAAAGGAACTAGAACTCCGACCACCGTGTGTGGTCGGAGGTGATCAGAGATGTGAGGATATAAAGGAAGTGGGGGGATTCAGGAGGATGAAAGTGATGTGCGATGATTGGAATAGTGAGTATGGGGAGGTAGAGAAATTGGAGGGATTGAGAAGAAGAACAGAGGAGGGATATGGATCATAAGAAGTGGTATCTAGATGAGATGTAGTGAATGATTGATTGCGCCTGTGGAAGGAGGTTACAGCCTCAATGCGGCGGCAGAGACGTTGAGGCTAAGCTCGTGGTTAGCGGGGATACTTGTCGGAGCAGGATCACACCACCTCTCCTCACCCTTGGCCTTGCTGCGATGACGTATGGACGAAGCTGTCACTCTTCCTAACTATCACCGGAGCTCACTAGAAGGGGTATGAAGACAATGGCAGATCCCTTTGGCCGGAGGGGGTGATGCTCCTTATACAGACGGAGGTGAAGGATGAACCTGGATGGAAATCGGGGAAGATGAGGTTCCTTGCGGTCCACGAAGGCGAGTGCGGTCATCGGTGATGAGGTGGTGGTGGCACCGCGGGTTCGTTAGGTGAACAACCTAATGGCTGAGTTGTTGAGTCGGGTCGTGACCGCCGGAGGAGAAGAGAAGAAGAGGAGATGGGCGGCGTAGGAAAGAATCGGGGGATGAAGAAGAACATACGTGAGAAGAGAAAGAAAAGGGGGGGGGAGAAAATGAGAGAATAAATAAATAAATAAAATTAGATGATTAATAATTAATTGTATTAATTTAGTTAGTAATTAGTGGGATAATTACGTAATTAAATAAGTCACTAAGAATTAAATAATATATCATTATTAGAATAATTAAATGACTTATTAAATAATAATTAGTAATTAGATATTGAATAAATAAATAGTTAAATAAATAAATTTAATTTACAAATAATAAAATATTAATAAAGTATTGTTGAAGCCGATTTTTCGCGCGTCTAAAGTAATCCACACAAGGCGGGATCATATTGTCGTTGAGGCGACCCGCAAGAAATCGGATCTCCGAACAACAATTAACCCACAACAAGTAATTCAAGCAATGAAAGTAATTGTGCGGAGTTAAAATTTATTATAACACTACAATAAAGATGTGTATAGGTGCAAGTATGTGTAAGGTCGAACATAGGGAGCAAACAGGTAGAACGGGGCAATTAAGCTCAATATATGAATGTGATCAATTTGTCTATCTAAGCTATTTTTTTGTGGGTTTTTAACTTTATATATTTTTATTTTATTTTTAATTTTATATTTTTGTATTTTGATTTTAATTTACTGATTTTATATTTTCTTTTTGTATTTTTTATTTTTATATATTTTTTCAATAATAGAATATAAATACAAAGTAAGAAAGAGAGAGATAACGGATTTATAAAAATAGGTACACATACTCAAAAATCAAGAAATAAAATGCTTTTTGTCTTTATATTTTTTCTAATTTTTTTTGATTTTTCTAGATTTTTCCTAATTTTTTTGATATTTTTAAAGTCAAAAATACTTAAAACAGTGAATAAAAGTTGCTGGACAAAATTAAAATGAGGATGAAAAATATAAATCAGAGTCCAAAATTCCTCAAATTAATTTTAAATCAAAGATAATAAAATACAAAAACTACAGAAACTGAAATTCTATTTTTAGGATTTTCCTTGAATTTTTAATATTTTTAGGAAGGTTTTTGGACTTTTCTAATTTTTAGGAGTTTTGTTTTGTATTTTTTAGTGATTTTTGGTCTGAAATTAAAACATACTGAGATAAGCAAAATATTTTTTTGGGAAATTTTCTGAGGTGATTTTATAATTTTTATGGATTTTCTAATGCAAACAGTGTTGAAAATGGATGTTTTTGAATTTTTATAAATATTAGAATGCAATAAATATGCAAAATAAAAATATGATATGATATTAGAATGCAACTGGAACTTAACTTGATTTTTTGAGAATTTTTGGGATTTTGGAAATGCATGCAATAAATAGAGATAACAACAAGAAAATACACACATGCAGGGGCATTAATGTAATTATCTTAAAGATCAGCGACCTGCATGCAATTTTCACACAAAATATACTACTGAATAAAAATATTACTGGACTAAATATAAATAGTAAAACTTTCAAGCCGTTCCCCGCAAAATCGCCAGAGACCACATGCGCGAGACACGTAACCTGGCAGGGGCACTACAACAATTATCGAAAAGTCCGGGGCAATGTTGCAAAATAATCACAAATATTAAAACGTGCAAGACGAGTTTCAGGACTACACAGAAATACAACAAAGCATGGGTCCTCGCCTGCAAAATAGCCAGACGCACGTGGTTGCGCATGTGCGCCTCACTGGCGAGGACCTAACAGTAATTCTATGAAACCCAAGGGCCGTTTTATAAATATTACAAAATTATTAAAGCTGCAAAGGAAAGATTCAATTCTAAAAGACAAATAGCAAAAAACGATCGGGTTTTAATGCAAATTACCCAATCTTAAGGCGCGATCGTACGGTGGGTTTTATCCCACTTAAACACGTGTCAGCACAGGGCGCAACGATACCCCTTGGAAGCGGAAGGACACGATTAGATCTTGGCTGGAGATCGGACGGCGTGGACGGCAGAAGATCCGACGGTGGCTGCTTAGCAGGAAGAACGGAGTGCGATCGATGGCTGGGACGCCCGATAGATGAATGGGGAAGAACAGGTGCGTGGGCGATCTTCTCCGAGCTCGCGTCTCCTCTCCTGAAGCTACCTTGCTGCACAAAAACGTCCCCGACATTCCTGGAAGGATCGTAGACTCGACAGCGATGCCAAAATGGGCGGAGGACTGACACGCCGCCGCGAGGTTAGGGATAGAAGGTGGCTCCAGGTTGCACGTTCCTCAAAATTGTTGACCCCAACTGGAGTCGATTGGCCCCTGGACCTGCAAGCAAACTCAGATACGAAAGAATTAGAGCCCCAGGGGTTGCCGGCGCGGAATGGATGTAAAATGACGATGATGGAGGTTGGCCGGAGCGGAGCTCCGGTGAGGATTTCTTAAGCTTAGATCTAAGCAGCTAAAGCACGAAATAAAGGCATATAAGTAAACCCTACGACTATGACTATCTGAATCGAATAAAACAGAACCTCAATGGTCCAAAAGACCAGAGATAATAGACCTCGACGGCGGGGACGCCAGAGGTGGGTGGAGACACCGATTTCCTTCGCCAAACGCCTTCGCACGGAGGCCGGAGAGGACCTATCACCTCCTCGATCCAGGACCTGCAGGAAGGAGAGGTTTGGCTAGGGCAAAAAGGGTTCGAAATTGAATTGAAAGTCAGATGGGGTTTTTGAGGAAGTGGCGGACGGAGCTCAATGAACGAGGAATTTGGAGCGCCGCAGCGATCCACAAATCGAGATAGACCCCCGGCGTGTATCATGGATACTAAGGGAAGAAAAGTCAAGAAGAAAGTTATGCGAAATAATGAAAGAAGATTACTCGAAAAAAATCTCAAAAATGGTCAAGAACCACAGTCTGACACAAATCAAACCTCAGTCAGAGAGTTGACCGAGGTCAACTAAGGGAGAAATCTGGTTGGTCCACGTGGACCAACTAGAAAAAACCTTGGAAAAAATAATTGTAAATTCATTTAAAAATATAAACGAATTAATTAATTTTTGGTTATTAAATAAAAAATGTTTATTATTTTATAAGGTATTTTATTATGATTTTTAATTATTTTTATTAGGTATAAAAATACAAGTTACTATTTTAGGCCTATATAAGTATATTTATCTATATATTTTATTGTTTTATTTTTATTTTGTACATTTATTTTTTTATTTTTTTATTTTATAAATTTATAAAATATTTTTATATACTTAAATATATTTTTATTTTATTTTTCTGATATGCTTTATGCACTTAATAAAATAAAAGTAGTAATAATATAGGTATGTTTATAGGTCTTATACCTATGTATTATAAATATACAAGTATTTTATTTTGTATTTTCTTTAGGTTTTCATTCTAATTTTAAGGTGCATATTTATTATAAATAATATTTACAAAATTATAAAAATTTAAAATTATAAAAATAAAGAATAATAAATAAAATGAATATTTTAATCTGTACAAGTATACAATAGGGGTCCAAAAACTCAACTTTCAAACCGTAGCTTCACCAAATGCAAAACTACTGCCATTAAATAGCTTATTTTAAATTATATACAATTAAAGGTGATTTTGGCGCATTTCGAATTTTTATTTGGGAGATACAGGTCTGGGAAGTTGGGATCCTGGAATTGTTTTCAGACCATAACTTTTTATCTGTACATTATTTTTGAGTGAAATCAATTTGTATTTTTCTATATTTAATTATCTACAACTTTCATGTACAAAGTTTCTTTATTAGAGGTGTAAAAAGTGGAACCAAAAATAGGTCCCAAAATGAATAAAGAATGAATAAAAACAAAGGTATTTTATTGGTATTTTGGCCCTTATCTCCCCCTACTTTATTCCTTATCGACCTAGTCATCGAGATGCCTAGGTCTCGAGGTTTTGGGTCATAAAATATATACACTATTTTATTCTTTTTTCTTTTATTATCTTTATTCTATAATTTTGGCTTTAAAAACCACATTTTGTACACTATTTACACACATATGCATGAATGCTAAAATGCCTAAATTAACAATATTTACACGCATTTACTAGGGTTTTTAAGGCCAAAATGATAGAATAAAGATGATGAAACGTAGATTCATCATCCTCATATACTTGCCTTTGCTAGTCCCTAGCAAACACCTATGCAATAAGTGCAGAAAAGAAAAAAAAAAGAAAAAAAAGAAGAAAGATGGATTAAGCGTAATTATCAAAATTGTCTTCGCAAAATCAAAGTTTGGAGCTTAAGTCGGGCCTTCATAGTTTTAGTGCAGGCGGAACCTTAATGAAAACCGGATTTGAAATCCAACAGCCTTTGAGAACCCCAAAACTCAACTCAAGTCTCCTCAATAGCCATATCAGAGATATCTCAATTCATACACAAACCCTTACGACTATGAATCTGACTCGTACAGTGTAAGTGATGATGGCTCTCCCCAACTAGAATGACAAAGAGTCTGACTTCTCTAGTATGACAACTCAATGATTCCCCAATCCAACAACTCCTTCCTCGAGGAGCGGGGTATTCCCTTCTAAGTTCAAGTGGCAACCAGCTCAAGAGGAGGGGGTGAAGAGAAGAATGGACGGTAGCCAGTGTAGCTACCTATCCTAGGATGCAAGACCAGTGTAGTCAAGTCATCCAGCTGCAGGCTCACAAGATATGACTTTGGAACTCAAGCTTGCTTATTTACTATACACATATGTACACTCCGGCAGGCATTTTTATTTTTGATCAGGCCTGTCCACTTTTTTGGAGTTTTTTTTGAAATACTATTCACAGCAGCATTTACATAGGGAGTTTTTCCTCTTGAGCCAGTAGACTATCCCTCTTTTGAAGCTTTATCGCAACCCACACTCTCTTGTCTTTAGAACTCATCATCACTGGACGGGTTGGGGTGCACTTCCCTCCCTAGAGGAGGACAAGTGTTTCCACTTGTGTGCGTCTCATACCGGCAAATCCAATCCCCTCACTACCCCAACTGAGTTGAGCCATGTGAAAGGTGCAGGTGTCCAAGTTAGGTCATTATCATCAAGAGTCGTGCGTGTGTTCCGAAATACTCTAATTAGGCAGTCAAGAATCCAGTGAACCAAGTCTTGAGATCCTCAAACAATTTAGTCAACTAGACCTGAAGTACCTCAAACCCGGTTCCTATAAGGTTCATGTTATTAGGTAGATTTTAAGGTCCAATCAAGCTCCAATCTCCGGATTTTATTTAGACTTGTTCAACTATCAAACTCAATCCGAAAAATGGTCATGCTATGCAAATGCTATGCAGAAAATATTTTTGTGATGTAATTTTCAAGGGTTTTGAACTTTTTATGGATTTTTGAAAAGATGATGCCTATGCATTTTTTTGTATTTTTCAAAAAGATTTTCATATGTTTTTGGATTTTAGTTTTGCAAATGTTTTTGGGATTTTTGAAAATAAAAGATTTTAGCTAAAAACTAGGTACAAATATTTACACGGGAATGCATCTTGTATTTACAAGAAGTGGATTTTAAGAATTTACAGGGGTAAGTGATCAATTTTATAGGTATATAGTGGATTTCAGGTGAGATGTATGTATTACTCAAACTTATTTGAAAAGGTTTTTCCAACAATTTTAAAACTATAGTTCAAAATAATTTTTACAAGCAATTTACAAACATGTACACACATTTGAAAATCATTCTGCAAAGGTTTTTCAAACAATATAGATAGATTTTCAAAAGATTTTTGCAACCATTTTTCAAACCATTTGCAAAGTATTTTTCAAACATTTTATTTCACACAACGAAAATAAACTTTCAAAACAAACATTTTTACAAAGGTTGAAAACATGTAACAAAACGTTTTCAAAATAGTTTTCAAAATATTCTCACAAGGATTTTCAAACTATTTTTCAAACATTTTGCAAAAAAATATTTTCACCTGATTTATTAATCAGTACATACAAAAAGAATTTGAGGAATAATAACATCTTTTTATTAGGGTTTTTAATGAATTTCAAAGAATTATTAGCCATATTATTAAGAAAATACAAAAGTGCGAGTTATGGCTAAAGTATATACGTAGTATATACGACCCCCCTATACTTAGCTTGGGCTATGTCCTCATAGATCAGAGAGAAAAAGAGAAGACATAACTCGTACTGAGTATAGAAAAGTCTAAAGAATAAATGAATGAAGAAGAATGAACGAATGAGAAGTTGACCGTCCCCCCTATACTTAGGATCAAATAAGTACTTAGGATAAGATATCCGTAAGTATAGACAAGAAGAGGAGACAATGGAGAGGATCAAAGGGTAGCGAAACTCAGGGTGCACACGCCCCTATACTTAGGACAAAGTACGTCCTAAGTATAGAAAACTGTCTACAAGGGGCGACACCTTTTTGATAGATAAAGAAGATAGAAAAGGAAAAGAAGAAAAGAGATCTGGAGATGGGAGAATAGACGAGGATGTACACATCACTCCCCCTATACTTAGGTGATGAATACCCATTCATCACTCTTTATTCTTTTATTTTAGCTACAAAACCCATGCAAAACACATGTATATTCCTGTAAATAACAATAATTGTCAAATAACATGCATTGTGTAAATATGCATTTTTAGCATGTTTTTGTGCATAAATAAAAGAATAAAGAAATAAAAGAAAAAGAGGGAGATATTTAGAATAAATATTGAGCGACCTAATCCCAAGGGAGGGCTCAGCATGGGCCTGACCGCATAAAAACCCAAGTAGAGAGAGATAAGGAGGCTCATGTGTGTATATATACCTGTAAATAAATAAAAATATTTTCCTCTAAATAAAAATATATTTTTATAATATGTATATATTTGTAAATACAAAGCTAAAATAAAAATGAGAAAAAAATCAAAAGAAATAAAATACCCTTCCTCATTGTAGATACACCATGTACATAGAACCCACCTACCTATTTATTTTCCCTTATAAATAAATAAATAAAATTCCACAAAAACTTATACATATTCCTTATTCCATGGTGTAAATAAATAAAATAAAAATCACAAAAACAAAAATAAAATAAAAAGAAATAAAAATAAAAATCAAAGCCTTCATTATATATATACCATATATGTATATAAATAAAAGTATTTATTTAGCCCTTGTAAATAAATAATAAAAATAAAATAAAATATACCAAATTATTCCAAATTTTATTCTATAAATAAATAAAATATAAAATTGGAATAAAATGTACAAAAATAAATAATTAAAAATCAAAAATAAAAAATACATATGTATATAATAATACTATTTTGTAAATACCTAATTTTTATTTCAAAAAAATAAATAAAAATCACTAAAAAATAGTTTAAAAATAAATACACATTTTTCAGGTTTTCTGTTTTTCAAAAATAAGCCATTTGCTATTTTAAAATGAATTTCTAACAATTATGACGTGGTTGCATCTGGTTGGTCCACGGGGGAATGTTGACCCCCGGTCAACTCTCCCCCCAGGACCACCAGAGCCGGATCCTGCGCTTCAGACCCGACTTCACTTATTTATCGTGCCTCGATCCGAACACCAAACCCGCAAACCCCGTGTCCTAATCCTTCCTTGATCCTCCCTGATCCACGCCCGGGGTGGGTTTTGGGGATCCGAGCTCCGATATTCTCGCCCGACCTTCACCTTCTCGGACCCCTAGCCATATAAAGCTTCAGCTCCGGCCACCTTTTCATCCCATCTTTGGCTCCGATAAATTCGTAAAAATAATGAATAAAATGAGTATTTTAATTGGTATAATATACAATGAGGGCCCAAAACCTAACTTTCACACAGTAACTGCAAAAAATATGAAACCACCACCATTAAATAGCTTGTGAAAAGTTATATACAATTAGAGATGATTTTTGAATATTTTGAGTTTTTGTTTGACAGATACGGGTCTGGGAAGTTGGGTTTTTGTCTTTTTAGTTTGTGTATAAAATGAACACTGAGTATTATTTTTGTACAAACTCAATTTTGTATTTTTATTTACATTAGTCTACAACTTTTATGTACAAAGTTCCTTCATTTAATGCATAAATAATAAAGAATAAAATGGGTGTAAAAATGCATAAATAATGAATGAAAGAATAAGGTTTTTATTCTATTTCTGGCCTTATCTCTCCCTACTTTATTCCTTGTCGACCAACTCAATTCTTGACTTGGTCTCGGGATTTAGGGTCATAAAATATTTTCAATATTTTATTCCTTTTTTTCTTCTCGTTATTCTATAATTTTGGAATTAAAAGCAGTATTATTTACATAATAAATGTAATAAATGAGGGATGCTATTCTGTACAAATTAATGCTATGTACATGCATTAGCTAGAGTCTTCAGGGCCAAAATGATAGAATAAAGGCGATGAAATGGAGATTCATCAGCTATGCACTGTTTCCCTGTTTAGCTCTTGTTTTATTTTTATAGAATCCCATAAAAATTAGAAAACCCCCAGAAAATTACAAAAAACTCTTGAATCTTTGAAAATGCCAAAAATATTTTTATTCTTAATTTTTGAGCATTTTAGGTCTGAATAAAAATCGAAAAGGTGTGATTGTGTGCGTAGTTTTCTTATTAGTTTATTTTTTATTATTAATTTAAAAATCCAAAAATTTTGGCAAAACTAAAAATTAATAAAAATATGCATTTCATTGTCTAATCTCGACCACTTCGAAGGATTTCTCGTGCTCCTTATGATCGATCCTGGTCGCTATACCAGGTTAAAATAAATAGCGGAGACCGCTGACATTGTTTTTGTGTTTTGATTGCTTGATTTTAGTGGCTCTCTATTTTTCTTGATTGGGCTTAGGCCTTGTGATCCGGGTCGCAACGACCCTCTGATTCCCTAACCTGTGTCGCTCGGCCGCTCATTAGAATGGCGTTGTTGCCGTGGAGTATGGCTTAGTAGTCGTTTTTCAGCCTTTTTGTTTATTTTTATCCAGGACCCATCGATAAGGTCCTAGTGGCTCGATGAAGTCCGGATGCGAATAGCCCACAACTAGGCTCGTTTCCACCGAGGACCTACATGAATAGGAAGAGCAAGCGCTGATGAAGAGGCTTTATTGGGTGAAATAGTTGAAGGGCATGGCATGGCAGAGGAGCTCCGACGTAGGGTGGAAGAAGAGCTATGAAGCTCTAATCCACAAAGAATCATATGTGGCTGGTGGCGTGGGGTGAAAAAGAAGGTGATGAGGAAAGAGACGGCGTGTGAAGCGATTTGAAACAAGGGGGTATGCAAGGCGAAACAATGGCAAGAGCCTAGTGCTCCAACAAACTTTGATCCTAAAATCGACGAGTAAATGTAGAAGGTAATGGCTGGAAAGGAAATGCCATAAATAAAATTACCTAGAAATATGGTAAAACAGTACGGACTAGGTCTAGAGACCTGGGATCAAAGTGCGTGGTTGAGCGGGGCTTCAGCTATAGGGATTGATCCATTCGTGACTAATGCATGCTGCAGATCTCTCAAGGAGCGAGCTGTCACCACACTCGATGCGATCGTGCAATGACTCGAGGGTTCCGGTCAACGGAGGAGATCTCAAAAATAAAAAAGGTCTTAGGGAGGAAGATATATATAAGTGATGGAGGATCAACTCTGATCACGATATTTTGGATGATAGCGTGGTCGTACGCGTGATCTAAGGTCCTAGCGAGATAGAGGGTTGGAAGGGAAGCATGATTGGTGATGGGTTCGAGGTGAGTAGAGAAATGGACAAAGTGTGAAAAATGGAGAAGGATGGGTTATATGGCTCTGACAGAGATCGTGCTGGTAGGAGGGGACTGTTGACTGAAGTCAACAAACGAAGAGATCGGGTTGGTCCACGTGGATTAACCAGATAGTTCCATGGAGAAAATCCTAGGTAAAATCAAAAACAAATAAGAGATGAATTTTTTAAATAGAAGTCAAAACATAAAAAAATATTTTTTTATTTTACATAGTATTTTATTATAATTTTTGTTTATTTTTACAAGATAATTTATTATATGCTAATGTTTACATGTATTTTGTACTTTTTAATGATTTTTTATATTTTTTAGGGATAGAAAGGGTTTGCAATTTTTTATTTTTCTTCTTTTATATTTTGTTAGCGATTTTTGGTTTATAAGTTCGAAATACAATAATAAACACGCCTTGACTTTTTTAGAATTTTTCAAAAAAAACTAATTTTTAACGGATTTTTAATGCAAATAGGGAATAAATGCAATGCTTTTGAATTTTTAAATATAGGAAAATATTCTAAATAGCATAGTAAAAAATATGTGATTTAATATACTAATAGTCACTTAAAATGAATTCCATATAATTTTTAAATGTAAAATGATATTTTTAATACAATAAATAAGGAAAATAAAAAATACAACACTTGCAGGGGCCGAAATTCAAATAAAATTAAGAAAAAAATTCAATCCAAAATAAAATTTCAAAGTCTAGGGGCCTCTACGTAATTTTTCCCAAATAATTAATTCATACAATGCTAGCAGGGGTATAAATGCAATTTACAAAACATAACAAGACATATATGCAAATATTCTAAAACATTTTGAACTGAAATACAAATTTACTGGACTAAACAATAACACCAAATCATAGGGTGTCCCTTTCAAACAGCCCACCACCTCATATGTATGGTCACGTAAGGTGACATGTTTAAGATCCTAAGTGCAAATAAGAGGAGTATATGTAAAGCCTTGAACTTGGCATTTCTCGGATCCTATATAATAAGATCTGGCTCGTTAAGAGGAAACCAACGGAATCCGTTTCGTGTGAATTGGACTTCGTTTTGATTTGTTATGATTTTTGGAAGAAAGAGAAGTAAGGAGGCTTAAAATGTCATTAAACCTTAATGACCGTCATTAAGACCGATTAATCGTGATTAAGGAAACTAATGACGGATTGAAAACCACTAATGACCATTAGCGAACACTAATCAATAGTTAGTAAAAGATAAGCCTAAGCCATGAAAGTTAAATCATGATTAGTGAAAGTTAATCATGATTAACGTTAATTAAACGTCATTAGCGAATCTAGAATCCTCTGGAATGTTCTAACTTAAGTCCTAAGTTTCAGATAAGTTTTGGCCAAAATCATGGGCTGCTAATCATGGTTAAGGTCTAAACCATGGTATTCTAACCATGATTAGCGGTTTTCTAGAGCCTATAAATACCCCTCATACCCATTCATTCTCTACGATTTCCACTACCACCACCACCCCAAGGGCTAGGGTCGAGAGGTAGAGAGGAGGAGTGGGAGGCGAGGAAGGAGCGCTAGCGAAGCGCTGCTGGGAGAATGAGGAGGAGGAAGGTACGATCCTCTCTTAGTTGCTTCGTGAGATAGGTTTTTGATTCATGTTCAGTTTCCTTGTTGTTTCCTTTCGGTGATTTTATAGAGGAAACTCTTTCTGTTTTATTAGAAATATGTCCCAATATAAGGGGAAACTCTGCCGAATTTTTCCTAAAAATATCATCCCATATAAGGGGAAACTCTGCCGGAAGTTTCTTAAAAATATCACCCCGTATAAGGGAAAACTCTGCCAAATTTTTCCTAGAAATATCACCCCGTATAAGGGGAAGCTCTGCTGAAATTTCAAGAAAAATATGTGCTTTGCGTTCTTCGTGTGTTCTTCGCGTTCTTCGTGTTTTTCGCATTCTTCGCGTTCTTGGCAGTTCTTAACGTTTTTGATACGAAATTGAAATTCGATCGTTTCAAGAGCTATAAATCATCCTTTTGAAAAAAGAATCACGATAAAGCACTGCATACGAGAGAGAGAGAGAGCTCGATTAGGCAATGAAATCCTTCTTTTTTGCTGTTGGGTTTTCATATAAGATCGTTGAGATTTCTGTATTTATGCTCCTTACTACGAAGAACCCTACTTTGGCTATTTTTGAGAAAGTGTGAAATGTTGCTTTGTGATTTCAGCTAAAATAAGGTCTAAGCATCGAATGGATGTAGTGGTTTGGATGTTAGGATTTGGAAGTTAAAAAGAGAATAAATATGAGTATATAAATATATGAATTAATTTATGTGTAAGTCTATACTCAATATTGAGGAATATGCAATTTGAAGGCCTAACAAAAGAATTACATCATGGGAATTGATGTGTACTAAGTTAAATCCTGAAAAGGATCATGTGTCACGTTAAGGATAACTGGGAGTAGAACTACATGTCGGGCATGAAACCTGTAGCTTTGTCGGAAGGAACCCGTATTGGCGTGGCCTGACCTAGGCGGTACACAGTTGCCCTGTTATGATAAGTGCGTACGAAATAAATAATTTGCAAGGCATGGTACCGGGTGCCAATATCTTCGGATTGAATGACGGAAGATGTAGTCATGCCATGTGGAGGCACGGGTGGTTGGATAGCGGCTGGGTCACGATAACATGTATTTAAAGCCGTTAGGTTATATGATTAAATGTTAGCCTGAGGTTTTAAGCAACCGAGTCCTCGAAGACGGTGTGCTCCTTTATTTTCCAGGCTGAGGGTTTGAAATCCTGATTAATAAAATAAAAAGAAATTATCAGGGTAGTATTGGAGGATTGGTCGAGGCGACGTGCAGCGACATAAGCTTACCAAGATCAACGAAATCTCCAATCCCAAGGTGTCCACAGCTTCGGAGTCCATATAGTGGTGAAGTAATTCCCTGGACTAATCCCTGATGTGGAATAGAAAGGAATATGACTTAAATTAATGAGAAGGAGTGAAACTTTTTGTGATAACAAGTTTTGAAAGATTACACAATTTGTTTGCTTTTCTCTTCTTCGTTACTTAGCATTCGCTAATTTTTATCCTATGATTTATGGAAAACCCAACATGTATCGGTAAGCCATCGCAAGGACTTTAGTAATCCAGCCATCTTACATAGTAGACATCCAGCCAGCCACAATAGCTTTTCTTTGTAAGGTAGTTAGTAATCTTTTTGTGTATTTCCTTCCAGCTGACGTACATGTAATGTTTGTAGTGGGACAATGAATCATGTGAACTATATTTTTGTGAATGGAAACGTGTTGAAATACTTCCTTCTGAGTATTTTTAATTGCAATCTATTTCTGAATGTTAGTTGTGATTGCTGAATAAATTATTGCTGAGTAACCAAATCCGGATATGGGAGGATCCGACGGTCCGGGAACCGTGGTCATGACAGTATATGGGTCCACTTGTAAAATATGTAAAAACTTGTACACTACAAATAATATTTTATGGACTAAAATTGAAATATAAAAACGAGGGTTATGTAGCAAATTTACCCCCAATAGGCGCGAGTGGATGGTTGGGATTCATTCAGTTAACACGTGATGTGTACTCGACGGCGGATGACTCTTCGTTGATAACAGCTGGGATTAGACCTCAGTATGAGATCTGACAGCTGCTAGGCGATCAATCCGATGGCACCTGGAAGACCTAGAGGAGATGCTTGATCGGATGGTAGAGAAGCTCGGGGGAAGAACAGGGAAGAACGCCTAAAAAAGAGAGCTTCGATCCAATCCTCTGAGATAGTCTGGCAGTCTTGGGCACGGAAAAAAGGTATCGAAGCTTCCTGGAGGCATCCCGAAGCTGCTGGTGGCGTCAGATGAGTTCAAGAACCGTCAAAGGGGTTCCCAGAGGTCGAGGAAGCTTCTGGGGTCCAGGTACTCGAGCCGCGAGGGGTCTTGGGCCTCCAAAATCTACAGAAAAGAGCACAACACACAAAAAGGGGGTTATGGGGGTTCAATTAGTGTGAAATGGAGCGGTGTGAGGTGTGGCGGTGACCTTTGATGATGGGGCAGAGCTAGAGGCCTGATCTCTTGATCTGGACAAGATCAAGTTGGATGGTAGTGCATGGGATGGAAAAGAAACGACAGGAAATGAAGTGGAGATGTTAGGTGTGTCGGAGGATGATCAGGTACGGTGATAAAGGTCGTCGGAGCTCAGCTCTGACGAACTAAGAACCTTCATTTTTATGAAAAATAATGCTAAAATAAAAGAAATTAAATGCTAACCTATCATAATCTAAGTTCTAGGAACAAAAAACAAAGTTAGGCTAGATCTCTACCTGCCGGAGAAGGGGGCCAGATCGGAGCGCTGCCGCATAAGGTGGGTGAGGCTAGGATCACCACCTAGAGGTCTCTTCTTCCGCGCAAGAAGACTTATTTGATCACATGCTGTCATCAGGGAACAGAAGCACAGAGAAATCGAGGGATTTCAAGGCATAAGGGGGATCGAGATTTAAAAAAACATGATGACTTATTTTATATAAGGGGTCTTTGACCGAGGTCTGTGATCGCTCCATCAATCCACTTATCGAGGAATCGATGTTGTGTGAAAGAGTTAAGATCGAGGACCAAAACTGCTGAAGGAATCAACTCGAGATGATGCAAGATAAAGCAGGTAAAATCGAGGAAGTAAGCGGGTCAGTGGGTCAGCGGTCTTACACGCCTAGGTTGTTGGCAGACCAGTTGATCTGCAGGTCAACCATGGTCGCCCACCCATTGGGCCACGTCAGCCCCCTACATGCCAAAATAGAAAATAAAATAAAAAATAAATCAAAATAAAATGATAAATGATCTATTTGATTTTTGGTTAAAATATGAAAAAACATTTATTATTTTATATATATTACTTTAATCTGATTTTTATTTATGTTTTAGAGGTTATTTGTTAGAGTTTTTATCAGTTTTGCCCCTCTGAGATATTGCAATATAAGGTATACCCCTCCCTTTTTGGGAATATCAGTTGTACCCTCGACTTCTTATCGTTCTATCACTTGTACCCCTCCGTTACTCTGGCCATTAATGGGTTGAATTTACCATGGTTTTTTCAAACCATGGTTTGGGTAGGAGGGGTAAAATTGGAAATCCTCATCTTCTTTGTCATTTTCTCAAAACGATCAACCCCAAAATTGATGATCAACTAATGACGATCAACCGCCCCGTGTTGTTCCTCCTCCACCCTGCCCTATGCTGCTTCTCCAAGTTCATCATCATTGGTGGTCGGAGAGAGGACAAAGATCGTCCACGATTGTGATCCTTGTTGCAAGCATAGTCTCTTGCTCCTAAGATGGGGAGGAGGAGGGGGCAAGCTGGGGTAGAGGAAGGATGGGGCGGAGGAGGGAGCAGAATGGGAGAGGAGGAGAGGATAGGGATGAGGAGGGGGGAGGCTGGGGCGGAGGAAGGATGGGGCGGAGGAGGGGGCAGGCTGGGAGCGGAGGAGGATGGAGGATGGGGGCGGAGGAGGTCGTCGGCCTAGGAGGAGGATGAGGGGCGGAGGAGAGGACATGGCTGAGGAGGGGGAGTCTGGGGCGGAGGAAGGATGGGGTGGAGGAGGAGGGAGACTGGGGATGGAGGAGAGGGTTGGGTGGAGGAGGAGGTAGGCTGGGGGCGGAGGAGGTCGTCGTCCTGGGAGGAGGGTGAGGGGAGGAAGAAGGTCATCGGGGGAGGAGTTGCGGGTGGAGGGCGACCATCCGGGGTTGGGGGAGGAGGAAGAGGAGGAAGAAGAAGAGGATGAGGAAGAGGGTGAGAAAAGACCACTGAACTTTTTTTACATTAATTCCGCTTATGTCCTCAAAGTTAATGTTTATTTGCATTGTGGGCGGATGTCAACTAACCCAATGAGCATAAGTGATAGAATGGCAAGAAGTCAGTGGTACAGATGATATTCCCAAAAAGGGAGGGGTATAACTGATATTGCAATATCTCGGAGGGGCACAATTGATAAAATCCTATTTGTTATATGTTAGTTTTTAAAGGTGTATTTATAGGTATATTTACCTATATATTAGTTATTTATTATTTTAGATTTTATTATTTTATGTACATAATTTATTTATTTATAACTTATTTAAAAGCATAAGTACTTTTTTATCATATTTTTCTGAAGTTCTATGTACACTTAAATAAATAGGTATATTTATCATATAGGTATATGTATGTATATTTCGTCTATGTATTTAAATACACCAATTTATTTTATTGTATTTGTAATTATTCTACTTTAACATAATTATGTATATATGTTATAAATAATATTTACAAAATTAAAAAAAAATAAAAATGTAAAAAATATAAATAAATAAAAATGATTATTTTATTCAGGAATAATGTACAATAGGGTTCCAAAACTTAATTTTTGCTTCTTAAAAATTTGTAAATAATATTTATGACATATGCACATATTGAGATTAAAATAAAACTAAAGGGAAAACATAAAATAAAATAAATCTATGTGGAAACATAGATAAAATACCTATGATTATACTTGTATGAAAATAAAAGGGAAACATTATGTTATTCTTTCTTCCTTCATATTTTTATAATAATGTAAATATTATCTATATTCTATTAAAATTACAAAACCAAAACAAAAAGCATCAAAACACATTAAAATAAAAAGATGTATATAACACATAGGTAAAATACCTATAAATATACTAACATCATACACATATCAATTTATCTAAGTGTACAAATAAAAACATAAAGATACAACAAAATATTTTTGTACTCACAAAAATAATTTATAAATATATAAAATAAAATAATGAGATAATAAAATACAATATACAAAATAAAAATAAAAATGTATAAAATACAGGCAAATATACTTATGAATACACTATTAAAAAGTAACTACTAATGAAATACACCAAAAAATAAATAAAAATAATGTTAAATACTATATTAAATAATAAACATTTTTTATTCTATAATTGAAAATTAATAAAATCATTTATTAGGTGTAATTAATCAGTCAATAATTGGTCAGCCAATTTTTGCCATTTTGTGTTGACATGGACCAATCACCGGTCGTCAAATGTTGACCGCAGTCAACTGTTTCCCCTGCTTTCAGATGTGACGCGCTTTTCCAATCTCGTAATTTCGCGTATTTTTCCTAGGAGTGTCGTCGCTCAATCACCTTTGCCTTCTTCATACAAAATGATCATTGATCATTGTATATACATGTCATGCTCTCTAATCATGTGTACATACGCACAAATCCCTGGTTTTAGCCATACAATAAGGGTGTTGTGTTAGGTCTATAAATAAAACCTCTGTTCCACCTCTCAATTTTGGTCACCATCTCAAGTCTAGGAAGCCTCGTCTTGGATCCAGCTAGTCTTCTCATGACAGGAGAAGTCGATTTGCGGCCAGGCCGAGCTCCAGGAGCACAGAGGTGCACCCACGGTGCTTCTCCGACCACCTTGCTCCGTGGGCACTCCCCATGTATAAGAGCTGCTCATTCATTATGCTCTTTGCTTCTTTTAATCGTAGGTTTCATTTTCTGCTTTTAGTTTAGGTTTTAGTGAGTTAAATTAGCCTTAATCGATCGAACCGTAGTTCATCAGAGTCGAGCTCCGGCGAGCTCCTTTGTGTGTATCCATCCCATCTCCGCCTTATCTTTCATCTCCCTTTCAACCCTCATCGCTCCCCTATCATCCCATGTGCATCTAATCAACCAGGACCACCTCTGTTCTGTGAATCGAGGTTCATCTCCGCCGCCTCATCGGAAACCTCGCTGCCCACTTCATTTTTGCGTATCCAGCTTCACACTTGGTCGAGGAGGAGCCCCTCGAGCCGAACATCTCTTCAGTGCATGTCATGAGCTCAAAGGAACCCTTCTGGGCTAAAATCATTGCCATCTGAAACTTCCCAGGTCGATGTGCTTCCTCGAGCTCGCCGGGTCCCTCCTATGGGGCCTAGCCCTTCTTGTGACCCTCAACAGCTACGGTGCGTCGCCCCGGAGGTTTAGAGCCCATCGCCATTGCAGAAGAACATCTGAGGACGGAGGAATCAACGATCGAAGCTAGGAGGCAGGGACTTTCTTCCATGTTCTTCGAGTAGAGCAACAACCATCCGATCAAGGGCGCATCTCCAATTTTGATCTCCACCGTCCATCCTCGCTACATCTCGGTCGTTGATGAAGACCCCAGAACTGATCCAGAGTGCTCATCTTCGAAGAAGTATCGGCTCACCAGAACGCACCACATGTCTAAATGAAGGGAGGAGGACCGTCCGATAGCGTGCCTTAGGGGGTAAATTATGCATCTGAACCCCGTATTTTTTTAATTATTATTAAGTCTTGTAAATAAAGTTCGTCGTTTAAAAATAATTGGACATTCTGAAATTAGGACCTTGAGCTTTATGTAATTACAAATAGGTCCAGTCCACGTCACCTTGCGTGTCATCCTACGTGAGGTGGCGAAATTGCAGGGATACCCCTGCGAGTTTTTGTATTTCTAAAAAGTCCAATAAAATGAAATACATGTTATATATTTTTGTGAAAACTGCTTGGAGGTCCCTGAACTTTAAGATATTTGCATTTTGGTCCTTTCCAGCCTATGTCACGTATAGTCCCAACTGATGGGTATTTTGCATGAATAGCCCTTGTGGTTTTGTATTCATTAAATAGCTCAATGAAATGAAAGTAACGTTATATATTTTTGGGTAAATTTCACATGTGCCCCTGAAGTTTATTTTATTTGCAAAAATACCCCTACCAAGACATGTATTTTTGTGTGTCTTATCTATTTATCAAAAATATCTAATGCTCCTAAAAATTCACAAAAATAGGATTAGATGCTTCATGTATTGTACTCTCACACCGCATTTTGCATTTTGCATTTTTTGCATTTATTCTATTTATTAAAATTAAAAAGGAGTCTATTTATTCCCTATTTAGTTTAGAAAATATCAAAAAATATAAAAACATCTTTAAAAATTCCTAAAAAATATAAATATAGTATATTTTATCCTATTTTATTTACAGACCAAAAATCATTAAAAATTGAAAAACAAAAAACCTAAAAATCTAAAAAACCTAAAATCTTTTATAAGAATCTAAAAAATTCTTAAAAAATCCAAAAATATATCTTTCTATTTTGTAATTTTATTTATATCATTATTTATATATTAAAATTTATTCTACTAATTTGGAGTTTATTTATTATTTTTAACATCCAAATCAATTTCGGGTATTTCATTAACCCCATATTTGGGATAATTTTTACTTTAAAATACATAAAAATTATCGAAAATTCCAGAAAAATAATAAAAATTTAGAAAAATATAAAAATCACAAAAATATATTATTTACTATATTTTGACTATTTTTACATATTTATGTATTTATAGTATATATATATAACTTATATTGTATTTATAATATATATACATATAAATATACATATATATTATATTTAAATAAAAAAAGAAATATAAAAAGTGAAAAATACAAAAAGAAAATACAAAATCATAAAACTAAAAATAAAAAATTATTATAAAAATTAAAAGCCCACAAAAAGGATCTATATTAATAAATGCCTTTGTTTTTACATAAAAGAAAATCATAGGCAACATGTATTGCTCTTTGTGGTTCGACCTCTACATGCTTATTCACTATGCATTCTACTGTAGAAAAATAAAATCTTAATACAACATTTTTGCCATTAATTGAATTATGTATATTGTGAATTAATTGCTGATTAATTCCAAGTTCTTCATCGGTTACCTCGACGACGGTGTTCCCCCCTTCCGTGGAACAAACGAATGATATTCTGGAGTTTATCGGATGGTGCCGTTGCCGGGGAGCAATGAGCATAACCTATTTTTTGTCATTTTGTATAGCCATTTATTTGATTTATTGGTTCATTGTTGTAGATAACCATTAATTTATTTCCAACTCATTCTTTGATTATTATTGTGAATATTTAATTGATTATTTAATACCAGTGCTAATGATGTCTCTTTGTGACTTTGATGCGAGGGCCTGCCACGCAAGGATGGCTTTCTGGAAGCCGATGCAGCAGGCTTGGAGGAGGTTGGTCTTCACGCTATGACCAGCTGGAGAGAGCACCAAGGAAGCAAAGAGAACAGATTAGCTTAGATGTAATTTAAATATTCATTCATGTAATTTATGGTGAGAGAGAGAATTTTGGCATGTAAAATAACTCGGAGTCTACTCTTCACAACGAGGTCCAGTGCCCGGGTGTCTATTCACCTGGGGGCCTCGTCATAATTTTTTGTGTTTTCTCGCATTGTTTTATTTGTTTTCTGTTGTTTTGAGATTTCCGCCTTATTTTACTTTGTTTTTTGTGCATGAAACCCATAGATTTAGGTTGCTTGACTCGGTAACTAGATCCACAGCTTAATAAGAATGCATGTTCCTATAGTCTCTTACGTATGGATCTAGTTAAATTAATAATGTTAGTAATTCAGATCTGAAACTGCGTGCCGCTAGAGGTCGTATACAGCATGTGCAAGACTCGTTGTGGCGGGCACCGATCAGCATCAGAGACCGGACCTTAGTCTCATTTCTGAATAACTAACAATTGGTTCCCAGGATTAATAGCAGCTATTGTTTAGGGTAATTTTATCGATTGCACACCGCCATGTAGATAGGATTAAAAATTCCATTTTGCATACCGCATGGAGAGAGTTGGGATGCACTGTAAGTCCTCTAACTCAGCATGCATCAATAGGTACAATGGTGAGATTTCCATCATTGAATCGACTTGCACGGCTTTTCTGATATCCCCTTTTGATTTTGAGCACCTAGGATTTAAATTAGAATCTACAAAAACATTAGGCGCTTGTATGAAACTGACTCAAAAAAGGTGAAAACCCAAAAATTAAAACAAGGTGACTGCTAAATAAACTTTTACCTTAATTAAAATCCGTAATGGACTCTCATTGTTCTGGGTTCATAAAGCCCTCATTATTTTCAGGTACCTGATGAGCCGCCCGAGCAACTAAGGTAAGTATGAATCAATGCGGTCGTTGTGACCTCAGTCACTCGGGACTCAGAGCTCAATCAAGAAAAATTATTAAGACTACCAAATAAGGATAAAGATCGATGAAATACGAAATAGCGGTCTCGCTATGATATTAACCTGGTATAGCACCCAGGGTCGAACTCAGGAAGCACGTGATGGCCTTGCGGCCTACGAAGTAGTCTAAAATAAAGAAAAATAAAGACAAATGATTTTTGGTGGATTTTTAATATTTTTATTTTTTTTGAAATTTTTAATTATAAAGAAAATAATAAAATAAGGAAAACAAGCAACTTTCAACAATTATTTAATTACTCTAAAATGATCAAAAAATTAAACAAAAATGTTTTTAGATTTTATGAATTTTTTACTATTTTTGGTGAATTTTTGATAATTTTCTGATTGTTATGGAATTTTCTAAAAATAAAATGAGGCAAAAACAAATGAAAACTGTCCAATCAGGCTTCTACAACCATTTAAAACTACTAAATGGGAGTTTCAAGGCATGGAGGTATTTTTTCCTGTGAAGTATGAATAAAAAGGAATAATCAGGAAAAAGATTTATTAATTTTTGGTTTTTCTATGATTTGTTAGAATTTTTATGAGATTTTCAAGGTTTTTCAATTTTTATAGTTTTTATGAATCTAAAAATGGCCAAAATTGGCCAGAAAAACAAACACACCAAAACAAACAAAATCTATTTTTTTGTAATTTTTAAAGGGGTTTTATATTTTTTAATTTTAAATATGAACAGGCAGAAAAAGAGATGTTTTTGAATTTTTAATAATAACAAATGGGCTCAAAAATTTTCCAATAAATTAGTGAAAATCTACACAGTGGTAGGAGCCACATGTCAAATTTTCACTTGATTTGGATACAATTTGATATTTTATTTACAACAAACAAAAGCCTACAGTCACAGGGACCTATTTGTCATAAAAATATGTTCCGGGGCTAAACAAAGAACAAACTCAGAAATGCAGGGGGCCCAGGTGCAAAACTTCCAAATCCTCATGCGCAAGGCACGTAGACTGGGCACGCAGGGACCAATCTGTAATAAAAATAACTCCCCAGACTTAATAGCAACACGTGCTAAAAGTCCTGGGAGATATTGCAAAATGCCCAACAAATATCAACACATGCGGAAATAAACCACTCACAGGGGCATAAGTGCAAATATTTAAAAAGATATTTCAATCAGTAACAATCAGAAACCACAGCCCTCAGTATGCAATTTCACCAAAAATACACGTGACGAAGCACGTGTCCACAATATACAGGGGTAGAAATGCAAATATAAGTAACGACAAGGTCCTAAGTGCAAAAGTTCCAAAATAAAATGAATGCTATAAAATATTTACAGGACTAAATGATAAAAACTAAAAGACAGAGGGCCTAAGGGTAAATTACCCTTTATTCGCAGATGGATTGGATGCACGCCACGTGGATGATCGTGCGTCTCTGGAAGGGGCTCACCTCTACTCTACGACAGACGGTGAAGATGGCGCCACGTGGCGATCGGACGGTGCTGGTATCGGGGCGCCTCTTCGTATAAGTGAACGGTCCAGATCAAATCTGGCACTCCGGGGGTGAACGGACGGCGCTGGAGGACTCTGGAAGAACTCCTTGCCGGCGATCTTCGCCGGAGGAATGCGAGCGCGTTGGACCTCCTCGAGGGCCGCTGATAGGTGGAAAAAAATCTCCAAGGCCTCCCATGTCTGTGAGGCTCCTCCGATGACGCTGGGAGGCTCCGAAGAGCTCCAGCGACGAAGGCGGAGCTTAAGCTCCTGTGCTAAACGTGGAGGGCCTCAGATGGACCTCCTCAGACCTGCAAAGTGGCACAGAAAGACTCCTGGGTCGAGGGAAAAGTGCCTCGACCCGGTTAGAAGCGAGGGGGTGGTCGGTGCGTCGAGATGGAAGAACTCCGGTGAAGCGACGGCGAAGGAGTTCGACTCCTAGTTCCATGGCGAACTGGGTTGGATGAAGGGGTGGAGAATGTGCGGGGAAGTAAGGCGAAGGTGTTGGTTAGGTCAATCGATGGAACGGGTGGACGACATGGCCGGAATCGATGGTCGACGGTGATGGACGAAATTGGGCGTAAACAGAAATTGGCGAAAGGTAGAACGAACGAGGCTTACCAGATGGTCGAGGTTGACTGTGGACGAGCTTCCGAAGCTCTGGGTCCTTGCCTCGAGGGTCGTCGATGCCCGAGGCTCGAGCGCTGCTCCTGGGTGGCGCACGGCGGCGCTAGGCTGCTGGATCAGTGGCCGGGGCACTCTCTCCTCGCTGCGACACCACCGACCGCTAGTTGTCACTCTGGTGGAGGTGATGGAGGTCCTGGGTAGGGAAATGCGGAGCCAAAAATGAGTGAAATGCGTGGTGGAGCTGAAGTTAAATACTCCTAGGGGTCCGGCTAGAAGAGGTTCGGGCGAGCTTATCGGAGCACGGACCCCGAGAACCCACCCCCGACGTGGATCAAGGAAGGTCAAGGATGGATTAGGACCCGGGGTTTGTGGATTTGGAGCTCGGATCATGATGCAGTAATTGGGAGAAATCGGGTCGGGCGTGCAGATCCGCGGGCTTGTGGTCCAAGGGGGGGAGTTGACCGGGGGGTCAACATCCCCCGTGGACCAATCAGGAGCGACCACGTAATAAAGAATTGGAAATTGAATTTAAAATAGTAAATGGCCGAATCTTGCAAAACTCAAAACATGAAAAATATTTCTTTTATTTTAAACTATTTTTTCGTGATTTTTATTTCTTTTTTTGAAATAAAAATAAGGTATGTACAATATAGTATAATATATAAGTATATATACAATATTGTATTTTTGATTTTTGATTTTTAATTACTTATTTTTTATCCAATTTTATATTTTATTTATTTATAGAATAAAATTTGGAATATTTTGGTATTTTTATTTTATTTTTATTATTTATTTACAAGGGATAAATAAATAGTTATATACACATATATACATGGTCTATATACAATGTTTATTTTTAATTTTATTTTTGTTCTTTTTATTTTATTTTTTTATGATTTTTATTTTATTTATTTACATTATGAAGTATAGAATATGTACAATTTTTATGGGATTTTAATTTATTTATTTATAGGGATAAATAAATAAGGAAGTGGTTTCATGTACATGGTGAATATACAAGGGTGAAGGCATTTTTATTTTCTTTTTAATTTTCCCATTTTTATTTTAATTTAATATTTACAAATATATACATATAAATAAAAACCCATTTTTATTTTTATTAAGAGGAAAATATTTTTATTTATTTATATGTAGATACGTACACCAATGAGCTTCGTTATCTCTCTCTACTTGGATTTTTATGCGGTCAGGCCCATGCTGAGCCCTCCCTTGGGATTAGGTTGCTCAATATTTATTCTAAATATCTCCCTCTTTTTCTTTTGTTTCTTTATTCTTTTATTTATGCACAAAAACATGCTAATTATGCATATTTACAAAATGCATGCTTTTTGGTAATTACTGATATTTACATATATCTACATGTGTTTGGGAAAGGTTTTGTAGCTAAAACAAAAGAATAAAGAGTGATGAATGGGTATTCATCACCCCCCTATACTTAACTTTGCTAGTCCCTTAGCAAACACTTATTTGAAAAAGAAGTGAAAAAGAAAAAGAAAAAGAGGAGAATATACATGGATTAATGCTGATAATTAAACTTGCCTTCATTAAATTGAAATATGGAGCTCGATCAGATCTTTGGATTATTAATGTGTTGGAACCTTATTTGGACTTAGTTTTAAAACTCAACAGCCTCTAAGTTCCACTAATCTATAATCAAGACTCCTCAACAATCCAGATCAGAACAAGTCTACATACACAAACCCTGAAGACTATGAGTCTTTCCTTGTACAGTGTAAGTGAGGTAAGCTCTCCACCTCAGAAGTAGCAACTCGACAACCCTCCCTAACAAGGTAACTCTATGACCCTAGTCTGGCCACTCTTTCCTCGAGGAGCGGGGTATTCCCTTCTAAGTTCAAGTTCAACCGGCTCAAGAAGAGGGGAAGAAGAGAATGGACCATGGCCAATGTAGCCATGTATCCCTGGGAGCTCAACCAGTGTAGCTAAGTCTCCCTGCTGCAAGCTACATAAGGTGGGACATGAATCTCAAGCTTTGCTTATTTGCACTATATACATACTCCGGTGGGATTATCATTTTCTATCAGATCCACCACTTTTTTGGAGCTATTTTCTTTTTGCATTTTTTTCAAGTGCATCTATACAACATATACATGTGCAGCATATATACATAAGGAGTTTTTCCTCTTGAGCCAGTAGACTATCCCTCTTTTGAAGCATTATTGCAACCCACAACTCCTGTCGTTAGACCTCATGGCAACCAGACCAAGTTGAGACGCACTTCCTTCACTAAAAGAAGAAGAGAGGTTCCGCCTAGAAGTACTACCCTCATATGCTACCCCAAGTCAAGGAAGATTGCCTCCTCACCACCTCATCCGTAGAGAGCTCGGTGCTAAGTACGGGTCCAAGTTAAGCCATTGTCTATATGAGTCATGTGTGTGTTGTTAAGTGCTCTACTTAGGCTCATTGAGATGACATGTGATCCTAGTGGACTCAAAGAATTAAGTCCACCATGGGACCTGAAAAGCCTTAACCCTAAAGCCCTATAAGGTTCCTCTTATGATTAGGTGGATTAAGATCTTAATCAAGCTCCATTTCCCAATTTAATTCCAGCCTAGTTTAAATGTCAACTATAATCCAGGAAAAACTATACAAGTATATACAAAGATGCTATTTACACAATATTTACACAAATGCAAAATTTTTGAAAAATGTTTTGGAAATCATGAATGTATGCATGAATGCAGGTTTTGCAAAATATTTACACAAATTTACACAAGGTTTTTGCAAACTTTTTGCAAACTTTGATTGTTCAAAATATTTTTGAAAAATTTTGTACTATATACATAGTTTTGCTAAGAAAATATTTACACAAACTTTACACAAAAAGTTTTTGAAAACATTTTTACAAAAATAATTTTGTACAATAGCTATGTATGTGCAATAAAAGAATGTTTATTTACAGGGAAAATTTTTTAATAAAATGTGCAATAAAAGAATGTTTATTTACAGGGAAAAAATTTTAATTTTTATGGATTTTAGGGTTTTTTTAGCCATTCTTATTTATTTAAACACTCACACAAAGTACGAGTTATGGCTAAAGTATATATGAAATATATACACACCCCCCTATACTTAGCTCGAACGATGTCCTCAAAGTCAAGAGCGATGAAGATGACATAACTCGTGCTTAGTATAGGGAAGTGATGAATACTCATTCATCACTCTTTATTCTTATATTTTAGCTACAAAAACCTTTGCAAATGCATGTAGATATGTGTAAATAGAAATAATTACCAAAAGCATGCATTGTGTAAAAATCTATAATTAGCATGTTTTTGTGCAAAAATAAAAGAATAAAGATTAAAAAGAAAAAGAGGGAAAGATTTAGAATAAATATTGAGCAACCTAACCCAAGGGAGGGCTCAGCATGGGCCTGACCGCATAAAAGCCAAAGTAGAGGGAGATAGGGGCTCATGTGTGAGAATATTTATGTAAATAAAATAAAATATTTTCCCTCACAAAAATAGACTTAAATAGGCTTGTAAATATTTGTATATATTCCTTAATATAAAATCAAGATAAAAATGAAAGAAAATAAAAAAGAACAAAAACATCACTATCACCTTGTATATAGACCACTATACTATATTTATTTATTTAACCTTATAAATAAATAAAATTAATTTCCAAAATTCTTGTAAATATCCTATCTTATATAGTGTAAATAAATAAAACAAAAATAATTAAAACAAAAACAAAATAAAAATAACGAAATTAAAAAAAACACAAAAATATATTGTAAATATACCATGTATATAAATGTATATATGTATTTATTTCACCTATGTAAATAAATAATAAAAATGAAATAAAAATGTCTTTTTATTCCTCATTTTATAATATAAATAAATAAAATTGTATAAAAATAACAATTAAAAATCAAAAATTAAAACCCTAGATATTGTACATATACCTATATATAGCTATATAATGTATATACCTTATTTTTATTTCGAAAAAATTAATTAAAAATCACTAAAAAATAGAAAAAAAAATAAAATAAAAATATTTCATGTTTTAACTTTTTGCTAAATCGGCCCCTAGCTACCCTAATTTTCACTTCTAAGATCCAGCCACGTGGCCGCTTCCTACTGGTCCTCGGATTGTTGACCGCCCGGTCAACTACCCCCCCCCCCCCCCAGGACCACTTCCCACGGGTCCTTAGCGGGTACCCGACTTCTCGGATTTTTCCCCGCAAAACCCGATCATACTTTGCCTAAACCCCGGGTCCGAATCATTAATGCTACATCCGAGACCCTCGCCGGGGTATCCACATCGGGATCCGCGCGCCTTCACGCCCTACCCGCGCCTGTCTTCCCGGACCCTCACCCATACTTAACGCCAGCTCCGCCACCTCAAAGCGCATCTTTGGCCATTCGATTCCACCTCCCGTGAGCTCCATTGCATAGCCGAGAGTGACAGCTTGTCCCCCGTGGTGTCGAAGAGAGGAAGGGAGCGAAACCACTGATCCGGCGAAGCTTCGCCGCCTTGCTCCGCCACCTGCAGGAGCTCGAGCCTCGGACGTCGGCGCTTCGTGAGGCGAAGACCCAGAGCTGCACAAGCTCGCCCACAGCCCATTCAGCCACCCAGGTAGCTCCGTTAGCTTTTCCTTTCCGTTAATTTTAGAGTATCCCCAAATCGCTCCGCCGTCGCATTTCGCCGATTCCGACCACCACGCTGCCTCGTTCGACCATCGGAATCCACATTCATCTTCGCCGTACTCCCGTGCGCCTTCTCCATCCCTCCATCCAACCCAGCTCGCACAGGAGCTGGGATTCGAGCTCCTCCGTCTCCCCTTCGCCGGAGCTCGCCCATATCGCCCCACAGTTCACCGTCACCTCGCCTAACCGGGTCGAGGCAGGTTTGCCCTCGACCCGTAAGTCTTCTGGACGTCTTTGCATGTACTACCCAGCCCATCTGAGGGCTTGGGTCATTCGGGCCAGTAGCCTCGCCTCTGCCGATCTCGTCGGAGCCCTCTAGGGCTCAGCTGGGATCATCGGAGTTCACCAGCGGCTGCGGGACGTCATTGCGGAGCTTCTCCGACCTTCACGAGCAGCAGGGAAGGCCCACAACGCACGCACGAGGCCGGCGAACTTCGCCGGCCAACTGTTCTTCCGATACCTTCCCCGACCGTCCGATCATCCTCATCCTCCAGTTCGCATCTCGACCGTTCACTTGAGGAGGACCCGTCATCGTCAGATCCATCCACGAGGCGATCTGGACCGTCCGAGCCGAGAGGGATAGCCACCGATACCCTCAACCGCTAGATCAGACACGTGGCTACACCTTCGCCGTTGGATGCACCCGAGGAGTTGAGCTGTGCAGCGCCAGTCCCCAGTCACCGTCAGATGCTCCACGTGGCCTCCATCCAGCCGGCTCCATTAATAAAGGGTAAATTACCCTTAGGCCCTTCTGTTTATTGCATTTCGTAGTTAGTCCTGTTAATACGTAATATAGTTGTTTAGTTTTTGGGATTATTGCATAGAGGACCCCGTACTTTGTTTAGTTTGCATTTATGCCCCTGTGTATGGTCTGACACGTGCTTCGATACGTGAGTTTTTGGCTCATTTGCATTACATGCCCTTGTAGCTCGGGTTGTTCCTTAATGAATGAATCCTTTTTAGAAATTGCATTTATACCCCTGTGCGTGATGCATTTGAACATGTGCGGATATTTTTGGGTATTTTGCAAATAAGTCCCTAGACTTTTGGTACATGTTACCAGAAAGCCCTTGGAACTTTATTTTTCTTACATTTGGGTCCCTGAGTGCCCCAGGCACGTGCATCGCACGTGTTTTGCTGGGTTAATTGCACCAGACCCCCCAGAACTCTGGGTATTTGCACATAGGTCCTTGTGCACAGTGCCCCCTCTTTCTTTTTGAATAAAATAGCAAATTACCTCCAAATCCAACGAAAATTGGACACATGGCTCCTGCCATAGTGTAAAATTTTCGAGGATTTTTGGAGACATTTCTGAGTTTATTTGATATTTTTAAAAATTCAAAAACATCTATTTTCGTTACCGTCTAAGTTTAAAAATCACAAAAAAAATATTAAAATTCATCTAAAAATTTACAAAAAACTTGTCTATTATTTGTTTGGTTGTGTTTGATTTTCTAGCCAATTTGGCTATTTTTCATCACTTAAAACACCTAAAAATTAAAAAACACTCAAAATCTTATAAAAATTCTAGTAAATCAATTAAAAATCCAAAAATAATAATTTAGATGCCTAAATTTTCCTTGTTTTATTCTCTTTACAGGAAAATTACCTTTCACTAATTTGGGGTGTTTAGATATTTTATCTAGACGGCTTTTAGCTCGGCTGGACAGTACCTCTCATTTCCAGTCACTGTTTGATTTTTAGAAAATTAAATAAATATCAGAAAAATCCCAAAAATTCATCAAAACACTAAAAATTATAAAACACATAAAAATATTTTTGTTAGAATTTTTGGCCGATTTTTAGTGTGTTTAATAATTTGTTGAAGTGTATAGTTCCTTAGCCTTTATTATTTTCTTGATACATTAAAAATCCAAAAAATATAAAATAATTAAAAACCACCAAAAACATTTTCTTATTTTATTTTATTTCCTTTTTGACTACTTCGTAGGCCACGAGGCCAACCCGTGCTCCTTGTGATCGACCCTGGTCGCTATACCAGGTCAAATTAATAGCAGGACCGCTTTTGTGTGTTTGATTGATTTTATCTCTCTTGGTGGTCTATTTTTCTTGATCGACACGATCGAGTGGCTTAGGTTGCGACGACCATCTTAGATATACCTGATTTCCTTAGTCACTCGGTTTTCTCGTGTCATCAGAATGGCGCCGTTGCCGGGGAGCACGGCTTAGTAGTTTTTATTTTATTTTCATTTTTGTTTTCGCGGCTTTTCGCGGCTCTTTAAGAGCTCGCGGTTTTTCGCGGCTTTTGTTTATATTTTATTTTTGTTTTATTTTGGTTTCTTTTCTTTTCTTTTGTTTTTATTTTTGTTTTATTTTGAGTGTTTATTTTATTTTGCATTTTTGCATATATACCCTCATATCAGTTTCATTTATTTTTCTTATTATTATTTGATTATTTTGGTCTGACCACTCATCTCTGTTTCTTGCGAGGGCCCGAGGACCGCAGAGACAACTTTCGAGGAGCCGACGCAACCGCAGGACTTAGAGGCGGCTTCCTTCTGTACGGAGCCGTAGAAGAGCGCGAGAGAGAGAGAGAGTTGAGTGGGAGAGGTTTAGTTAGACTTTTTATTTTTATTCTGATTACTATTGTAATAATACAGGTACTCAGAGACACTCTTGTGGACTTGATTAACTTAGCGGGTCTGTTTTGCCGAGCACCGGTGTGCTCGGGGGACCCTTAGGTGTTTTTCACGGCTTTTTCGCGGTTTTGTTTTCTTTTCTTTTTACTGCCTTTTCCGGTGTTTAAGCGGTTTTTATCGAGCCCCTAGATTTAGGATTTTATACTTGCTTGTGCCGTAATTAGTAGGGTCCCCACACTTAATTATTTCCCTGTTCCTATAGTGCGCTTAATTAGACCAACTAATAATCAATTAATAAAAATAACTGATTCATCTCCTTCGTAGCCTACGTGCCGCAGCCTGCCCCGTAAAGCGCTTTCTCCTACCCCCGATTTGTCGGGCAGAGGAGGGGTAGGCCAAGACCGGACCCTTTGGCTTGGAGGTCGGTGATCGGTTAGACGGTTCTGCGAGTAGACTTGCTCATCTAGGACTCGATTTTTATCGCTGCATCATTTAGGTAGTTTATTTTCTGTCTTTACATTTATGCGCGGATCATATTGCATGTAGAGTGCTGGAGACATGTACGCCTTTCTGACTTTGCATGCATCATTGATTTATCGTGCATCGGCTTTTTCATCTTCTCCCCCTGTTTTTGGATTAAATAACCAGGAGAACCGAAAAATTCGTTAAGCCTTTGTTTTTATTTGAAAAATATTAAAAAGGAAAACCATAAAATTGGGACTAGTTAAAACTATTGACCCTAAAAGATACTTCACCTAAAAATTTGTCTTGGGGAGAGCAACCCCCTCATTGTTTGGTTTGCTTGCGCGAGAGAGTGACCCGCCACCCTAGGTAGAGCCCTCCGATGCTATTTCCAGCTGACTACCGACTCTTCCGTGCGGGCCAGTCAGTTGGAGTAGCATCGGGTATCCCAACAGGTCACGTAAGCGCTCTGATAGACTGATTGTTCACCTAATAAAAACTGACAAGATAATTTGACCGAGCCTTCACGGTCTTCAGCTCGTATTGCGTTGGTGAACAGAGGGGTTGCATTTTGATCATAGTTTTTCCAGATCTCATCCGCCCTACTCGACCAGATCACGATGATGGGTAGACGCTCTCTTAGGCAGCCTCTAGCTGCACCGCTTTCGGACACGTCTACCTAGTCATCTAGGTTGGCCCGCGAGAGCCGAGACCAGTTCTCCGAGCCCGAGTACGATTCCGCCCTGTTCCCCTCGACCCCCTTTCTTTCGATTCTGAGAGATATGAGCCAGAGGAGAGACTCACAGATTTGACAGCACCTGAGTTTGGCTCGTTTGATTTTGCAGACGCCATGGCCGGCAGTTCTGAGGATCGCTCCCGTCAGCCTGAGCACTTCGTATTGGATCAGGGAGCGATCAACTCCACCCTGATCGCCCTCGTTAGAGACCGTCCAGCAGCAGTTGAGGGATCAGGGAGCATTTATGCTCGACATGAGGAGAGAGATGGAGCAGATGCGAGCAGAGAGAGCAGAGCGCGAGCAGAGGAGAGAGGGACCGAGGATCCCAGAGGATGCTGATGCAGCAGCCGCAGCAGCAGCCGCAGCCGCAGCAGCCGCGGCAGGAGGAGCACCACGACCGATGCGGGAGTTGCACAACCCCGGATCGACGCAGACGCACCACTGGGTAGTACTTCCAGCCATCGTGGGGGACTTCAAGTTCCCTCCGAACACCTTGCAGCTACTCCCCCGCTTCCACGGGCTCGCGACTGAGGAGCCCCATCTCCACCTCCAGGAGTTTCTGATGATTTGCAGTACTGTCCACAACCGTCAGGTGGACCAGGACACGATCCGGATGATCGCCTTCCCCTTTTCCCTAGCAGACAGAGCAGCCACCTGGCTGAAGCATTTGGGGAGGTTTGTTTACACCTGGGAGCAGCTCCGCACCGAGTACTTGAACAAGTACTATCCACTCGGGCGGACCAATGCAGCGAGGGCCCTGATCAGCAACTTCTCCATGCTCCCCAACGAGCAATTCCATGAGGCATGGGAGAGGTTTCGTGAGCTTACTGACCGATGCCCACACCATGATATCTCGAAGCCGAACCTTGTGCAGAGCTTCTTCAGCGGGCTGACACCAGAGCTCCAGGGCCTGGTGAATGCTTCTTGTGGCGGGTCCTATTTCGCCAAGGATCACGACCAGGTCTGGGCCATCTACGAGGAGATGGCCGAGAACTATATGGTGATGTCCCAGACCCGGTTGTATACACAGGGCAGACCCCAGCAGCAGCCAGGACCCGTGCAGTACCAGAGGATAGCACGGGTCGATGCCGGTCCATCCAGTTCATCCGCAGTTGCAGCAGCACAGGCAGAGTCGTCCGCTGCGGATATGGGTATCATCAGCGAGAAGTTGGACCGCATGGAGCTGATCGAGAAGAAGCAGTGCCAGGGCATCACTCAGATGGAGCAGATGGCACAGACTCTGAGCGACATGAAGACCCAGCTCATGTGTCTCCAGGAGGCACAAACGGCTTCCCAGCCCCGTCTTCTGTCGCGAGGCGATACCGGCGGCAGCAGCAGCTCGTCCCAGCACTCCAGCTCCTTTCAGCAGCCTAGACAGGTTCACCTTGTACAGGTGGAGCCGTACCCGCAGCAGCAGCCCTCTTACCAGTCCCCACCATCTCCAGACTTGCAGATGGTGGTATACCAGTCGGATCAACCTCTGGCCGTACTCCCGCCAGCCCAGTACGACGCAGAGCCGTTGATGGATGTCAACGAGATTTGGTATGACCGTCCTCAGCCTGGGATCCGACGAGACCATCCCGGATTCAGGTGGGGGAGTGGAGGTACCCAACCCCAGCAGCAGTCATCCGGTCAGGGAGGGCAGTATGGCCAACAGAGGGATCACCAGCAGCAGCAGCCCCCAGCCTACCAGCCACACCAGCAGTCGTCCTTCGTTCCTCGTCCCTATCAGCAGCAGGGACAGTCTTAGAGACGTGAACAGCAAGCTCACCAGCCACACCAGCAGCAACATCCTTCCTCCTACCCCTCCCAACAGCAGCAACACCAGTTTCAGCAGCCTCATTACCAGAGAGGCTACTCGTCGGGCTCCCATGAGAGCCCCGCCTTGGACGACATAGCCCGCCTCCTCACGGACCAACAGGCTACCTTTAGACGGGAGATGGACGAGTTCCGCCAGGAGATGCGGGATCTGATGAGAGGAAGGCCGCCATCCCTGCACAGATAGAGCCGAATCCGAACAGCCTGAAGCGGAAATCTGAGCAGGTAGCTGATGAATCCACGTTTCATCATCTTTATTCTATCATTTTGGCCTTAAAAACCCTAGTAAATGCGTGTAAATAGGCTTAATATAGGCATTTTAGCATCTATGTATATGTGTGTAAATATTGTATAAAATGCGGTTTTTAAAGCCAAAATTATAGAATAAAGAAAAGAAAAGAAAAAGAATAAAATATTGTAAATATTTTATGACCCAAAACCCCGAGACCTAGGCATCTTGATGAATAGGTCGACAAGGAATAAAGTAGGGGGAGATAAGGGCCAAATACCTACATTTATTAATTCATTCTTTATTTATTTTGGGACCTATTTATGGTTCCACTTTTTATACATCAAATAAAGAAACTTTGTACATGAAAGTTGTAGATAATTTTATAAAGAAAAATACAAAATTGATTTCACAGAAAAATAATACACAGATAAAAAGTTATGGTCTGAATAAAAATCCAGAATCCTAACTTCCCAGACCCGTATCTCACAAATAAAAACTCCAAATGCAGCATACTCACCTTTAATTGTATATAGAAGAAAATAAGCTATTTAATGGCGGTGGTTTCGCATTTGGCGGAGCTACGGTTTGAAAGTTGAGTTTTGGACCCCTATTGTATCTTGTACATATTAAAATATTCAATTTATTATTTATTTATTATTTTTACAATTTTGTATTTTTATAATGTTGTAAATAATACTTATAATAATAATGTACATTAAAATAAGAATAAAACCTAAATAAAAACAAAAATAAAATACTTAAAAATAAAATACATAGATACATTACTTATACACATACCTGTATAAACTATACTTATATTTTATTAATTATACAAAACACATCAATAAAATAAAATAAAAATAGATTTACATGTATAAAAGTATGTTATAATTATATAAATTAATAATAAAAAATAAATAAACTAAATACATACAATAAAAATAAAAGAATACAATATATAGAATAATATACCTATAAAGGGCATAAATGTAAACTTGTCAAAATACATTTCATAAAAAAAAATAAAAATCATAATAAAATAATTTATAAAATAATAAACATTTTTTATTTTGTAACCATAATTTAATAAATTGATTTGCTATTTTTAATTGAATTTACAAATGTTTTTCTCAGGGATTTTTGTGGTTGGTCCACGTGGACCAACCAGGTGGAAGTTGACCCGCTGGTCAACTCCCTGGTCTGCACCTGCAGCCTGCCAGCTGCGTTTTTGGTCATTTTCTCCTATTTTTCTAGGCCACGTCATTCACATTTTGACCTCGGGTCCTTCTTCACTTTTTCTCCCCATATAACAATGATACACGCCCAGTACTTGGTTTGGTCTTTAGATCGAAGATTTGCTCGATAAACCTCGATCTTCATGCCTCCTCGCCCACTCTCTGCCCAATGTTCTGAAGCTTGTCAGACTGCGTTTTTTTTGGCGTTTTCTCCGAATTTTGGAGAGCGCGTCTTTCACCATTTGGCAATTCTTCCTTCTTGACTTTTGTTCATCATATATTGAGGTTACACGCCCTAGGCTTGGACGGGTCTTTGGACCATAGATTCGCGCGCGACACCTCGTTCTTTGTGCCTCCAGAGCCACATCTTCAAAAACGACCCTTCTCCTCCATTTCGAGTTTGAACTCCTTTTCCCCCTTCTTCCTCCCTTCTTTCATGTGCTGAGGTTAGAGGAAGGTGACAGCAACCTCACCTCGCCGTTAGGAGGAGAGGAGGAGCGGCGCGGAGGCGTCTCCACCCATCTCCGGCCAAGCTTGGCCGTGAGGTACCCCATCTCAGGCAACCCGCCTTCGAGGTCGTTTTCTTTCCATTTTATTGTTGATTAGTTAGTTCTTAGTTTCAGTTTTTAGTTTGCACATTTAGTTTGTTGATTCAATCATTCACTAGCCTAGATTTCTCACAATCAAACACCTCGCCGGAGCTCCACGAGCTCCGACCATTTTTGCCATTCCGCCACCTTTTCCACTCCACACGCTGGCCCTTGGGACCCTCTACTGTGATTCTCGTTCTTCATTTTCAGGTCCAAAGGCCGAAGGACTCCATCAGGGGGTCGTTTTTGACGCAGGCCAAACCTCCTGGAGTTTCCCCCCGTTCTTCATCGCCGTGGTGACGCCCCGGCGGAGCAACCGTCATTTTGAGGCCGCCAGTCGATAGGGGAGCCTCGCAGGAGCTTCTCGGCCAGCTTGGGACTTTCCAGGTTGTAGGAGGAGATCACGCCGTCAAGCCAAAACTCGCCGAGAGGCTGTTCTTCGCGAGTTCATTCACATTCCTCCGCAGCCGTTCGATCGTCGGGCGAGGGTATTTTGCCCCATTCTCCCCCGCCATTTTGTGTAATATTTATTTAGGACTCAAAGCATTCATCTGAAGTTGTGTACTTTTGTATAATTCGCATATTGGTCCTTGAACTTTGCTCTATTTTCATTCATACCCTTGTTAGGCCTTGTATTTTTGTATGCTTTCCCTATTTATTTCATGCATCTATAAAACTCCAAAAATTCTCAAAAAATAGAGTTAAGCTCCTGTTGCATTGTATATTCACGCCATATTTTTATTTTTCATTTTCATTGCATTTTATTATTTATAAAAATTCAAAAACACTCATTTTCAGCACTGTTTGCGTCATAAAATACCAAAAAAATATAAAAACACATCAGAAAATTCCCAAAAAAATATATTTTGCTTATCTTATTGCGTTCTAACTCCAGTCCAAAATTCATTAAAAAATACAAAACAAAACTCCTAAAAATTATAAAAGCCCAAAAACCTTCCTAAAAATCTAAAAAATCCTAGAAAAATCCTAAAAATATAAACTCAGTTCCTGTAGTTTCTCTATTTTATTCTCTTTTATGGAAAATTAATTTGTGGATTTTTTGACACTGTTTACTATTTTTCATCCTCAATTTAATTTCGGCCAGCAACTTTTATTCACTGTTTTCTTTATTTAGCTCTTTAAAAATACCAAAAACATTTTAAAAATTACCCAAAAATCACAAAAACAGTAAAAAATCCTAAAAATATCAAAAACATTTCATTTCTGAATTTTTGGTTATTTTTGCATATTTTTATAAATACTTTAGCTTGTCTTTTATTACATTGTCCTTATTTTCTAATATTGAAAAAGAAAATAAAAAATTATAAAATATAAAAAGAAAATATAAATCAGTAAATTAAAAATCAAAATACAAAAATATAAAATTAAAAATTAAATAAAAAAATATAAAATTAAAAACCCACAAAAAAATACCATAGTAGACACTTGACCACATTCACACACAAGTACACTTTTGTGCAATTTTGCCCCGATCTAGCCTTTCTGCTCCCTGTGTTCGACCTCTACAATACTTGCACTATACACATCTTGTTGTAGAGTTATAATAAATTTTAACTCCGCACATTTACATTCATTGTTTGATTTAATTGTTGTGGGTTAATTGTTGTTTTAATCCGGATTTTCGAGCGGTCACCGCATCGACTGTTGATCCGCCTTGTGGATCAATACGACCGCTTGACTTTTTGGGTTAAACAGTAGCTTATACTGAGCATGCCACTCCTAGTGATCCATTTGTTGATACATCTTCGGATCTGTTTGATGCTGATTTTGTTGCACTTAGGAGCGGTAGGACACCAGCAGGCGGCGGCGCCTCATCTGAGCTACACCGCGAGGACACATCCGGGGCGCCAGATCAGGAGGAGGAGAGCGGCACTGAGGCCGCACACGATGATGATGGTGGTACTGATGCCACCAAGGATGCTGATTCCACCGACGATACTGAGACCGCCGCTTCACCAGTTCGAGGAGGTGGTACTGACGCCACCAGAGTAGCCGAGCCAGCCCGCGGTACTGAGGCCGCGAGACGTCTAGCAGAGCCAGCCCGTGGTGGTACTGAGGCCACCGGTGTTCGTTTTGAGAGAAATGATGTTTTTCCTTCTGTTGATGTATCTCAGAACACTGTTTTGAATAAAGGAAAAGGTTTAGTTTCTTCTGGTCCCACTGTGGTGATTGATGTATGTGCGGATCCGGCCGTCGAGTCGTCTAGACCTATTCCTAGTCCTTCATCTAAGAAGGACCCTGTGATCCCCTTCCCTAGAGCCCTTTAGATGGGGAAGGGGAAGAAAAGAGAAAAAGACCCAAGAAAGAGAGAGCAGAAGGAGTTCAGCCAGAGCATGATCGACAGATTTCACATACAGCTGACCCTTCAGGAGGCTTTGCAGCACATCCCCCTTCTTTAGCGATCGTTGAGAGATAGGACTACCATCAGGAGAAGGAGGAGGAACCATCATTCAGAGATACATGTGCTGACGAAAGCCACGTGCTTCACAATCCAGAACTGTCTGCCGGCCAAGAGGCCAGATTCAGGAGCCCCGTATGTCAGATGTCAGATTAGTGAGCAGAGGTTCGACCGTACTCTATTGGATAGCGGATCGTCTATCAACCTCCTTCCGGCAGCCCTTCTCGACCGCTTCGAGTTGGGCACTCTTCGACAGAGCAGGACAGTCCTTCAGTTTGCTGATCGATCTGTCAAGAGGCCAAAGGGGTTGTTGCGAGATGTTATCGTCACTATTCAGGGCCTGCAATTCCCCGTGGACTTCGTAGTGTTGGACATGGAGATCCCTGATTCAGTAGCCGATACCCCCATCATCCTCGGTCGTCCGTTCTTGGCCACAGCCAAGGCGGTGACTGATCATGATAACGGGAAGGTATACTTTCGCGTCGAGGGCGAGAGTGTACAAATAGAGACGGTCGAGGACTACAGAGCCAGATAGAGAGCATGCTCAGAGGCCAGCACAGACACAGAGCAGCTGACAGATGCCGGGTTAGACATCCACCAGGATTGTGATTTTGTGATCACAGATGATGAGGCAGCATGGGCAGACCCTTCAGCACAGGCCATCCTCTCATTTCCGGACACCACTGATGCAGAGATGACAGCAGAGGAGAGCTTGGAGAGCACAACCCTGGTCCAGGATACTTCAGAGGCAGCAGAGCCGGTTCTCGACCGCGACACGGTTTCTAGTGACGGTGGTACTGATGCCACCTTATTTGATGCAGATCCCTCGGATTCAGAGTCTGATTGGGCAGATTGTGATGACCAGATGCCAGACCTGAGTCCACCTGAGCCTACAGATGAGGAGGAGGTAGAGGCAGAGCAGATCAGAGACAGCACAGTTGAGCAGCCTCCTCCAGATCCAGTTTGCGAGAGTTCGTATTCTTTCTCCCAGGCAGATTTGGCAGATTTAGCAGCATTGACACATCTTCTTCCGAAGTCAGATTTGCCAGCACCCAGCTGTCCAGAGCTGAAGCCGCTCCCTACTTCATTGAAGTATCGGTTCCTTGTGGGCGAACCTGAGATGTACCCAGTCATCATCTCCGCCGATCTGACTGGAGAGCAAGAATCCCGTTTGATGGGGGTTCTTGAAAAGAACCGCAAGGCAATCGGATGGAGCGTAGCAGATCTCCATGGGATTAGTCCATCAGTGTGCTCCCACCAAATTTATCTCGAGGAGGGGGCGAAGCCGTCGCGTGAGTTCCAGCGACGGCTGAACCCCAACCTGAGAGAGGTCGTGATGAAGGAAATATCAAAATGGTGGAGTGCAGATTTTATTTATCTCATTTCCGACTCCAAGTGGGTCAGCCCCTTGCATGTGGTGCCCAAGAAGACGGGCATCACGACTGTGATCAGTGAGTCGGGAGAGCAGATTGCTACACGAGTACCCACCTCTTGGAGGGTATGTGTTGACTACAGGAGACTCAACCAGGCCACCAAGAAGGACCATTTCCCCTGCCTTTTATTGACCAGATCATTGAGAGACTGGCAGGGAAGAGCCATTATTGCTTCCTGGATGGGTACTCGGGCTACAACCAGGTGGCCATCGCTCCTGAGGATCAGGAGAAGACCACCTTTACCTGTCCTTTCGGTATATATGCCTTTCGACGCATGCCATTTGGGCTATGCAACGCCCCTGCGACTTTTCAGAGGTGCATGCTGTCAAATTTTTCGGACATGGTAGGGGAGTGTTTGGAGGTCTTCATGGACGATTTCTCGGTCTACGGTGACGGATTCGACTCCTGTCTTGACTGCCTAGACCGAGTACTCCAGCGATGTATTGAGTAGCATTTGGTTCTATCTTGGGAGAAGAGTCACTTCATGGTGACTCAAGGGACGGTGCTTGGTGACGAGTCGCTAGATACGTTGTTTAATTAGGTTTCGTTGTAATACGTGTACTCAGCGATTCGGTCAGAACCGAGAGAAGATCTCCGTGAAGAGTGTCTCGGCTTTAATTTATATCCCGGGCAAGTCCGGGGTCGAACTCAGGGAGGCAAAGGAACAACTTGGGTTTAATTTGCAAATTTAAGATCTAGATATCCAAACGGTATTTTTTAGATTTTTTTTATGCAAGTAGAATGCCAAAAACAAAATGCGGGTGAATTACAACACTAAGAAAACATACAACAAGGCCAAATAAATTTTAATGGAAAAGAAGTCCAAATTAGCCAATTCGTATTTTTCCTAGAGTCCTAATCCAGAGATGAACACAAAACATATTTTTTTTAGAATTTTCAGGGTTAAATTGCAATAAATAAAAATGCACACTTTTTATGGGTTTTTTCGTAATTTTTCACACAAACAGTAAGCAAAAATCATGAAAATTTTACTGGAAGTAAAACATGATGCAAGAAAGCTATACTAATTTTTTTGGAATTTTTTGACAAGTTATGAATTTTTTATGGTTTTTTTAGTGGAAACAGAGTGACAGTGAGTATTTAATTCTTATTAAATCCACGTTATCAAATTAATCAGAGTGTGATTTATCTCAAGTAGATATTTAGATGATTAATCCAGGAGACTTGAAATTTCGTGAAAAGGATGTATGTGGATTTAATTAAAAATCAAATACGAAAATCACTCAATAATTTATTGTAGGCACAAGACAACTCCAATAGATGTGAAATTTGGATAGTAATTACATCACATATCAAGGCATCACATATAATTTTTATGGAATTTTTGGAGCAACCGTTGGTGAGATATTAATTTAATGGTACAGAATGGGTAAAATATGCTAAATTTCAGTTGAACATTTTTAATTAATTACCCATTACTCACAAAAATACAAAGAAATATCCAAAAGGTAGAGAATTAGTTGCTCAACATCAAACCATTTTTTATCGAATAAAATGATGCATAAATGATGTCCAAATTAATCTATAAAGACAGGGTTCTCTGTGCAAAACTGAAATGAACTTAAACAATACAAACTATAAACAAGGACCTGTTTGTAATTACAGAAACATAAAAAAGATAATATACAAATTTCACAAATAAAAAAAATAACAAAAAGGAATGCACCTTCTTCCTTCGTTCCCAGGTGATGAAACCAAAAGTGGATCGGGTCGGCGGCGGCAGTACGGCCGCGCGCGGCCGCGAGGAGGGCAGCGCACGCCGCGCGCAGGCGAGGTGGCTCGGCGGCGCGGCCGTGAGGTGGCGAGGGCAGCGCGAACGTCGCGTAGAGGGAGGTCGGTGGCTGGGCGGTTGAAGGCATGGGACGGAGGCTGAGGGAGATGGAGGTCGGCCACGACCGCTGCTGGTGAAGGCGCCGGTGGGCGCGCGGTGGCGCGCCGGCGAGGGGGCGGTTGAAGGCGAGGGGGCGGCTGCCGGTGGTTGAAGGATGGGCGGCGGCGCCGCCTGCCCGTGTGGAGGGAAGGGCGGCGGTGCTGCTGCCCCCTTTTTTTAATTTTTTTTTTGATTTCTTTTTTTTTTTGTAAGAAAAATTTTTTTTTTTGTGTTTAATTTTTTTTATATATTTTTTTAAATTTTGATTAGACAGGGATTAAAACATGATAAAAAAAGAAAAAAAATGGGTTGGTGGTGATGATGATGATTTGAACAAATAATAAAAAAAATGATGGTGGTGGTGGGAGGGATGATATGCAAATAAAAAAATGATATGGAGATGTGATGGATAAAAAAAATAAATGGTGATCCAAACAATAAGGAGACAAGATATTAGAAAAAAAAATAACGAGAGAAAAGAGAAGGAATACTTACCTGTTCTTCGCCGGATTGGCGGAGCAGTCTACGCTGAACTCCTGTTGTCGCCTCGACCCGATTGGCGAGATAAAAATCGGAGAAGCTACGCGAGCTCGACGGGGAACTCGTGACGCGAAGCGGAGCTCCACGGATCTCACCTGAAGGAGGTCGTCGCTTGAGGACGATGCTTCGCCGCTGTCACCAACAAAACACTCCAAGCTCTCTCCTTATTCTATAAGAATGGTGGATGGAAAAAAAATGTGGATGTGGAGATGATTATAAAGAAATGAATAATGGGAGTTAGAGAAGTGGTGGTGTTGAATGGGAAGTTTTATTATTGGTGGAGTTGAATGGGAGGTTGGTGGAAGAATGGAATGGAATGGAGGTTGAGAGAAGACTTGGAGGTTATTGGAGGAAAGGGAAGTTATTGTAGAGAATGTGATTAAATAAAAGAAAATAAAAGTATGCTACTTTAAATACAATAAAATAAAAAGAGAAGACAAATGGTGGAGAATTTACACAAAGAAGATATACAACATGTACATTTTTTGTTTGCTTTTCTTTTTATATTTTTTTTGTCTTTCCATCTGACGAGTCGCTAGATACTAGATTTAATTCGTGTTCGTTGTAGCACGTGTACTTAGCGATTCGGTCAGAACCGAGAGAAGATCTCCATGAAGAGTGTCTCGGCTTAATTTATATCCCGGGCAAGTCCGGGGTCGAACTCAGGGAGGCAAAGGAACAACTTAGGTTTTAATTCAAGAAATTAGGTTTAGATTTCAGTGCGGTATTTTTCAGATTTTTTTAATGCAAAAAAGAGAAGCAAATGCAAAATGCGGGTGAATTACAACACTAAGAAAACATACAACAAGGCCAAATTAATTTTAATAGAAAACAAGTCCAAATTAGCCAATTCGTATTTTTTCTAGAGTCCTAATCCAGTGAGGAACATAAAACACATTTTTTTGGAATTTTAGGGGTTAAAATGCAATAAAATAAAAAATGAAGAAAGAAAGAATATATACATAATATACAAAGTACATCTAGGTCCCAAAACCCAACTTTTGCAAACGAGCTCCGATTTTAATGAAACCACTTCCGTTGGATAGATAATTTTCTAACTTGAACTTTAAAAGTGAGTTTGGTGAATTTGGAGTTCATACGGAGCGGGAATTTAGCTTGGAAGTTGGTCTTTACGGCTTTTTCTCTTTGGGATCTAGGAGTATTTATTTGAGATAAAATTTGTTTTGTATTTTTGTATTTTTATGTACATTATTATGAACAAGTTAGAGAAAGAATTAGCCAAAAAGGAGTTGAAATGAAATTATTAAAAATATATGAAGTTTTGGGTTATTTACATGTATAAAACTCCTTTATTTTTGCGGCTTTTTAGTGTTATTTATTTTGTACAATCTAATATATAATAATTAGTGTGTTTTATTTACAAGAGTCATTTTGTTAATTTATGTATTTTATGGACATTTATTTGGGATTTTACTCAGGGATTTTGCTAAGATCAAGATATTAAGATGATGAATCGTGGATTCATCACTTGGCCATATCATCTCCAACAGGGGCATGGAGGTTGATCCGGCCAAGGTTGATGTCATTAGAAAACTCGCACCGCCGTCCAATTTGAGGCAGCTACGGTCATTCCTGGGGCACGTTGGTTTTTATCGGAGATTTATTCATGATTTCAGCAGGATTGCCCGGCCGTTGACTGACCTCTTGACGAAAGACACCGAGTTTCTTATCGATGAAAGTGTCTCTCATCCTTTGCGACTCTCCAGCAGTGTGTGATTGAGGCTCCTGTCCTCCAGCCGCCTGATTGGTCTCTCCCATTCGAGATCATGACGGATGCCTCCGATTTTGCCGTAGGGGCAGTGCTGGGACAGAGGAGGGATGGAGTCCCGTTTGCTATCCACTACGCTAGCCGCACATTGGATTCCGCTCAGCGGAATTACACGGTCACGGAGAAGGAGATGCTAGCCGTAGTGTTCACCCTAGATAAGTTTCGATCTTATATCATTGGATCTAGAGTGACCCTGTACACAGATCACACCGCCATCAGGTACCTCATGGCAAAGAAGGATGCCAAGGCCAGACTTACTAGATGGATCCTTCTGCTTCAGGAGTTCGACATTGAGATCAAGGATAAGCCTGGAGTCAAGAATGTGGTGGCGGATCATCTCTCCCGTATAGAGCAGCCTGAGGAGTCTGAGCAGATAGATCCCATTTGTGAGACCTTCCCAGATGAGGCGATCCTTGCTATCGCCTCACTCCCGTGGTATGCTGATATTGTGAACTTCCTTGTTGTTGGGAAAGTCCCACAAGATTGGCCCAGGCAGAGGCTTGAGACCTTCCTTGCGAAGGCCAAGTCCTACCACTGGGAGGATCCCATCCTTTACCACGAAGGAGGGGATAGCGTCTGGCGTCAGTGCATTCCTCAGGAGGAACACCATAGCGTCCTCACTTACTGCCACAAGCTTGAGGCAGGAGGACATCATTCTGGGAGGAGAACGGCACAGAAAGTGCTCCAATCCGGCTTGTGGTGGCCTACCCTTTTCAAGGACTCTAATGAGTTCGTGAAGAGGTGTACTGACTTTCAGAGGATGGGCACTTGTGGACAGCGTGATATGATGCCGATGCAGCCCATTCACTTCTGTGAGGTTTTTGACGCATGGGGCATCGATTTCATGGGTCCATTCCCTAAGAGTCAGGGATTTGAGTAAATTCTGTTGGTCGTAGATTATGTTAGTCGTTGGGTTGAGGCTATCCCCGCCCGAGCCGCTGATGCGAGGACAGTTTGCAGATTTTTGAGGAAACACATCATCACGCGGTTCGGGGTTCCACGAGTTCTGATTTCTGATGGGGGTCTCATTTCATCAACGACCAGGTGAAGGCCCTTGCTAGAGAGTTCGGTATAGACCATCGTGTTGCTACACCTTACCATCCACAGACGAATGGTCTAGCCGAGGTGTCGAATAGGGAGATCAAGACTATACTGCAGAAAGTCGTCCGCCCTGACCGAAAGGATTGGTCACAGCTTTTGGACTCGGTCTTGTGGGCATATAGGACGTCTTTCAAGACACCATTGGGCACATCTCCCTTTCGCCTCGTATATGGCAAGCCGTGCCATTTACCTGTTGAGTTGAGGCACAGGTCACTATGGGCAGTTACTGATATTCTGATGGATCCAGATGGTGTAGGAGACCAGAGGAGGGTAGAGTTAGCAGCCTTGGAGGAGCTTAGAGATACAGCTTTCTCAAACAGCCTACATTATAAGGAGAGAGTGAAGGAGTGGCATGATTCTCACATCAGCCACAAGCATTTTGAGATTGGACAGCGAGTATGGCTGTTTGATGCGAGGCTTCGTTTGTTTCCAGGGAAGCTGCAGAGCAAGTGGAAGGGACCCTACTTGGTCAGAAAGGTACACGACAACGGTAGTATTGATATATCCGAGTTGTCTTCTGAGAGTACCTTTCGAGTGAACGGCCAGCGGCTCAAGCCATTTCTAGATCATGAGACGCGGGTTGTTGATCTTGCCCCTATTCATTTTGCGTGAGATGTGGTCTTTGACTCACATCTAATGCATCTCACGCCTGAGTTTCACTGATCCTCCGCCTTGTATAGATCCAGATGTCTATATCACTACATTCTTTAGTCCCACATCCCTTTCTTCATCTATTGATTATGCTATACTTCGGGTGCACTTTACCCTAAGTATAGGGGGGATGTAGGATCTTCGGGTATTCCTTTTGTTTCTTTCTACCCCTGTTTTGCTGCCTATACTTAGGGATAGTTCACCCTAAGTATAGGGGGGTAGACCCTGTACATTCTCCACTCGATTTTCCCTTAGTATACAGCCTGCTATACTTAGGATTTCTTGATCCTAAGTATAGGGGGAAGACCCGAGACCCTCTTGACTTTCCATTTCATTTATTCGTCTTTGTATATAGCCTTCCTTTTCACTTCCCTATACCTAGCACGAGTTACGTCTTCTTCATCGCTCTTGACTCTGAGGACATCGTTCGAGCTAAGTATAGGGGGGTGTGTATATATTTCATATATACTTTAGCCATAACTCGTACTTTGTGTGAGTGTGTTAATAAATAAAAAATGGCTAAAAACCACAAAAATTAAAAATTTTTCATGTACATAAACTTCTTTTATTTGCACATAAATAGCTAGTGTACAAATTATTTTTGTAAAAATGATTTCAAAAATCTTTTGTGTAAAGCTTGTGTAAATATTTTCTTATCAAAATTATGTATATAGTACAAAATTTTTCCAAAATGTTTTGAAAATCAAAAGTTTGCAAAAATCGTGTGTAAATTTGTGTAAATATCTTTTTGCAAAACTTGCACTTCATGCATCATTCATGATTTCAAAACATTTTTCAAAAATTTTGCATGATTGTAAAATTTGTGTAAATAACATCTTTTTATACATATGTATATAGTTTTTCTGGATGATAGTTGACATTTAAACTAGCCTGGAATCAAATTGAGAAATGGAGCTTGATTAAGATCTTAATCCACCTAACTTCTAAGAGGGACCTTATAGGGCTTAGGTTTAAGGCTTTTCAGGTCCATGGTGACTTAATTCTTTGAGTCCACTAGGCTATGATCACATGTCATCTCATTGAGCCTAAGTAGAGCACTTAACAACAACACATGACTCATATAGATTATGGCTTTACTTGGACACCAGCACTATGCACCGAGATCTCTATGGATGAGGTGGTGAGGAGGCAGTCTTCCTTGACTTGGGGTAGCATATGAGGGTAGTACTTCTAGGCGGAACCTCTCTTCTTCTTTTAGTGAAGGAAGTGCGTCTCAACTTGGTCTGGTTGCCATGAGGTCTAACGACGGGAGTTGTAGGTTGCAATAAAGCTTAAAAAGAGGGATAGTCTACTGGCTCAAGAGGAAACACTCCTTGTATATATGTTGCACATGTATATGTTGTATAGATGCACTTGAAAAAAATGTGCAAAAAGAAAATAACTCCAAAAAAGTGGTGGGTCTGAGAGAAAATGATAATCCCACCGGAGTATGTATATAGAGTGCAATAAGCAAAGCTTGGTTTCATGATCCACCTGATGTAGCTTGCAGCAGGGAGACTTGGCTACACTGGTCAAGCTCCCAAGGGTACTTGGCTACACTGGCCTTGACCCATTCTCTTCTTCCTCCTCTTCTTGAGCCGGTTGAACTTGAACTTAGAAGGGAATACCCCGCTCCTCGAGGAAAGAGTGGCCAGATTGAGGTCATAGAGTTACCTTGTTGGGGAGGGTTGTCAAGTTGCCATTTCTGAGGTGGAGAGCTTAAACCTCACATTCACAGGACAAGAAAAGATTCATGGTCTTCAGGGTTTGTGATTGATGACTTGTTCTGATCTGGAGCATCGAGGAGTCTTGGTTATAGATTAGTGGAAGTTGGAGGCTGTTGAGTTTTAGACTTAAGTCCAAATAAGGTTCCGACACATTAATAATCCAAAGATCTGATCGAGCTCCATACCTTAATTTAATGAAGGCAAGTATAATAATCAGCCTTGATCCATGTACATTCTCCTTTTCTTTATTTCTTTTTCACTTCTTCTTCAAATAAGTGTTTGCTAAGGGACTAGCAAAGTTAAGTATAGGGGGGTGATGAATACTCATTCATCACTCTTTATTCTTATATTTTAGCTACAAAAACCTTTGCAAATGCATGTAGATATGTGTAAATAGAAATAATTACCAAAAGCATGCATTGTGTAAAAAACTATAATTAGCATGTTTTTGTGCAAAAATAAAAAAATAAATATTAAAAAGAAAAAGAGGGAAATATTTAAAATAAATATTGAGCAACCTAGCCCAAGGGAGGGCTTAGCATGTGCCTGACCGCATAAAAGCCAAAGTAGAGGGAGGTAGGGGCTCATGTGTGAGAATATTTATGTAAATAAAATAAAATATTTTCCCTCACAAAAATAGACTTAAATAGGCTTGTAAATATTTGTATATATTCCTTAATATAAAATCAAGATAAAAATGAAAGAAAATCAAAAAGAACAAATACATCACTATCACCTTGTATATAGACCACTATACCTATATTTATTTATTTAACCTTATAAATAAATAAAATTAATTTCCAAAATTCTTGTAAATATCCTATCTTATATAGTGTAAATAAATAAAACAAAAACAATTAAAACAAAAACAAATTAAAAATAACAAAATAAAAAAAAACACAAAAATATATTGTAAATATACCATGTATATAAATGTATATATGTATTTATTTCACCTATATAAATAAATAATAAAAATGAAATAAAAATGTCTTTTTATTCCTCATTTTATAATATAAATAAATAAAATATAAAATGGGAATAAAATTGTATAAAAATAACAATTAAAAATCAAAAATTAAAAACCCTAGATATTGTACATATACCTATATATAGCTATATAATGTATATACCTTATTTTTATTTCGAAAAAATTAATTAAAAATCACTAAAAAATAGAAAAAAGTAAAATAAAAATATTTCATGTTTTAACTTTTTGCTAAATAGGCCCCTAGCTACCCTAATTTTCACTTCTAAGATCCAGCCACGTGGCCGCTTCCTACTGGTCCTGGGATTGTTGACCGCCCGATCAACTACACCCCCCAGGACCACTTCCCACGGGTCCTTAGCGGGTACCCGACTTCTCGGATTTTTCCCCGCAAAACCTGATCATACTTTGCCTAAACCCCGGGTCCGAATCATTAATGCTACATCCGAGACCCTCGCCGGGGTATCCACATCGGGATCCGCGCGCCTTCACGCCCTACCCGCGCCTGTCTTCCCGGACCCTCACCCATACTTAACGCCAGCTCTGCCACATCAAAGCGCATCTTTGGCCATTCGATTCCACCTCCCGTGAGCTCCATTGCGTAGGCGAGAGTGACAGCTTGTCCCCCGTGGTGTCGAAGCGAGGAGAGGGAGCGAAACCACTGATCCGGCGAAGCTTCGCCGTCTTGCTCCGCCACCTGCAGGAGCTCGAGCCTCGGACGTCGGTGCTCCGTGAGGCGAAGACCCAGAGCTGCGCAAGCTCGCCCACAACCCATTCAGCCACCCAGGTAGCTCCGTTAGCTTTTCCTTTCTGTTAATTTTAGAGTATCCTGATGAATCCACATTTCATCATCTTTATTCTATCATTTTGGCACCAAAAACCCTAGCAAATGCCTGTAAATACCCTTAAATAGAGCATCTTAGCATCCATGCATGTGCATCACAATAGTGTGTAAAATACTGTAATTAAGGCCAAAATTATAGAATAAATAAAGAAAAGAAAAAGAATAAAATATTGCAAATATTTTATGACCCAAAACCCCCGAGACCTTGGCATCTTGATGAATAGGTCGACAAAGAATAAAGTAGGGGGAAATAAGGTCAGAAACACAGACAAAATACCTATACTTCCTGTTCATTCTTTATTCATTTTGAGACCTATTTTTGGTTCCACTTTTTGTACATCAAATAAAGAAACTTTGTACATGAAAGTTGTAGATAATATAATAAAGAAAAATACAAAATTGATTTCACAGAAAAAGAATGTACAGATAAAAAGTTATGGTCTGAATAAGAATCCAAAATCCCAACTTCCCAGACCCGTATCTCACAATTGACAACTCCAAATGTAGCAAACTCACCTTTAATTGTATATAGAATAAAATAATCTATCCAATGGCGGTGGTTTCGCATTTGGCGGAGCTACGGTTTGAAAGTTGAGTTTTGGACCCCCGTTGTATAGCTATACTGATTAAAATATTCAATTTATTATTTATTCATTATTTTTATATTTTTTGTATTTTTATATTTTTGTAAATATTACTAATAATATATATGTGCATTAAAATTAAAATAAAATGCAAAGAAAAATAAAAATAAAAATACTTGTATAAAGACTACATAGGTATACTGCCTATGCCTATACCTGTACAAAATACTCTTGTATTTTATTAAACATACAAAGTAAATCAGAAAAATAAAATAAAAATATATATGTGTATATAAAAGTATTTCATAATTTTATAAAATCATAAATAAAAATAATAATATTAAAAATACCTAAAATAAAAATAGAATACTAAAATACATAGGTATTATACCTATATAGGGTTAAAAAGGTAACTTGTAAAAATATAACTCCTAAAAATAATTAAAAATCAAAATAAAATACTACATAAAATTTTAAGTATTTTTTTATTTTATAACTTTTATTTAATTCGGCCATTTAGTATTTTAAATAGAATTAATAAAATATTTTTCCAGGGTTTTTCCTGGTTGGTCCACGTGGACCAACCAGGAGGCCAGGACTGTTGACCTAGGTCAACAGTCTGACCTACACCCTGTAGCTCGTGTCAGACCCGCTGTTGACCCCATTTTCACCATTTTTTTCGAGGAGCGTGCTTTCATCCTTTCGACTCAATTCCTTCTGCAAAATCCTTCCTTGCTGGACCATCTTGCACGCCTAACGTTTGCATCGGGACGTGCATCACGCCAACCACCTCCGCACCTCGTTCTTCCTCCTCTGACCGTCAACCCTTTAAAACCTAAAGCCCACCTTCTTTTGAATTTTTAACCGCAAATCATCCAGCTCCTTCCCCCCTTGGAGTCGCTCTAGCACCGTGGAGGTGACAGCTCCAGGTCTACACCTTCGAGGAGGCGGATTCGCGCGAGTTGGGCGCGTTCCACAACCTCCGGCGACCGCCGTCGAGGTACCTTTCCCTCGCCCTTTCTGGGCTCGAGGTCGTGTCACTCCCTTAGTTTTTTGCCGTCATTTTATCCCTTGCATTCCCAGCTACATTTTCCCCCATTTTTCCATTTCATTCGTGCATCGATTCGCCAAATCGATCACTCGCCGGAGACACCTCCGACCACCGTCACCCCCATCCATCGATCGCGCATCCCCACGCCTCCGCGAGGCCCAGGTAATTTGCCCTGGGCCTTTTCACCACTTCTTGCAGGTCAAAGAGCCCTGAACGAACCTGGAGAGCACTTTTGCGACCTTCGCCGGAGATACCTGGAGCTTCGAGCTCCGCCGCCTCCGCGCCAGCACTTCGACGCTTCTCCGACGAATCCAAGCCATCCAGTTCACAGAGGGACCTCCCAGGAGTCTACAGCTCCATTTTGGAGCCCATCCATCGCCTGAGGAGCGAGATCGGAGTCAGGGAAGTGCGCCTCCGCCGGTGCTCTTCCCTGTTCTTCCTCCTCGCTTCTCCACCGTCTGATCGAGCCGCAGCTCCAGATCGCGCATCGACCGTCCGATCTTCCATGCCCTGCCACCGTTGGATCTCTTTTTGAGATCTAATCTCAGACGTCGAAGCGAACCGTCATCGGACGTCCCCAAGCTGCCACGTGGATAAGTGGCTCGTTCCCCGCCGCTGGATCGCGCCTCGCTGCCAGCCGTTGGATTTGCGCCACGCGTCATCGTCGGATCGTCCCAGCGAGGGTATTTTGCATCCCAACCCTCGCACGTTTTGTATTTATTATGTAGTACTTAAACTTTTGTCTGTAGTGTAAAAATTTTGTAATATTTGCATAGAGACCCCCGAACTTAGTTTATTTGCATCCAGGTCCTTCGCCACGTCACCTCACGTGACCTGTACACGTGAGGTGTGGGCATTTTGCAGAGGGGCCCTCGGTCATTTGTGTATTTTATTTTAGTACTTAAACTTTCGGATCACATGTAAACTTTTTGGATATTTTGCAAGAAGGCCCCTAGGGTTTCGTGATATTACATTTCAATCCTCGCCAGGCGCGTGCAAGTCACGCACCCTGGTGGGAAAATTGCTAGCGTGCCCAGGCGGCTTTTGTAATTGCATTTTGGTGCTAGAAATTAAATATTCCGTTCAATATTTTGTGGAAAATTGCGTGTATGCCCCTGGATGTTTTGTAAATTGCATTAATACCCCTGCCAGGCTTATTTATTAATTGGATGCTTGTTGTATTTATTTAACCTATCATTTTAAATCCAAAAATTCCACAAAAATAGACTTAAGCTTGTGGACACATATGCTTCCACGCCATCATTTTAGTTTTTGATTTTATTTCACTTTTATATTTATTAAAAATCAAAAACTTACTTTTTATGCACTGTCTAGCTTAGAAAATGCCAAAAAATATTAAAACCTCTCCAAAAATTCCAAAAAAATTACCTAGTGTCTATTTTATCCTATTTTAGTGTCAGTCCAAAAAATCATTAAAAATCTCAAAAGAAAAACACTAAAAATTTAAAAACATTCAAAAACTTCAAAAAAATTATATAAAATAGTAGGAAACTCCAAAAATCAAAAACTCAGTTCTTGTTTGTTCCTTATTTTGTCCTTTTTATTTGAAAAATAGTGTGAAAATTTTTAGTTACTGGTTGCTATTTTTAAATCTCATTTTACTCACAGCCAGCACCTTTTGCACTGTTTTGCTTTATTTCAGTATTCAAAAATACCAAAAACACTTTGAAAAATCCCCAAAAATCACAAAAACAGTATAAAATCATAAAAACATTAAAAACAATTTATTTCTGAATTTTTGGTTATTTTTGCTCATTTTTATAAATATTTTAGCTTGTGTTTTATTATATTGTCTTTACTTTCCAATATTGAAAAAAGAAAAAAAAAGAAAATATAAAATATAAAATTATAAAAATCAAAAAAATCAAAAATCAAAATACAAAATTAAAAATTAAATTAAAAATAAAAAAAATAAAAATTAAAAACCCACAAAAAAATTCCTTTGCTTGATTGCTTAGTGTAGACACATCACACACACACTTTAGCACATTTGCTTGAACCACCCTGCTTGCTCCCTGTGTTCGAACTCTCTGCATACTTGACACTATACACCATTTGTGCAGAGTTAAAAATAAATTTTAACTCCACATTAGTTCTAATTTATTGATCTTTAGTGTGGGTTAATTGTTGATTTTAGTTCAGAGTTCATTGTGAGTCGTCACAGCGACGGTTGTCTCCGCCTTGTGTGAGACACCACTTTTAGACCACGTGAATTTTGGCTAAATCAAATGGCGCCGTTGCCGGGGAGCAACATCGAATAGTTCACATTTTGTTTGATTGTGTGATTGTTTACCATAGCATTATTTTCCATCTCTTACATTTTTGATATATCTTGTTGAGCTATCTGACCGTCTCTTTTCTTGTCTTCTTGCGAGGGACCGCGGAGCAAGGCGGATTGCTTAGGTGATTCGGAGCATCCTTGGGAAGCGGAGCCGGCCTTCTTAGGTCAAGCCGGCAGGAGAGAGCAGGAGGAGTGAGGGAGAGTGATTAGATTAGATTGCATTTATTCTCGTGAGAGAGAGACTATTAATTTGTAATAATACAGGTACACTTGGACTTGGACACTCAGACTATCGGGCCTAATTTCTGGGTGTTTGTTCACCCGGGGGCTCACCGCGGTTTTCATCGAGTTTTTATCGCCGTCATTTTCCGGTTTTAATTTCATTTTTTCACTTTCTTTTGTGGATTGAGCTCTTAGTTCTAGGTCCTGCTTGATTCGATTAGAATAGGTCCAAACACCTAATTATCTTTGCATGCTCCTATAGATTCGTATTTGGACTTAGACTAATTAAACAGTTAGCTAGTAGCTTCCGATCCACGCGCCGCGAGCTCACACCCGAACAAGCGCTTTCTCCTAACTCAAATGTGTTGAGCAGAGGAGGGGTGAGCCTAGACCGGACACTCGGATTAGGAGTTAATAGTTAGCTTGTGGTTCTTCACGCTAGCAGTTGCATGTTCTAGGACGATTTCCGCTTGCACATCGCCATATAGTATAGGTTTAAAAATTCTGCTTTGCATCCCGCATGGAGAGAGGCTGGGATTCGCCTGTAAGTCTTCTTACTTTGCACGCATCATCTAGGCACAAAGGTGAGATTTCCACCTTGGTGTCGACTTGCACGGCTTTTTCCGACTCTATTCTCCCTCTGTTTTTGGAACAAAGTAGGATAAAGGAAAAATACACAAAAACCAGTTAGGCGCTTGTTTGAATCTACTCAAAAGGAAGCGATAACACCAAAAAAATTAAAAAGGGACTGCTAAAGAAAACTTGACCAAAATAAAATTGGTAATTGGATTCATTGCTTGGGGTGAGTAATACCCTCACTTGTATTCAGGTTGCATGGGAAGGTTTCCTTCCAAGTGAGGTGAGCGCTTCGTAAGGATTAGAGCCCAAAACCCAACTTGTGGCTGCCTTGTGTATCGCCTGGATTTCCGAAGTATTGGCCTACTATCGTACGTAGTCGAGTAGGACTTGGTCGCCATTGGTGACTCGCTATTGTGTGAGCACCGACCTTGTCCGAAGTACCGAGCCTAGGCCACGCCTTCACGGGTGTGTCTGTCTCACCGGCTGCGTCCGAGTAGGACCTTGTACGCTCACGGGTGATTCCATTGCGAGCGAGGTCCGAAGTATCGGTTTCGCCTATCGGCTTCCTCCCTCTATTCTTTGGCTGAGTAGGGATCCAGGAAGGGTTACAAGGACCTCAAAAAGCGCAAGTTACAGGTTACACAGGAGGAGGACAAGTACGGGGGACACTTTCCTGGCAGTACTCTCGCTCCTATAGGCGTAGCGTTCTAAGACTCGTGAAAAGATAAATACCTGAAAACAAGCTAAAATTGACAAGATAAAAGCCGAACCTTCACGGCTTCACGAGTTGAGTTGTGAATTCACCCTTGCTTTGCGTTTGATTGCTAGATTCATTTAGGTCAAGATCAAAAATACCGCACAATTGTGCACAATTTTGTTGCATATCATCTTCTTCTCTTGCATTATCCCCACTCTTCTCGAATAATCAAGATGATGGGACGGATATCTCTTAGGCCGACTTTGTCGGCACCGCTATCTAGCACTCCTCCTTACTCATCTAGGAATGCCTCGGAGAGTCCGCTCTCCGAGCCCGAGTTCACATCCACCCTGTTCCCCCTCGACCACCCTTCCCATTCTCCTTCTCTCAGTCCAATTGTGTCAGAATTCAGTGCATCACAGAGTTCCGCTCATTCAACAGCACCTGAAATGGCCTCTTTTGCTTTTTCAGAAAATCCAGCAATGGCAGACAGAAGCGAGCACCCAGATGACCACGAGCATCCCCCGTTCATTATTGATCAAGTGGCCATCAACAATTCCTTGCTAGCGTCCCTGGAAAATATGCAGAGACAGATCCGTGACCAGGGAACATTCATGGGTGACCTGATGAGAGAGATAGCACAGCTGAGAGAAAACCGACATGGGGGCGGTGGCGGTGGAGGAGGACCCGATGCAGGAGGAGGCGATCCAGATGCTGAGCGACCGCCACAGACTATCATGAGGGAACTGCACAATCCAGCTTCGTCCCTCACTCACCGGTGGATCAGACTCCCGCCAATCCACGAGGACTTCGAGCTTCGGCACCACACGATTCAGTTGCTACCCAAGTTTCACGGGCTGCCGACCGAAGAGCCGCACCTCCACCTCCAGGAATTTGAAATGATTTGCAGCACTATCCATGATCGGTTGATGACCGAGGACACCATTAAGATGATCGCCTTCCCATTCTCATTGGTTGATAGAGCCGCATATTGGCTCAAGCATCTAGGGCGATTCGTCGATACTTGGGCAGATCTCCGGACCGCATATTTGAAGAAATACTATCCTCTCGGCCGGACCAACGCAGCTCGAGCCATGATCAGCAATTTCGTCATGATCCCAAATGAACAGTTCCATGAAGCCTGGGATCGATTCAGAGAGCTCATCGACCGGTGTCCGCACCATGATATCTCCAAGCCCAATCTCGTACAGAGTTTCTTCTGTGGGCTGACACCGGAGCTGCAGGGCTTGTGAACGCCTCTTGCGGTGGGTCCTATTTCTCCAAGGGAGAAGACGACGTCTGGGCCATCTACGAAGGCATGGCAGAGAACTCCACAGTGATGACCCAGGCCCGTGTCTATACACAGCAGAAACCCCCGCAAGGAGCGGGATCATTCCAGAGGATCGCACGCATCGATGCCGGTCCCAATACAACGTCGGTAGCCGCAGCCCAAGCCGAATCAGCCGCAGCCGACATGGGCATCATTAGTGAAAAGTTGGACCGCATGGAGATCCTGGAAAAGAAGCAGAACCAAGGTCTAGCCCAGATGGACCTTCTCACCAAACCATGAGTGACCTGAAGACTCAAATTCTATGTATTCAGGAGGCACAAGCCCATTCCCAACAGCCTCCCAGGTCACAGGTTGCTTCCAGCAGCAGCAATCCCAACCAGGCCTCTACCTCATACCGCCAGGTAAACCATATCCAGGCGGAGCCGGTTCTATTGCTGCAGTACCATCCAGAGCAACCACCATCTCAGGACACGCAGATGGTGTTTATCAGCCAGAGCAGCCCTGGCAGTTCTTCCTCCACCCTCCTTTGAGCAGGAACCATTGATGGAAGTCAATGGGATTTGGTATGACCGATACCCTCAGCCCGCAATTCGTAGGGACCACCCCGGATTCCGTTGGGGCAATGGTGGATCCTCTCCCAGCAGCATCCTCCTGCCCAAGGACAGCAGAACAACAGCCGACACAACAGCAACAGCCCCAGTATGCCCATCAGCAACAATACCAGAGTGGTCCTCGTCCCTCCTATCAGGGCAGCAGTGGAGGTAGCGACAGCCGCCTCAGCAGTCCTATCACCAGCCTTCCCCCCAGTATCAGTAGCAACACCAGCAGCAGCAGCCCCATTTCCAGCAGGGACAAACATCCGGTTCTCAGGGTCCAGCCTATGAGAACCCAGCCCTCGATGACCTTGCCCGCTTGCTATCTGAACAGCGAGCATCTTCAGGCAAGGAATGGATGAATTCCGGCAGGAGATGCGGGATATCATCAAAGGCAAAGCCGCCATACCCGCTCAGATCGAACCTAATCCTAATAACCTAAAAAGAAAATCTGAGCAGGTAGAGTTCACAGAGGATACCTCTCCTAGTGACGAGTTGAATGATATGTCTTATTCTTTGAATGATGCTGATTTTGTGACTACTAGGAGCGGTAGGATGCCAACCGGCGGCGCCTCTTCTGAGCGACAACCAGATGCTGAATCAAGAGCGCCAGAGGAGCAGAGGAGCGGTGCTGATGCCGCTAATGATGATGTTGATGACGGTGGTGCTGATGCCACCATTTTGGATGCTGAACCAGAGCGCGGTGCTGATGCCGCGAAGACCGGTGCCAGTGGTGGTGCTGAGGCCACCACATCTACTTTTGTTGAGCCACCAACTGTGATGTTACCACATTTGTACCTAGAGACTGTGGGAACAAAAACAAGAACAAAAAATATGAATAAAGGAAAGGTTTCTGTTCAAATTGCGGATCCATATGTGATGAATGATGATAATTGTATGGATTCTCCGTCTTCACAGGCACAGGGGACCTATTCCTCGTCCTCCATCTGAGGAGGCCCCTACCATCCCCTTCCTGAGGCACTCCGCCCGAGCGAAGGGGAATAAAAAAGAAAATCCAAAAAAGAGCCAACAGGTAGAGTTCGGCAACGAAATGATTGACAGATTTCACATTCAGCTGACTCTACGAGAAGCATTTGAGCATATCCCCTTCTTCAAGAAGAACTTGAAAGAGACAACTACTGTTCGAAGGAAGAAGAGGCACAGAGATCAAATCCATATGCTCACTCATGACACATGTTGCATCATCCAGAACAAGCTGCCAGCCAAGCGACCAGACGCAGGAGCTCCCTATGTCAGATGCGAGATTCAGGAGCAGCAGTTTGATCGTACTCTATTAGACAGCGGCTCTTCAATTAACCTTCTCTGGCAGCCTTACTCAAGCAATTCGAGTTTGGCCCTCTTCTTCGAAGCAGAACCGTCCTTCAGTTTGCTGATAGGTCGATTAAGAGGCCGAAGGGGTTATTGAAAGACGTGGTCGTTACCATTCAGGCCTGAAATTCCTCGTGGACTTCGTTGTGTTGGACATGGAGATCCTGAGTCGGTAACTGATGCCCCCATCATTCTCGGACGTCCATTCTTGGCCACAGCCAAGGCGGTGACCGACCATGATAGTGGGAAGGTATGCTTTCGCATAGAGGGCGAAACCATACAAATAGAGACGATCGAAGAGATCAGAGCCCAGAGAGGTAGAGTGCTCCGAGCAGTCCAGTGAAGCAGCGCAGATGACAGAGGAGGAGCTAGACATCCACCAGGTCTGTGATTTTGAGATGACTGATGAGGAATCTAACTGGAAAGATCCTGTAGCACCGACCCTCGCCTTGCCTACAGATTCACTATATCTCAAGCTCATGGCAGTCGAGAGCCAGGAGAGCACATCCCTGGAGGAGGATATATCTGAAGCTGACAGTGTTGTGATGAGTGGTGCCGAGGAATTTCAATCATGCTCATCTTCTTCTGATCCCTCGGATTCAGACATTGACTGGGAAGACTTTGATGACTATTACCTTGTCTGATTCCTACTGAGCCAACAACCATGACAGAGTACGAGCCGGTGCAGTTTATAGTTGATTTAGAAGGCCGCCCTTCGTCAGGAATTCATGCAGAGCGAGAGTTCTCCCATGCAGACCTGGTAGCATTTACACAGACATATCAGAAACCAGATCTGTCACCCCCCAGTTGTCCAGAACGGAAACCTCTACCGCAGTCGATGAAGTACAGATTCCTTGATGGAGAGCCAGAAATGCACCCAGTCATTATCTCAGCAGATTTGACTGGGAGAGCAAGAATCTAGTCTGATGGAGGTTCTTGAAAGAAACCGCAAGGCAATCGGTTGGAGTATAGCTGATCTCCAGGGGTTGAGCCCCAAATCTTTGCTCTCACCACATCTATCTTGAAGATAATGCTAAGCCGTCGCGTGAGTTCCAACGACGGCTGAACCCGAATCTTCGAGACGTAGTTATGAAAGAAATTTCCAAGTGGTGGAGCGCCGATTTTATCTATCCCATCTCCGACTCCAATGGGTAAGTCCGCTACATGTGGTACCTAAGAAGACGGGTATCACTACAGTTGTTAATGAGTCTGGAGAGGAGATCGCTACCAGAGTACCAACTTCTTGGAGGGTCTGTGTGGACTACAGACGATTGAATGAGGCCACCAAGAAGGATCACTTCCCGCTACCATTCATTGATCAGATTATCGAGAGGCTAGCTGGGAAGAGTCACTATTGTTTCCTTGATGGGTACTCTGGATACAATCAAGTGGCCATTGCACCAGAAGACCAGGAGAAAACGACATTCACCTGTCCGTTGGGACTTATGCTTTCAGACGGATGCCCTTTGGTCTATGTAACGCTCCGGCGACATTCCAAAGGTGCATGTTGTCCATCTTCTCGGACATGGTGGGTGACTGTCTAGAGGTCTTCATGGATGACTTCTCGGTCTATGGCGACGGGTTCGACGCATGTCTTGACTGCCTAGACCGTGTGCTCAAGCGCTGCATTGAGGTTAATCTTGTCTTATCCTGGGAGAAGAGTCATTTCATGATGACTCAAGGGACGGTCCTTGGTCATATCGTCTCCAACAGGGCATGGAGGTCGATCCGGCTAAGGTGGATATCATCAGAAAGCTCAATCCGCCGTCCAACTTGCGTCAGTTACGGTCTTTTCTGGGGCATGTCGTTTCTACCGACGGTTCATTCAGGACTTCAGTCGAATTGCCCGACCGCTTACTGACTTGCTGACCAAAGACACCGAGTTTATTGTTAATGATAAGTGTCTTGAATCATTTGAGACTCTCAAAAATATGGTTGTTTCTGCTCCTGTCCTTCAGCCACCCGATTGGTCTCTCCCATTCGAGATCATGACGGATGCTTCAGATTTTGCCGTTGGGGCTGTGCTCGGACAGAGGAGGGATGGTTTACCGTTTGCCATTCACTACGCCAGCCGGACTTTGGATGCCGCGCAGCGGAATTACACTGTGACTGAGAAAGAGATGCTGGCCGTAGTGTTCGTTCTTGATAAGTATCGATCATATATTCTCGGATCTAGAGTGACCATTTACACTGATCATACCGCCATCCGGTATTTAATGGCTAAGAAGGATGCCAAAGCACGTCTCACCAGATGGATCCTTCTACTCCAGGAGTTCGATATTGAAATTAAGGATAAGCCTGGAGTAAAGAATGTGGTGGCGGATCATCTCTCCAGATTGGAGAATCTTGAGGAATCTGAGCCCAGCGCACCTATCACAGAGACATTTCCAGATGAGGCGATCTTGGCCATCACCTCACTCCCGTGGTATGCTGACTTTGTAAACTATCTTGTTGCCAAGACAGTCCCTCAGGGTTGGCCCAGGCAGAAACTTGAGACCTTCCTGGCTAAGGCCAAGTTTTACCATTGGGAGGATCCCGTCCTTTATCATGAAGGAGGGGATAGTATCTGGAGGAGGTGCATTCCTCAAGAAGAGCAGCATAGCGTCCTCACATACTGCCACAAGCTTGAGGCAGGAGGACATCATTCTGGAAAAAGAACAGCACAAAAGGTGCTTCAATCCGGCCTATGGTGGCCTACTCTCTTCAAGGATTCTGATGAGTTCGTGAAGAGATGTACTGACTGTCAGAAAATGGGAACCTGCGGACAGAGAGACATGATGCCCATGCAACCCATTCACTTCTGTGAGGTTTTTGATGCATGGGGGATTGATTTCATGGGCCCATTTCCTAAGAGTCAGGGATTCGAGCATATTTTGCTCGCTGTGGATTATGTCAGCCGATGGGTTGAGGCCATCCCCGCCCGAGCCGCAGATGCTAAAACCGTATGCAAATTTTTGAGGAAAAATATCATTTCACGGTTCGGGGTACCTAGAGTCTTGATTTCAGACGGGGGGTCTCACTTCATCAATGACAAAGTCAGGGCCCTTGCAGACGAGTTCGGCATTGACCATCGGGTTGCCACTCCTTATCACCCTCAGACTAATGGTCTTGCCGAAGTATCGAATCGGGAGATAAAGACTATCTTGCAGAAAGTTGTCCGCCCAGACCGAAAAGATTGGTCACAGCTTTTGGACTCGGTCTTGTGGGCTTATCGGACTTTTTTCAAGAATCCATTGGGAACATCTCCCTTTCGTCTCGTCTATGGCAAGCTGTGCCATTTGCCAGTGGAAATCAAGCATAAATCTTTTTGGGCAGTTACTGAGTTACTTGTAGACCCTGAGAGTATAGGAGACCAGAGAAGAGCAGAATTGGCAGCCCTGGAAGAACTGAGAGACACAGCCTTTTCCAACAGCCTACAGTACAAGGAAAAAGTGAAGACATGGCATGATTCACATATCAGCCATAAACAGTTTGAGCCAGATCAGAGAGTATGGTTGTTTGATTCTAGGCTGAAATTATTCCCAGGGAAGTTGCAGAGCAAGTGGAAAGGACCGTATGTGGTCAGGAAGGTACATGACAATGGCAACATCGACATATCCGAACCGTCATCTTCCTCTACCTTCCGCGTCAATGGTCAACGCCTGAAACTATATCTTGATCATGATCCACCGACCATTGACGTTGCCCCCATTCTTCTGGTATGAGATGTGTCCTTTGATTCTGATCATCTGCATCTCATATATGGTAATCAACTCTATTCCCCGCTGTACAGATCCATCTGTTTATATCACTTTGTTGTCTGTTGATTTATTTTCTTATTTTCTTCTTTTCTTCTTTTCCTTTTCTATCTTCTTTATCTATCAAAAAGGTGTCGCCCTTGTAGACAGTTTTCCATACTTAGGACGTACTTTGTCCTAAGTATAGGGGGGCGTGCACCCCGAGTTTTTCTATTCTTTTCGATCCTCTCCATTGTCTCCTCTTCTTGTCTATACTTAGGGATATCTTACCCTAAGTATAGGGGGAAACAATCTGAGTACGACCTGTTCATTCCCACCCTTGACCCTCCCTGCGTTGTGTCCAGTCTGCTATACTTAGGATTATTTGATCCTAAGTATAGGGGGGACGGTCAACTTCTCATTCATTGATTCATTCATTTATTTCTTTGTTCTTTAGACTTGTCTATACTTAGTACGAGTTATGTCTTCTCTTTTCTCTCCGATCTATGAGGACATAGCTCAAGCTAAGTATAGGGGGGTCGTATATACTACGTATATACTTTAGCCATAACTCGTACTTTCATATTTTCTTAATAATATGGCTAAAAATTCTTTAAAATTCATTAAAAATCCTTAATAAAAAGATGTGGGTATTCCTCAAATTCTTTTTGTATTTACTGATTAATAAATCAGGTGAAAATGTTTTTTGCAAAATGTTTGAAAAATAGTTTGAAAATCTTTGTGAACATTTATTGAAAACTATTTTGAAAATATTTTGTTACATATTTTCAACCTGTGTGAAATTGTGTGGTTTGTAAAACTTCTTTTCTTTGTGTGAAAATAAAATGTTTGAAAAATGATTTGCAAATGGTTTGAAAAATGGTTGCAAAAATGTTTTGAAAAATCTATATATACTGTTTCGAAAACCTTTGCAAAATGATTTTCAAATGTGTGTAAAATGTTTGTAAAAACTATTTTGGACTATAGTTTTCAAAAATTGTGTGTAAATTGTTTTCAAATCAGTTTGAGGAATATACACATCACACCAAAATCCACTATATATGTATATATGTATAAAATTGACCACTTACCCTGTAAATTTCTAAAATCCACTTCTTGTATATATAAAGAAGCACTCCCGTGTACATATTTTAACCTATTTTTCAGCCAAAACCTTTTTTGTTTTCAAAAAAAAAGGCCCAAAAACATTTGCAAAATTAAAATCCAAAAACATTTGAAAAATCTTTTTGAAAAATACAAAAAATTGCATATGCATCATCATCATCTTTTCAAAAATCCATAAAAAGTTCAAAATCTTGAAAATTGCATCACAAAAATATTTTCTGCATTGCATTGCATAGCATTCGCATTTTTCGGATTGAGTTTGATGGTTGAACAAGTCTAAGTAAAATCCGGAGATTGGAGCTTGATTGGACCTTAAAATCTACCTAATAACAGGAACCTTATAGGAATTGGGTTTGAGGTACTTCAGGTCTAGTAGACTTAATTCTTTAAGGATCACGAGACTTGGTTCAATGGATTCTTGACTGCCTAAGTAGAGTATTTCGGAGCACACGCACGACTCTTGTTGATCATGACCTAACTTGGACACCTGCACCTTTCACATGGCTCAACTCAGTTGGAGTGGTGAGGGGATTGGATTTGCCGGTATGAGACGCACACAAGTGGAAACATTTTTCCTCCTCTAGGGAGGGAAGTGCACCCCAACCCGTCCAGTGATTAGGAAGTCTAAAGACAGGAGGCTGTGGGTTGCGATAAAGCTTCAAAAGAGGGATAGTCTATTGGCTCAAGAGGAAAAACTTCTTATGTAAATGTTGCTGTATATAGTATTCAAAAAAAAATGTGTTCAGGCATGTATAAAAATAAAAAGCCTGCAAAGTATGTACAAAGTCAATAAGCAAGCTTGAGCATCAAAGTCATATCATGTGAGCCTGCAGCAGGATGACTTGACTACATTGGTCTTGCATCCCAGGATAGGTAGCTACACTGGCTACCGTCCATTCTTCTCTTCACCCCCTCCGCTTGAGCTGGTTGCCACTTGAACTTAGAAGGGAATACCCCGCTCCTCGAGGATGGAGTTGCTGGATTGGGGAATCATTGGGTTGTCGTACTGGAGAAGTCAGTTTCTTTGTCATTCTAGTTGGGGAGAGCCACCATCACTTACACTGTACAAGTCAGATTCATAGTCGTAAGAGTTTGCGTATGAGTTGAAGTATTTCTGACCTGGCTATTGAGAAGACTTGGACATAGTTTTGGGATTCTCAGGGACTGTTGGACTTCAAACACGGTTCTCAATAAGGTTCCGCCCGCACTAAAGTTCCAAAGGTCCGACTTAAGCTCCAAACTTTGATTTTGTGAAGACAAGTTTGACAATCAAATAAAATCCAAGTTCTTCTTTTTCTTTTCTTTCTTTTCTCTTTGCACTTATTGCATAAGTGTTTGCTAGGGACTAGCAAAGGTAAAGTATAGGGGGATGATGAATCCACATTTCATCATCTTTATTCTATCATTTTGGCACCAAAAACCCTAGCAAATGCCTGTAAATACCCTTAAATAGAGCATCTTAGCATCCATGCATGTGCATCACAATAGTGTGTAAAATACTGTAATTAAGGCTAAAATTATAGAATAAATAAAGAAAAGAAAAAGAATAAAATATTGCAAATATTTTATGACCCAAAACCCCCGAGACCTAGGCATCTTGATGAATAGGTCGACAAAGAATAAAGTAGGGGGAGATAAGGTCAGAAACACAGACAAAATACCTATACTTCCTGTTCATTCTTTATTCATTTTGAGACCTATTTTTGGTTCCACTTTTTGTACATCAAATAAAGAAACTTTGTACATGAAAGTTGTAGATAATATAATAAAGAAAAATACAAAATTGATTTCACAGAAAAAGAATGTACAGATAAAAAGTTATGGTCTGAATAAGAATCCAAAATCCCAACTTCCCAGACCCGTATCTCACAATTGACAACTCCAAATGTAGCAAACTCACCTTTAATTGTATATAGAATAAAATAATGGCGGTGGTTTCGCATTTGGCGGAGCTACGGTTTGAAAGTTGAGTTTTGGACCCCCGTTGTATAGCTATACTGATTAAAATATTCAATTTATTATTTATTCATTATTTTTATATTTTTTATATTTTTATATTTTTGTAAATATTACTAATAATATATATGTGCATTAAAATTAAAATAAAATGCAAATAAAAATAAAAATAAAAATACTTGTATAAAGACTACATAGGTATACTGCCTATGCCTATACCTGTACAAAATACTCTTGTATTTTATTAAACATACAAAGTAAATCAGAAAAATAAAATAAAAATATATATGTGTATATAAAAGTATTTCATAATTTTATAAAATCATAAATAAAAATAATAATATTAAAAATACCTAAAATAAAAATAGAATACTAAAATACATAGGTATTATACCTATATAGGGTTAAAAAGGTAACTTGTAAAAATATAACTCCTAAAAATAATTAAAAATAAAAATAAAATACTACATAAAATTTTAAGTATTTTTTATTTTATAACTTTTATTTAATTCGGCCATTTAGTATTTTAAATAGAATTAATAAAATATTTTTCCAGGGTTTTTCCTGGTTGGTCCACGTGGACCAACCAGGAGGCCAGGACTGTTGACCTAGGTCGACAGTCTGACCTACACCCTGTAGCTCGTGTCAGACCCGCTGTTGACCCTATTTTCACCATTTTTTTCGAGGAGCGTGCTTTCATCCTTTCGACTCAATTCCTTCTGCAAAATCCTTCCTCGCTGGACGATCTTGCACGCCTAACGTTTGCATCGGGACGTGCATCACGCCAACCACCTCCGCACCTCGTTCTTCCTCCTCTGACCGTCAACCCTTTAAAACCTAAATCCCACCTTCTTTTGAATTTTGAACCGCAAATCATCCAGCTCCTTCCCCCCTTGGAGTCGCTCTAGCACCGTGGAGGTGACAGCTCCAGGTCTACACCTTCGAGGAGGCGGATTCGCGCGAGTTGGGCGCGTTCCACAACCTCCGGCGACCGCCGTCGAGGTACCTTTCCCTCGCCCTTTCTGGGCTCGAGGTCGTGTCACTCCCTTAGTTTTTCGTCGTCATTTTATCCCTTGCATTCCCAGCTACATTTTCCCCCGTTTTTCCATTTCATTCATGCATCGATTCGCCAAATCGATCACTCGCCGGAGACACCTCTGACCACCATCACCCCCATCCATCGATCGCGCATCCCCACGCCTCCGCGAGGCCCAGGTAATTTGCTCTGGGCCTTTTCACCACTTCTTGCAGGTCAAAGAGCCCTGAACGAACCTGGAGAGCACTTTTGCGACCTTCGCCGGAGATACCTGGAGCTTCGAGCTCCGCCGCCTCCGCGCCAGCACTTCGACGCTTCTCCGGCGAATCCAAGCCATCCAGTTCACAGAGGGACCTCCCAGGAGTCTGCAGCTCCATTTTGGAGCCCATCCATCGCCTGAGGAGCGAGATCGGAGTCAGGGAAGTGCGCCTCCGCCGGTGCTCTTCCCTGTTCTTCCTCCTCGCTTCTCCACCGTCTGATCGAGCCGCAGCTCCAGATCACGCATCGACCGTCCGATCTTCCACGCCCTGCCACCGTTGGATCTCGTTTTGAGATCTAATCTCAGACGTCAAAGCGAACCGTCATCGGACGTCCCCAAGCTGCCACGTGGATAAGTGGCTCGTTCCCCGCCGCTGGATCGCGCCTCGCTGCCAGCCGTTGGATTTGCGCCACGCGTCATCGTCGGATCGTCCCAGCGAGGGTATTTTGCATCCCAACCCTCGCACGTTTTGTATTTATTATTTAGTACTTAAACTTTTGTCTGTAGTGTAAAAATTTTGTAATATTTGCATAGAGACCCCCGAACTTAGTTTATTTGCATCTAGGTCCTTCGCCACGTCACCTCACGTGACCTGTACACGTGAGGTGTGGGCATTTTGCAGAGGGGCCCTCGGTCATTTGTGTATTTCGTTTTAGTACTTAAACTTTCGGATCACATGTAAACTTTTTGGATATTTTGCAAGAAGGCCCCTAGGGTTTCGTGATATTACATTTCAATCCTCGCCAGGCGCGTGCAAGTCATGCGCCCTGGTGGGAAAATTGCTAGCGTGCCCAGGCGGCTTTTGTAATTGCATTTTGGTGCTAGAAATTAAATATTCCGTTCAATATTTTGTGGAAAATTACGTGTATGCCCCTGGATGTTTTGTAAATTGCATTAATACCCCTGCCAGGCTTATTTATTAATTGGATGCTTGTTGTATTTATTTAACCTATCATTTTAAATCCAAAAATTCCACAAAAATAGACTTAAGCTTCTGGACACATATGCTTCCACGCCATCATTTTAGTTTTTGATTTTATTTCACTTTTATATTTATTAAAAATCAAAAACTTACTTTTTATGCACTGTCTAGCTTAGAAAATGCCAAAAAAATATTAAAACCTCTCCAAAAATTCCAAAAAAATTACCTAGTGTCTATTTTATCCTATTTTAGTGTCAGTCCAAAAAATCATTAAAAATCTCAAAAGAAAAACACTAAAAATTTAAAAACATTCAAAAACTTCAAAAAAATTATATAAAATAGTAGGAAACTCCAAAAATCAAAAACTCAGTTCCTGTTTGTTCCTTATTTTGTCCTTTTTATTTGAAAAATAGTGTGAAAATTTTTAGTTACTGGTTGCTATTTTTAAATCTCATTTTACTCACAGCCAGCACCTTTTGCACTGTTTTACTTTATTTCAGTATTCAAAAATACCAAAAACACTTTGAAAAATCCCCAAAAATCACAAAAACAGTAGAAAATCATAAAAACATTAAAAACAATTTATTTCTGAATTTTTGGTTATTTTTGCTCATTTTTATAAATATTTTAGCTTGTGTTTTATTATATTGTCTTTACTTTCCAATATTGAAAAAAGAAAAAAAAAGAAAATATAAAATATAAAATTATAAAAATCAAAAAAATCAAAAATCAAAATACAAAATTAAAAATTAAATTAAAAATAAAAAAAATAAAAATTAAAAACCCACAAAAAAATTCCTTTGCTTGATTGCTTAGTGTAGACACATCACACACACACTTTAGCACATTTGCTTGAACCACCCTGCTTGCTCCCTGTGTTCGAACTCTCTGCATACTTGACACTATACACCATTTGTGCAGAGTTAAAAATAAATTTTAACTCCACATTAGTTCTAATTTATTGATCTTTAGTGTGGGTTAATTGTTGATTAATTTCGGAATTTGTGTGGTCAAACACCGACTGTTGACTCGCCTTGTGAGTCGATATAACCACATCGATTCTCGAGATTATCATATCCCCAAATCGCTCCGCCGTCGCATTTCACCGATTCCGACCACCACGCTGCCTCGTTCGACGATCGGAATCCACATTCATCTTCGTCGTACTCCCGCGCACCTTCTCCATCCCTCCATCCAACCCAGCTCGCACAGGAGCTGGGATTCGAGCTCCTCCGTCCCCCCTTCGCTGGAGCTCGCCCATATCGCCCCACAGTTCACCGTCACCTCGCCTAACCGGGTTGAGGCAGTTTGCCCTCGACCCGTGAGTCTTCTGGTCGTCTTTGCAGGTACTACCCAGCCCATCTGAGGGCTTGGGTCATTCGGGCCAGTAGCCTCGCCTCCGCCGATCTCGTCGGAGCCCTCCAGGGCTCGGCTGGATCATCGGAGTTCACCAGCAGCTGCGGGACGTCATTGCGGAGCTTCTCTGACCTTCACGAGCAGCAGGGAAGGCCCACAGCGCACGTACGAGGCCGGCGAACTTCGCCGGCCAACTGTTCTTCTGATACCTTCCCCGACCGTCCGATCATCCTCACCCTCCAGTTCACATCTCGACCGTTCACTTGAGGAGGACCCGTCATCATCAGATTCATCCACGAGGCGATCTGGACCGTCCGAGCCGAGAGGGATAGCCGCCGATACCCTCAACCGCTAGATCAGACACGTGGCTACACCTTCGTCGTTGGATGCACCCGAGGAGTTGAGCTGTGCAGCGCCAGTCCCCAGTCACCGTCAGATGCTCCACGTGGCCTCCATCCAACCGCTCCATTAATAAAGGGTAAATTACCCTTAGGCCCTTCTGTTTATTGCATTTCGTAGTTAGTCCTGTAAATACGTAATATAGTTGTTTAGTTTTTGGGATTATTGCATAGAGGACCCCGTACTTTGTTTAGTTTGCATTTATGCCCCTGTGTATGGTCTAACACGTGCTTCGACACGTGAGTTTTTGGCTCATTTGCATTACATGCCCTTGTAGTTCTCGTTGTTCCTTAATGAATGAATCCTTTTTAGAAATTGCATTTATACCCCTGTGCGTGATGCATTTGAACATGTGCGGATATTTTTGGGTATTTTGCAAATAAGTCCCTGGACTTTTGGTACCTGTTACCAGAAAGCCCTTGGAACTTATTTTTCTTACATTTGGGTCCCTGAGTGCCCCAGGCATGCGCATCACACGTGTTTTGCTGGGTTAATTACACCAGACCCCCCAGAACTCTGGGTATTTGCACATAGGTCCTTATGCACAGTGCCCCCTCTTTCTTTTTGAATAAAATAGCAAATTACCTCCAAATCCAACGAAAATTGGATACATGGCTCCTGCCATAGTGTAAAATTTTCGAGGATTTTTGGAGACATTTCTGAGTTGATTTGATATTTTTAAAAGTTCAAAAACATCTATTTTCGTTACTGTCTAAGTTTAAAAATCACAAAAAAATATTAAAATTCATCTAAAAATTCCAAAAAATTTGTCTATTGTTTGTTTGGTTGTGTTTGATTTTCTAGCCAATTTTGGATATTTTTCATCACTTAAAACACCTAAAAATTAAAAAACACTCAAAATCTTATAAAAATTCTAGTAAATCAATTAAAAATCCAAAAATAATAAATTAGATGCCTCAATTTTCCTTGTTTTATTCTCTTTACAGGAAAATTACCTCCCAGCTAATTTGGGGCTTTTAGATATTTTATCTAGACCCTTTTAGCTCGGCTGGACAGTACCTCTCATTTCAGTCACTGTTTGATTTTTAGAAAATTAAATAAATATCAGAAAAATCCAAAAAATTCACCAAAAACACTAAAAATTATAAAACACATAAAATTATTTTTGTTAGAATTTTTGGCTGATTTTTAGTGTGTTTAATAATTTGTTGAAGTGTATAGTTCCTTAGCCTTTATTATTTTCTTAATACATTAAAAATCCAAAAAAATATAAAATAATTAAAAACCACCAAAAACATTTTCTTATTTTATTTTTTTTTTTTTTGACTACTTCGTAGGCCGCGAGGCCAACCCGTGCTCCTTGTGATCGACCCTGGTCGCTATATCAGGTTAAATTAATAGCAGGACCGCTTTTGTGTGTTTGATTGATTTTATCTCTCTTGGTGGTCTATTTTTCTTGATCGACATGATCGAGTGGCTGAGGTCGCGACGACCATCTTAGATATACCTGATTGCCTTAGTCACTCGGTTTTCTCGTGTCATCAGGAAGTGAAAAGGAAGGCTATATACAAAGACGAATGAAAGAATAGAAATCAAGAGAACCTCAGCTTTTCCCCCTATACTTAGGATCAAATAATCCTAAGTATAGCAGGCTGTACACTAAGGGAAAATCGAGTGAAGGATGTACAGGGTCTACCCCCCCTATACTTAGGGTAAAATATCCCTAAGTATAGGTAACAAAAACAGGGGTAGAAAGAATCAAAAGAAATACCCAAGAGTCCTACATCCCCCCTATACTTAGGGTAAAGTACACCCTAAGTATAGCATAATCAAAGGATGAGAAAAGGGATGTGGGACTAAAGAATGGAATGATATGGACAACTGGATCTATACAAGTCGGGAGAACCGTGAAAATCAGGCGTGAGATGCAATAGATGTGAGTCAAGAGACCACATCTCACGCAAAGTGAATAGGGGCAACATCAACGACCCGCGGCTCATGATCTAGAAATGGCTTGAGCCGCTGGCCGTTCACTCGAAAGGTACTCTCAGAAGACAACTCTGATATATCAATACTCCCATTGTCGTGTACCTTTCTCACTAGATACGGTCCCTTCCATTTGCTCTGTAGCTTCCCTGGAAATAAAGGAAGCCTAGTATCAAACAACCATACTCTCTGTCCTGGCTCAAAATGCTTGTGGCTGATATGAGAATCATGCCAATCCTTCACTCTCTCCTTGTACTGTAGGCTGTTTGAGAAGGCGGTATCACGAAGCTCCTCCAAGACTGCTAACTCTGCCCTCCTCTGGTCTCTTACATTATCTGGATCCAAAAGTATATCTATGACTGCCCAAAGTGACATGTGTCTCAACTCAACAGGCAAATGGCACGGCTTGCCATAAATGAGGCGAAAGGGAGATGTGCCCAAAGGTGTCTTGAAAGATGTCCTATATGCCCACAAGACCGAGTTTAAAAGCTGTGACCAATCCTTTCGGTCAGGGCGGACGACTTTCTGCAAAATAGTCTTGATCTCCCTGTTCGACACTTCGGCTAGACCATTCGTCTGTGGATGGTATGGAGTGGCAACTCGATGGTCTATGCCGAACTCGCTAGCAAGGGCCTTCACCTGATCGTTGATGAAATGAGACCCCCCGTCAGATATCAATACTCGAGGTACTCCGAACCGTGTAATGATATGCCTCCTCAAAAATCTGCAAACAGTCCTGGCATCTGCGGTTCGGGCAGGGATGGCCTCAACCCAACGACTCACATAATCAACGGCCAACAGAATGTACTCAAATCCCTGTCTATTAGGGAATGGACCCATGAAATCGATGCCCCATGCGTCAAAAACCTCACAGAAGTGAATGGGCTACATCGGCATCATATCACGCTGTCCACAAGTGCCCATCCTCTGACAGTCAGTACACCTCTTCACGAACTCATCAGAGTCATTGAAGAGGGTAGGCCACCATAGGCCAGATTGGAGCACTTTCTGTGCCCGTTCTCCTCCCAGAGTGATGTCCTCCTGCCTCCAGCTTGTGGCAGTAAGTGAGGATGTTATGGTGCTCCTCCTGAGGAATACACCTACGCCAGACTCTATCCCCTCCTTCATGGTAAAGGATGGGATTCTCCTAGTGGTAAGACTTGGCCTTCGCGAGGAAGGTCTCAAGTCTCTTCCTGGGCCAATCTTGTGGAACTTTCTTAGCAACAAGAAAGTTCACAATATCGGCATACCACGGGAGAGAGGCGATAGCAAGGATCGCCTCATCTGGGAAGGTCTCACAAATAGGCTCAGTCTGCTCAGAATCCTCAAGATGCTCTAATCGGGAGAGATGATCCGCCACCACATTCTTGACTCCAGGCTTATCCTTAATCTCTATGTCAAACTCCTGGAGTAGAAGGATCCATCTAGTCAATCTGGCCTGGCATCCTTCTTTGCCATGAGGTACCTGATGGCGGTATGATCAGTATACAAGGTCACTCTAGATCCAATAATATATGATCTGAACTTATCTAGGGCGAAGACTACGGCTAGCATCTCCTTCTCAGTGACTGTATAGTTCCGCTGCACGGAATCCAATGTGCGACTAGCGTAGTGAATGGCAAATGGAACTCCATCCCTCCTCTGTCCCAGCACGGCCCCCACGGCAAAATCGGAGGCATCCGTCATGATCTCGAATGGGAGAGACCAATCAGGCGGCTGGAGAACAGGAGCCTCAACAACACATTGCTTGAGAGTCTCAAACGACGAAAGACACTTGTCATCGACAAGGAACTCGGTGTCTTTCGTCAGCAGATCAGTCAAAGGCCGGACAATCCTGCTGAAATCATGAATGAATTGCCGGTAGAAACCGACGTGCCCCAGAAAAGACTGTAACTGCTGCAAGTTGGACGGCGGTGCGAGTTTTCTAATGACATCTACCTTGGCCGGATGACCTCCATGCCCCTGTTGGAGATGATATGGCCAAGCACCGTCCCTTGAGTCACCATGAAGTGACTCTTTTCCCAAGACAACACAATGTGAACCTCTATACATCGCTGAAGGACTCGGTCTAGGCAGTCAAGACAGGAGTCGAATCAGTCGCCGTAGACCGAGAAATCATCCATGAAGACCTCCAAGCACTCCCCCACCATGTCCGAAAAGATCGACAGCATGCATCTCTGAAAAGTTGCAGGGGCATTGCATAGCCCAAATGGCATGCGTCGGAAGGCGTATGTGCCGAAGGGACATGTAAAGGTAGTCTTGTCCTGGTCCTCGGGAGCGATGGCCACCTGGTTGTAGCCGGAGTACCCATCCAGAAAAAATAATGGCTCTTCCTTGCCAGTCTCTCAATGATCTGATCTATAAAGGGCAGGGGGAAATGATCCTTCTTGGTGGCCTGGTTGAGTCGTCTGTAATCTACGCAGACTCGCCAAGAAGTGGATACCTGTGTAGCAATCTCCTCTCCAGACTCGCTGACTACCGTAGTGATGCCCGTCTTCTTGGGCACCACATGCAAATGGCTGACCCACTTGGAGTCGAAGATGGGGTAGATAAAATCGGCGCTCCACCATTGCGAAATCTCCTTCATGACAACCTCTCTCAGATTCGGGTTCAGCCGCCGCTGGAACTCACACGACGGCTTCGCCTCATCCTCGAGATAGATATGGTGAGAGCACAGGGCCAGACTTATCCCCTGGAGATCGGCTACGCTCCATCCTATCACCTTGCGGTTCTTTTCAAGAACCCCCATCAGAAGGGATTCCTGCTCTCCAGTCAAATCGGTGGAGATAATGACTGGGTACATCTCATGCTCACCTGCAAGGAACCTATACTTCATCGACGCAGGAAGTGTCTTCAGCTCTGGACAACTGGGTGCTGGTGGATCTGGCCTCTGAAAACTCTGCGTGAAGGCTACCAAATCCGCATGGGAGAACTGAAACTCTCGCTCACACTCTGAAACTGGAGAAGGCTACTCTGATGGACTATCTCTGCTCTGCTCGGCATCTACCTCCTCCCTAGCTGCAGGCTCAGTGGAAGTCAGATCTGGAATGTAGTCATCAAACTCTGCCCAGTCAAAATCTGACTCTGAGGGATCTGTATCATCCAAGGTGGCCTCAGTACCACCGTCATCACAAAACAAATCAGTCTCGCGGTCGACAACCGGCTCTGCTGCCTCAAAAGTATCCTGGACCAGGAATGCGCTCTCCAAGCTCTCCTCTGCTGGCGTCTCTACATCAGCGGACTCTGAAGGTGAGAGGATGGCCTGTGCATCTGGATCTGCCCAAACTGCCTCATCATCTGTAATCACGAAGTCGCAGTCCTGGTGGATGTCTAACTGACGACGCAGAAATCGAGCAAACGAGGTAGATCAGGTATATCTCAAATGGTCGTTGCGACCTCAATCGCTCGTGTGTCAATCAAGAAAAAGAGACCACCAAATAAGATAAAATCAACACAAAATCAAATAGCGGTCCTGCTATTAGTTTAACCTAGTATAACGACCAGGGTCGAACACAAGGAGCACGTAATGGCCTCGCGGTCTACGAAGTAGTCAAAACAAGAATTAAAAATAAAAGACAAGTGTTTTTGGTGGATTTTTAATTGTTTTTATTTTTTTTGGATTTTTAATGAATTAAGAAAATAAAGAAACAAGGAAAACAAGCCAATTCAAATAATTATTTAATGCATCAAAAATCAAGCAAAAATTCAAATAAAAATGTTTTTGTGTATTTTATAATTTTTACTGTTTTTAGTGAATTTTTGGTATTTTTCTGATTTGTATTTAATTTTCTAAAAATAAAACAATGCAAGAAAATGAAGGTACTGTCCAGCCGAGCTTGAGGGACTTAGATAAAATATCTAAAAGTCCCCAATAAGCCTGGAGGTAATTTTCTTGTAAAGAGAAAGAAACAAAGAAAATTTAGGCACCTTAATTATTTTTTTGGGTTTTAGATTAATTATTAGAATTTTTATAGGTTTTTAGGTGTTTTTCAATTTTTATGAGTTTTATGAAATGAAAATAACCAAAATTGGTCAGAAAATCAAACACAACTAAAGAAACAGTAGCTAATTTTTTTTGTAATTTTGGATGAGTTTTACTATTTTTTTGTGAATTTTTAAATCAAACAGTAAGAAAAAAGGATGTTTTTGATTTTTTAAAAATATCAAATAACAACAAAAATGTCTCCAAAAATTCTAGAAAATTTTACAACATGGCAGGAGCCATGTGTCCAATTTTCATTGAATTTGGAGTTGATTTGTTATTTTATTCAAAAATAAAACTTAGGTACAGTGCACAGGGACCTGAATGTAAATACCCAAAGCTCTAGGGGGTCCAGTGCAATTTTCCCACGAAATCACACGCGCGGCGCGTGTCTGGGGAACACAGGGACCTATATGCAAAGAAAACAAGGTTCTGGGACTATTTGGTAACAGGTACCAAAAGTCCGAGGACCTATTTGTAAATTACCCACAAATAAGTGCACATGCACAAATAAATCACGCACAGGGGTATAAATGCAATTTCCTAAAAATATTCATTCATTCCATAACAATCCATAACTACAGGGCTAACTATGCAAATATCCCAAAAAGGCACGTTTCGATGCACGCGCTACACTACACACAGGGGCATATATGCAATAAGCAAACAAGACAGGGTCCAACATGCAACGTAAATAAAATTCTAAAAATATTTACAGGGCTAAACTGAAATTAAACTAAACTAAGGGCCTAAGGTATAAATTACCCTTTATTACGCAAGCCGACGGATGGGCGCCACGTCAATGATCGGACGGCTGGGAAGGGGTGGCGCCCAACGCTGGGTCTTCGACGCTGATCGATCGGTCCAAGCGCTGCCACGTGGAAGATCAAACGGTGGACGGGCGCGATGGTTAAACCTCGCTGAATCGACGGTGGAGATCGACCCTCAAAGGATCTGGCGGTCAGTGCTGCTCCTCTAATGGACGAACATGATCAGATCTGGAGCGTCGAGGTCGATCGGACGTCTCTGAAGGATGGAGGAAGAACTGGGCTCCGGCGAACTTCGCCGGGCTCGTGACGGCGCTGGTCTCCTCCTGGAAGGCCTCTGATGATCGGAGAAGGAGCGTGGAAGCCTTCCGCGTCGAATGGCAGCCTCCGATGACTCGATGAAGGTCCGAGAAGCTCTGGCGAGTCCGGCGGAGGCGGAGCTGCTGGACCAAATGGTCCAAGCCCTCAGATAGGCTTGGATGTACCTGCAAAGTGCACCGGCAAACTCGCGAGTCGAGGGCAAACTGCCTCAACCCCGTTAGGCGGGGAGATAGTGAACGGTGAGGCGTGGTGGTCGAGCTCCGGCGAGAGGTGGACGGAGGAGCTCGAATCCCCAGCTCCTGTGCGAGCTGGGTTGAGCGGAGGGGCGTAGAACGTGCGTGGAAGGAAGGCGAGTGCGATGGAGGATTCCGATGATCGAACAGAAGGGTGAGATGGTCGGAATCAGCGAAAGTCGGCGACGGGGCGATTTGGGGCTAAATCAAAATTCGAGAAATAGAAAAGAAACTACAGCTACCTAGGTGGTCGAGTCGACTGGGGAAGAACAGCTGGTGCTCTGGGTCCTTGCCTCGAGGACCGTCGTCGTCCGAGGCTCGAGCTCCTGCTCTGGGCGGAGCACGACGGCGCTGGCTCGCCGGATCAGTGGTTCGAGCACCCTCTGCCTCGCTGCTACACCTCCGGGGCAAGCTGTCACTCTCGCGCGGGAGATGGAGGTCACTGGGTGGAGGAATGACGATCCAAAGATGCGGAATGAGGTGGCGGAGCTCAGCCCTTATACAGCCAGGAGTCCGATAAGAATGGGTCGGGTAGGGCAGCGTGAAGCGCGGATCTCGAGGCAGGCACCCCGGCGAGGGTGTCGGATGTGACGTGAGTGAAACGGACCCAGGGTTTAGGTGCGAGGTGGTCGGGTTTAGGCGCTAGAATTAGGAGAAATCGGGTCGCCTGCCTAATACCCGTGGGAGGTGGTCCTGGGGGGGAGTTGACCGGGCGGTCAACAACCCCCGTGAACCAATGAGGACAGGCCACGTGGAAAATATTTAGAAAATCAATTAAAAATAGTAAATGGCCTATTTATTAAAAACTAAAAACATGAAATATTTTTGTTTTAATTTTTTCTATTTTTAGTGATTTTTAATTAATTTTTCAAAATAAAAATAGGGTACTTACAATATAGTACTATACATAGGTATATATACAATATAGGATTTTTAATTTTGATTTTTAATTTGTTATTTTTGTGCATCTTTATTCCTATTTTATATTTTATTTATTTATATTATAAAATTAGGAATAAAAGGGTATTTTTATTTTATTTTTATTATTTATATACAAGGAGTAAATAAATACATATGTACATATATATACATGGTATATTTACAATGTATTTTTGGGTTTTTAATTTTGTTATTTTTATTTTGTTTTTGTTTTAATGGTTTTTATTTTATTTATTTACATCATAAAATATAGAATATTTACAAATTTTATGGAATTTAATTTTATTTATTTATAAGGTGAAATAAATATAGGAGTGGCTATGTACGTGATGAATATCTACAAGTGAATGTTTTTATCTTTCTTTTTAATTTTTCAATTTTTATTTGGATTTTATAAATATAAATATATACAAGTATTTACAAGCCCATTTTCTTATATTTTTAGAGGAAAATATTTTTATTATACTTACAGGTATATTTACACACATGAGCCCCTATCTCCCTCTACTTTGGCTTTTATGCGGTTAGGCCCATGCTGAGCCCTCCTTTGGGTTAGGTTGCTCAATATTTATTCTAAATATTTCCCTCTTTTTCTTTTTAATCTTTATTCTTTTATTTTTGCATAAAAACATGCTAATTATTACTTTTTACCCCATGCATGCTTTTGGTAATTATTTATATTTACAAATATATACATGCATTTGCAAAGGTTTTTGTAGCTAAAATATAAGAATAAAGAGTGATGAATGAGTATTCATCACCCCCTATACTTAACTTTGCTAGTCCCTTAGCAAACACTTATTGAAAAAGAAGTGAAAAAGAAGAAAGAAAAAGAAAAGGAGACGAATGTACATGGATCAAGGTTGAATATTAAACTTTCCTTCATTAAATTGAATTATGGAGCTTAATCAGATCTTTGGATTATTAATGTGTCGGAACCTTATTTGGACTTAAGCTTAAAACTCAACAGCCTCTAAGTTCCACTAATCTCTAATCAAGACTCCTCAATGCTCCAGATCAGAACAAGTCATCAATCACAAACCCTGAAGACCATGAATCTTTCCTTGTCCTGTGAATGTGAGGTTTAAGCTCTCCACCTCAGAAATGGCAACTTGACAACCCTCCCCAACAAGGTAACTCTATGACCTCAATCTGGCCACTCTTTCCTCGAGGAGCGGGGTATTCCCTTCTAAGTTCAAGTTCAACCGGCTCAAGAAGAGGAGGAAGAAGAGAATGGACCATGGCCAGTGTACCCATGTATCCTTGGGAGCTTGACCAGTGTAGCCAAGTCTCCCTGCTGCAAGCTACATAAGGTGGAACATGGATCTCAAGCTTTGCTTATTGCACTCTATATACATACTCCGGTGGGATTATCATTTTCTCTCAGACCCACCACTTTTTTGGAGTTATTTTCTTTTTGCATTTTTTTCAAGTGCATCTATACAACATATAAATGTGCAGCATATATACAAGGAGTTTTTCCTCTTGAGCCAGTAGACTATCCCTCTTTTGAAGCTTTATTGCAACCCACAACTCCCGTCGTTAGACCTCATGGCAATCAGACCAAGTTGAGAAGCACTTCCTTCACTAAAAGAAGAAGAGAGGTTCCGCCTAGAAATACTACCCTCATATGCTACCCCAAGTCAAGGAAGACTGCCTCCTCACCACCTCATCCGTAGAGAGCTCGGTGCAAAGTGCTGGTGTCCAAGTAAAGCCATTGTCCCTATGAGTCATGTGTTGTTGTTAAGTGCTCTACTTAGGCTCATTGAGATGACATGTGATCATAGCCTAGTGGACTCAAAGAATTAAGTCACCGTGGACCTGAAAAGCCTTAAACCTAAGCCCTATAAGGTTCCTCTTAGAAATTAGGTGGATTAAGATCTTAATCAAGCTCCATTTCTCAATTTGATTCCAGGCTAGTTTAAATGTCAACTATAATCCAGAAAAACTATATACATATGTACAAAAGATGCTATTTACACAAATTTTTACAACCATGCAAAATTTTTGAAAAATGTTTTGAAATCATGAATGGATGATGCATGAAGTGCAAGTTTTGCAAAAAGTATTTACACACATTTACACAAGATTTTTGCAAACTTTTTGATTTTCAAACCATTTTGGAAAAATTTTGTACTATATACATAATTTTGATAAGAAAATATTTACACAAGCTTTACACAAAAGGTTTTTGAAAACATTTTTACAAAAAATAATTTGTACACTAGCTATTTATGTGCAAATAAAAGAAGGTTTATGTACATGAAAATTTTTAATTTTTGTGATTTTTAATTTTTGTGATTTTTAGGGTTTTTAGCCATTTTATTTATTAACACACTCACACAAAGTACGAGTTATGGCTAAAGTATATATGAAATATATACACCCCCCCTATACTTAGCTCGAACGATGTCCTCAGAGTCAAGAGCGATGAAGAAGACATAACTCGCGCTAGGTATAGGGAAGTGAAAAGGAAGGCTATAGACAAAGATGAATGAATGAATAGAATATCAAGAGGATCTCTCGGCTTTTCCCCCTATACTTAGGATCAAGTAATCCTAAGTATAACAGGCTGTACACAAAGGAAAAACCGTGTGGAGAATGTACAGGGTCTACCTCCCCTATACTTAGGGTAAAATATCCCTAAGTATAGGCAGCAAAAACAGGGGTAGACAGAAACAAAAGAAATACCCAAAGGTCTCACATCCCCCCTATACTTAGGGTAAAGTGCACCCTAAGTGTAGCATAATCAAAGATGACAAACGGGATGTGGGACTAAAGAATGTGATGATATGGACATCTGGATCTATACAGGTCGGAAGATCAGTGAAAATCAGGCGTGAGATGCATTAGATGTGAGTCAAAGACCACATCTCACACAAAATGAATAGGGGCAACATCAACGACCCGCGACTCATGATCTAGAAATGGCTTGAGCCGCTGGCCGTTCACACGAAAGGTACTCTCAGAAGACAACTCGGATATATCAATGCTACCGTTGTCGTGTACCTTTCTCACCAGATAAGGTCCCTTCCACTTGCTCTGTAGCTTCCCTGGAAATAAATGAAGCCTCGCATCAAACAGCCATACTCTCTGTCCAGACTCAAAATGCTTGTGGCTGATGTGAGAATCATGCCACTCCTTCACTCTCTCCTTATAATGTAGGCTGTTTGAGAAGGCGGTATCTCTCAACTCCTCCAGGGCTGCTAACTCTACCCTCCTCTGGTCTCCCACACCATCTGGATCCATAAGTATCTCAGTGACTACCCAAAGTGACATGTGCCTCAGCTCAACAGGTAAATGGCACGGCTTGCCATATACGAGGCGAAAGGGATATGTGCCCAATGGTGTCTTGAAAGACGTCCGATATGCCCACAAGACCGAGTCCAAAAGCTGTGACCAATCCTTTCGGTCAGGGCGGACGACTTTCTGCAATATAGTCTTGATCTCCCTGTTCGACACCTCGGCTAGACCATTCGTCTGTGGATGGTATGGTGTAGCAACACGATGGTCTATACCGAACTCGCTAGCAAGGGCCTTCACCTGGTCGTTGATGAAATGAGACCCCCCATCTGAAATCAATACTCGAGGTACCCCGAACCGCGTGATGATGTACTTCCTCAAAAATCTGCAAACTGTCCTCGCATCAGCGGCTCGGGCGGGGATAGCCTCAACCCAACGACTAACATAGTCCACGACCAACAGAATGTACTCAAATCCCTGACTCTTAGGGAATGGACCCATGAAATCGATGCCCCATGCGTCAAAAACCTCACAGAAGTGAATGGGCTACATCGACATCATGTCACGCTGTCCACAAGTGCCCATCCTCTGACAGTCAGTACACCTCTTCACGAACTCATCAGAGTCCTTGAAGAGGGTAGGCCACCACAAGCCGGATTGGAGCACTTTCTGTGCCGTTCTCCTCCCAGAATGATGTCCTCCTGCCTCAAGCTTGTGGCAGTAAGCGAGGACGCTATGGTGCTCCTCCTGAGGAATGCACCTACGCCAGACGCTATCCCCTCCTTCGTGGTAAAGGATGGGATCCTCCCAGTGGTAGGACTTGGCCTTCGCAAGGAAGGTCTCAAGCCTCTGCCTGGTCCAATCTTGTGGGACTTTCCCAGCAACGAGAAAGTTCACAAAATCGGCATACCACGGGAGTGGTTACTTACCAAGTAAACTATAAATATGACCATTTGATTTCCTTGACATACCAAATTAGATGGTTTTTGACGAACCGAATCCAGTCCGACTGCAATGACCACTGAGTGTTAATTCCTCACTATTAAGGGCGGGATTTCTGATTTGTCAAATGGCGCCGTTGCCGGGGATACAACTCATTTCTTGTATTATTTGAATTTTTTTAAGTGTTTGTTTTACGTAGGTCAAGTTGTCCATTTGTCCTGCATTAAAAAAAATCTTTTCGATGGATATCTAACCTTTGCTTTTGTAACAGGGGCCTTGATGTTCAAGGAGGCAAGGATCAGGTGCTTCTTCGCTGCAAGGAACCGCAAAAGCATTCTTAGAGCAAATCGAAAGAAAAGAAAAAAATATGTTATCCTGCATATCATTTCATCTCATGTAATAAATTGTCTTTACAGTGGTCTTCGATCGAAGACTCACGATTGTAAATGAACGAGTTATATGTGGTTGTGTGGGGATCGTCCCCACTTGAGTGTCGACCTAGGATTGGGCACGTGGCTCTCTGAGCTTCTTTCACCTTATTATTTTACGTGCTTGCTCGGTAGGACACACTTCTAATATAAATGCACATAGCATCGTTTCACTTAGCCAAAATTTCAAGATGATCTTCCCTGCTAATAGAAGCATGTTAGGTGCGGCTTTTGATCGACATGCATACATATCATTTTGATTTTCAAAATAGTCCAAGTTTTCACGTATTTTTGCTAAGGCACTGCATGTTTTCTCGCTTAGCCTAGATCATGGTTTTTATCAATTGCATGGCTTTTCTCGATTTCCCCTCCTAGCTTGATCACCTAGGTCTATGGAAAATGGTAATGAACGGTAGATGATAATTGCTTGCTTTATGTGCTCACCTTAATTCAGTGATAATCTTAAGCAAAATAATTAGGACTGTTAATTGCAAGTCAACCTAAAATGGAGTAAAATATTGTTTTGGGAGAGCAACACCCTTGTTTACGTAGCTGATTTAACTTAACTTTTTTCATGTGAAGATAGAATGTGTTAATCACCAATAAAACTGACAAGATAAATTAACCAACATCTGTTGGTTTCATGTGCGAGTTGGTGAAATAGAAGTGTGTTGCATGCTTGTTTGAGCCATGTTTGCTCCGACACCCTCCCCAGAGCCTTAGATACTCCATTGATCTCCGAAGATTCATCCACTCATTTGTATATCCACCCGTCTTCTTCGTTCACCTCGGATCTCTCCCTGCATCAAATATCAATCTTTATGCTTAGGCTACTCTCAGCCTAAGTATAGGGGGGACCCGAGTCCCTGTGATTTCCTCTACTCATCTTTCCTTTCCTTTATACTTAGGTTGTTTCTAACCTAAGTATAGGGGGAGCCCTCCTTAGTTCCTGTATATTTCTCTATATTTAAATAGACCTATGAACTTGTATCATCTAGTGATATGAGGACATAGCAAGGTTTAAGTATATGGGGGTATACCGTGTATACAGTATATGTATTTTAGCTATAATCTGAAAAATTTGAAAAAATTAAAACTTTTTGGCTAAAGTAAAATTCTTTGAACTAAGTAGGCTGTCTATATTATGTTACACTATTTTTATAAAAAAAAATATTTTTGAAAATGATTTGAAAAATGAGTTTCTCTTGTTTTGAAAAATCTTTTGAAAATGTTTTGAAAATCTTTATTTGTGTGACTTAGTATTGAAAACTCTTTTCAAGGAAAGTTGAGTCTAACCTGTGTTCTATCCTCTTATTAAAAATCCCATAAAAATAAGGAAATTCAAAATCCTTTAAGAGTCATTAGTGACTAACTAAGCCCAAATAAGTAGCCGCATTCAGTAAGGGTTCGCCCTTAGTAGAGTGGGTGGTTTAGAGGACATCGCGTAAGGCCATGTCCTCAAGCAATGGGATCCAGCCTGTACTTACACCCATACTGGCTGAATGCATATGCATCTATTTAATTGAGTTTAGGCAGTCATAATATCTCTTAAAAAAATAAAAAAATGGCAAAATCAAAATCAAATGCTTTTTATTTACTCTTGCACATCATCTCTGCATCTGAAAAGAAAAGAAAAAGAGTCTTGCATTTCATTTCATCTACATAGCATGTCATCTACATCTCATCTACATGTCTTGCATATGCAAGGTGAAAAGCTAGTGGGTTCGGAACCAAGTTATGAGTAGAAATTGAGGATGGACTTGATTCGACCTTAATCCACCTAATTTCATAGGAACCTTATTGGAACTGGAGTTAAGATTTCTCAGGACAAGTGACTTAATACTTTGAGTCCGCAAGTTTATGTTCACATGTCATCTTGATCAGTCTAAGTAGAATATATCATGCACACGCATGATTCTTTTAGATAATGACCTAACTTGGACAAGCACTATGCACGCAGCTCTTCATTGATGAGGTGGTGAGAAGGTAGAATCCTTTAGCTTGGACTAGCACATGGGTGGAAACATCCATCCTCCTCTAGGGAGGGTAGTGCATCTCAACCTAGTATGGTGGTGTTGGCAACTAAGGACGGGATGCTGTGGGTTGCAATAATGCTTCAAAAGAGGGATAGTCTACTGGCTCAAGAGGAAAAACTTCTGATGTACATGCTTCACCTTGTATATAGTTCAAAAAAATGCAAAACCTCCAAAAAAAAATCAGACAGGTCCAAGTGAAAATAAAATACTTGTCGGAGTATGTATATTAGCAAAGAAATGCAGCTGGATGACTTGGCTACACTGGTCAGGCATCCCGAGATAGGTAGCTACACTAGATACCGTCCATTCTTTCTCCACCCCCTCCTCTTGAGCTAGTCGCACTTGAACTTAGAAGGGAATACCCCGCTCCTCGAGGAAAGAGTTACTGGATCGGGTTATTTGAGTTACCTTGTTAGAGGAGGTTGTTTCTGTGCCATTTCTGATGTGGAGAGTTACATTTCACTTACACCGTGCAAGTAAGAATCATAGTCATCAGAAATTTACTTTTGAGGATTTGTTCTGACCCGACTATTGAGGAGTCTTGAATAGAAGACTTGTGGAACTTGAAGTCTGCTAGGTCTCAAGTTCAGGTCCCAATGAGGTTCCACCACACAATTAATCCAAAGGTCAATTCAAGCTCCATTTTCAACTTTTGTTTGTGACCTTGGTATGGAACCCAAAATCATTTCACTCTTGCATTCCATTTAGTTGCTAGGGGACGAGCAAGGTTTAAGTATAGGGGGTTGATGAATCTATGATTCATCACTCTTAAAGTTGAAAATAGAGACTTGTTCCAGAGTATTTAGCAGCATATTTCCCTTTATCTTGCATAAATAGCACTCATGCATGCATTCACAATACATGCATTTTAGCATCCATATTTACATTAAAATATGAGGCCTATTTCAATTGTAGAATACTCACCTAGCTTATCTGTATTTTATACCCCTCAAAAGTCAATAAAACCTTCCTTATACAGTGTATATTACTAGTTAATAGTATAAGGGAAAAATGCCAAAAATTCTTAGCTTGTAAATTACCCAATAAAAATCCCAAACCCAGTTGGAGACCCCAGACTTTAGAATGCCAATATCTACCTCATACAACCTCCAAATTAGGTCTACTCACATTCAGATTAATACACACTCAGAGACCTTTAAAATGAGACCAATTTCATTCAAATTGGAGCTCGTATGCAAAACTTGGGTTTTTGGGCCCCTTTGTGTACTATATGTATGTATTTTTGTACCCTTGTATTTTTGTATCATATTTGACCTCATCTCCATTTTTGGTCAACATGAAACTTGTAGATCTCATCGAGATCTACAACTTTCATGTTTTGAGTTTTTCAAATTCGGCCTCCTTCTCTCTTTAACTTCCCATTTTCTTTCAGCCATTTAGAGTAGGCCACGTGGCGCCCTCTGATTGCACCACACGACCCTCTCCATTGCACGCCACGCGTCCCGTTTCCACGGCCGTTTGATTCTTCTTCCTCTTTCCCCATCTCCACCATTCATCTCACCTTTAACCACCACCATTCGATTGAGCCCAGATTGAATCTAGGTCATTTGCTAGCGCCGCTCTCTCATTTCACCACGTGTCAAACCCCTAACCACCTGATCTTCTTTGAATGATTTCATCCCCACCTCACGTAGGCTCCCTGCTCTCCACCGCCTGATCTACCCACGGATCTCATCTGGACCGCCCGCCACTGCTGCGCTCTTATCATGCCACGTGGCACGTCCGAAGCCCTTCGATCGAATCGCCCTAGATCTAATCCAAAGCGTCCACTCGCGCCTCCACCAGGGCCGTTGGATCTCGCGATCCAACGGTCTAGGCTTTGTCTTCCACTTCCCGCAACCTCTGCCTGAGCCCCGCACCTCGCTGACCACCTTTCCTCTTTGAATTTTAGCTGCTCCTTCTCGCTCCATCTCCACGACATAACACCGGGCACACGTAGCCCTCACATCCCCTACCCTCGCGCAACACCTAGCCACGACCACCCTCCTCTCCTTCGATCGGCATCTACCCACGAAGCCCATGACTCCATCACATGTACATCGCCATCTCCCGACCATAAATAAGCCGCCTCCGCCCCGAATCTTCTTCGTCCACCTTCACGAGGGGTAAGGCCCATCCCTCCTCCTCCTCCCTGTGACAGGGAGAGGAGTTAGGATCGGGCGACGATGACCCCAAAACCCCCGGTGAGACCCGTATCTGCCCAGTTGCGTCGCGGTGGCTCCGCCCCACCCGAGCTCACTGGACTGGTAGACCAGCACGTGCGATGACCCTGGGGTTCTCCAAGGACCTCAAGCCTAGGCCTCCGACTCGCCATTCGCCCGGTAAGCTCCTTCAATCTCCTCTGCATTTGTCTTCTGTTGCTCTCCTAATTAATTCGCCTCCATCTGACATCTTCATGGTCACCTGAGCCCCCCACGAGATCCACCTATCATCGGACATCTTCGCCAGCCATTTGATCACCCTCCTCCTCCGTCAAAACCTTCACCATCCCAAGCTTTCTCCTCCATCGGAGGCAGAGGAGGACCCACTAAGGGCTCCACTTTTTCGTCTCCCTCAGCCCTCCATTCACCTCAGCTCGCACGCACACACGCCTCGACTATCATCTAACCACTCTTGCATGTATAAAAACTCCATTGGACGGACCTGGGGCGGAGCCAAGTTCTAGAGCTCCGCCTCCGGCGAACACGCATCGACAGCGAACTCCAGGCACCCCCGCATCTTCTCCGAGCTTAGATCTTCATCGCCAGGCATCAAGCTTCTTCCTCGACCTTCATCGAGCACGGAGAGGTGCGGAGGAGCTCTAGGCCTCATGCCGGAGCCCCAATCGTGCCGCCATCCTGCGAGGAAGAAGGAGGTGCAGATGGCGTTGGATCTCGCCCCCTCCCCACGGAGATCTAACGGCCCAGAAGCAGCCACGTCGTCTTCCCGGAGCGCGGAGGCTCGGTGGGACCGAGCCTCACCCGAGGCATCCTCGAGCCGCCACGTGGCCCGAGCCACCTGCTACGGCCGTCCGACCCTGCGTCAAACCTCGCCCCCACCTGAGCATGGACTCACGTGCCTCATGCACGTGAGGGTTGGGCTTTTTGCATCGGCGCCCTCGTTACTTTCTCATATTGCATCCAGGTCCTTCCAGCCACGTGCCGATCACGCGCATCGGGGATATTTTGCAAATATACCCTCATGAGTTTCAATAATTACAAAAATGCCCCTGTGTGTGTGGGTAATTTACAGGGAAGGTCCTGAACTTTCTTTTATTTGCATTTTAGTCCCTCTTAGGGACCTGTTTGCTATTTATGTTTTCATGTTTTCTTGCATTTATGCCCCTAGCTTCACTTATGTATATCTTGAGCATTCTAGCTCTGTTTGAGTCGATTTCAATGGCGTTTTGAAGCTCATTTTATTGTCTTCTTGATGGCATATTTGTATTTCAGATTTGACACTGCGAGTTTTATTGTATTATTTTAGTGGGTAAGTGTCTTGAGTATAATGATTCATATGCCTGACTTTTACGTCAGTAAAAGTATCTTCATTATTTGACCCTGATTTGACTTTTGATTAAATGGCTCAAGTATTCTTGTAATTCGGGCATATTTTCATTGCATTTCATCACATCTCTTTGCATGATTAAAAATCAAGTAAAAAAATTGCACGTTTCATGATGCATATTGTGTTCTCATCTTCATATGTGTTTTCATTGACCTATGTTTATCCAACACTTAGTTAAATTAAGATAAGTCCAAATATCACAAGAGAAGCGCGTGTCCCTGAGTTCGACCTTGGTTACTTACCAAGTAAAATATAAATATGACCATTTGATTTCCTCGACATACCAAATTAGATGGTTTTTGACGAACCGAATCCAGCCCGACTGCAATGACCACTGAGTGTTAATTCCACACTATTAAAGGACGGGATTTACGATTTGTCATCCCCGGTAACAGCGCCATTTGAAGAGCATGTGATTACCCTACCTAATTCCATCGAGTTATCGATTAAATGTAATGTGAGTTCGTTGTAGTCGGGTAAATCAAGACTGATCAAAACCACTCAGATTAATGTCTAATTAAACACAAGCGGCAATTTTTTTATTTTACTTGGGCAAGCCCAAGGTCGAACTCAGGAAGGCAGCTTTTTCCTTAGATTAATTTAAGTCAATTACGATATAGGTTTTTTGGAGAATATTTTTATATTTTTTATGCAATTAAGAAAATGTGATGCAATTCAAGCCAAATTTGATGGTTAAAATTTGAAGTGGTCAAAATAAGTTCAAAATTGTTGAAACTTGGCCAGAATATGAAATGCAATGAAATTAAGCTACTGCATTTTTTGTAATTTTTATACTTTAAATGAATTAAATATGAATTAAAAATAAATACAGGGTAGTTTTTTACAAAATTAATTTTAATAAATACCAAATCAAATCATTTTTAGATACGAAAATTAACCTAGATACTTCTATGTGAGGAGAATCCAAAAAATATTTAAACCTCAAAAATGATGAATTTTGGACCTATTAAAAATCAATTAAGAAAAATACTAATTAATTTATTAAGGTCTCGTTATACGCGTAAATGATGTGATTTTTGGGCATAAAGTATATAAATTCTTAAACTAGATCTATTGTGATTTTTTGGTGATTTTTGGAGTAACAAATAATTTAATATGGAATTAAAGGCACACAGTGGGCAAACTATGTAAATTTCTACAAAAAGAACTATATTAAATTCCTCGAAGATCACAAATATGCAACAAGTCTTCACAATGATAGAGCACAAGTTTCTCTACAACATGCAATTTTTGGAATTATAAAATGATGTTAAATGAGTGCCTAAATAAACATGTAAACATAGGGGTGTAAATGCAAACATGAATAAAATTGATTAATTCAGAAACATGCTTACAGGGACTAAAATGTAATTACCAATTATGTAGAGGGTATGTGTGCAATTTCCCCATGGATCACGTGTGCCTCACGTGATGCACCTGCCAGGGACTAAAGTACAATTTTGAAAACTTACAGGGTCCTTGATGTAAATTACCCAGACCGCACATGAGGACCACGTGAGATCTAGGCTCGGATGGCTTCGGAGGCTCGGATGCTGCTTCGGGTCTTCTACAGGCTCAGATGTGCTTTGGATGAGGTTCGGATGCTCCGAGTCTAAGGGGCGGGGAAGAGGCTCGGAGCTGGAGACATAGCGCGCCTTGGACTGTTAGATTACAAAGATCAAATGGTGGCTGGAGCGGGCGATGTGTCCTCCTGAGGTCCGTCAGATCGCAAACGATCCAACAGTGGCTGTGACTCCTGGAGAGGGCGATGTGGAGCGTTGAGGACCGTCCGATCAAGATGATTGGACGACAACTGTGCTTCGAGTTCCTCCGCGCCTCCGCCTCCTGCGACAGGGTTGGCTGGGCTCCGGCGAAGGGTTGTTAGCTCCGTCGCCTTCTACCGTGCTCAGTGAAGACACCTGGGGGTGCCTGAATGGCTGGTTGTGATCGCGGAAGCTGGGCGAAGTGGCCGGACGTCCTAGAAGAGGCGAGGGTGGTCGACACGCAGGAGAAAAATTTTAGCAAGACACTCTGGCGAGGGTTCGGCCAATGACGAAAATGGTACCTGCAAGGTTAGAAACGTAGCCGAGGCATGCAAGTGCTCGCGTGGAGAAATCGAGGGGTGGTCGAGGCCTTGCAGAGCGGAGTGAGTGGCTACCGATGTGTTCCTCCACCGTGATCGACAAAGTAGTGGTCGGAGTTGTTTCGATAGACCGTGGAGATGAACGGAGGGGTGTGCAAAGGTGGGAGCTCCGATATGGAGCTCGATCGATGGTCGGTGGGAGGCGATGTCGAGCGAGGAGGTCAGAGAAAATAAAAGAAAATCAGAGGGGAAGAATGTGAAGATCAGAGAGGGAGATGGGTGAATCTGCCTGGGAATTGGCACTCGAAATGGAGTCTCCGATCTTCGCTCTAGGGCTGGCAGGTGCCCGAGCTCGAGCAGCTCGGTGGAGGAGCTGCTGCTCGACGAAGGGACGCCGTAAATCTCATCGGAAGGTTCTCTGTCGTCGCTCATTTTCTAGCCTAATCCCTGTCACAGATAGGAGGACTCGAGCTCTAGGAACTCTCGTGCAAGGGCAGATGGGGATGATGATGGCTGGAGGCGAAGTATTCAAAAAGGGAATGTGGTGGTCCGATGATGGTGGAGGTGGTTTGCGTGGGAATTGTGGAGCGACACTGAGGGAATCATGGAGATAGTGAACTCCCGCGAGGGTGGTGGAAGTCATGTCTTGGACGTGGGCTCGTTGAGAAGTGGAGATAGTGGCTGGAGAAGCGAGGGAAATGGAAAGGAGATGGCGAGTTGGCGAGGTGGGGCGAGGTGGGCGAGGGATCCTCGAGAGGAAGAAGACGGTGCCTTGGTCGTTGGATCTCGCGATCCAACGGCCACGAGATGGGCGCGAAGAAGCGGCTAGGATTAGATTAGGGCGACGCGATCGAAGGGTGATAGATGGTGCCACGTGGCGGGTATATGTGCGGGCGGAGATGAACGGTCGTGATGAGATCTGGGATAAGATTGAAGGGTGAGAATCTCACATGAGGGAACGGCTAAGATGGAGGTATCTGGAGAAGAGATGGAGGGCGATGATGGAGCCACGTGGAGGAAGGAGGTGAGGGCGCTAGCGATCGGCCCAGACGCGAGCTGGGCCTTGATCTAAGGTCCAAGATTGAGGCGGGAATGGATGGCTTGGATCTTGAGCTGTAGGGGATGATTGGACGGCTAGGAAAATGGGGCGCATGGCGAGCGGATAGATGGAACGCGTGGCGCAACCAGAAGGTACCGCGTGGCCCAATCAGATAATTGCAAAAAAGAAATTGAGAAATGACAGAGAAAATGACCAAATTTGGAAAAATTCAAAACATGAAAGTTGTACATCTCGATGAGATCTACAACTTTTATGTTGACTAAAATCGGAAACGAGGTCAAATGAAGTGATAAAATACAAGTGTACAAATACAAATACATACAATATACAATGGGGGCCCAAAACCCAAGTTTTGCATACGAGCTCTGATTTTAATTAAATTGATATTGTTTTGAAGGTCTCTGAATGTATATTATTTTAAAAGGGAGTAGACCTAAATCGGAGGATGTATGAGAGAGATATGTGCATTTTAAGGTTCATGGTCTCAAATTTGGACTCGGTTTTTATTGGTCAATTTTACATGTTAGCATTTTTAGTATTTTTATTGTATTAGGGTTAGTAATATATACACTATAGAGTTGAATTTATGAAATTTGGAGTTAGTATAAAATACATACAAATAGATGATTTTTAAAAGTGACTTTGGCTTCTTATTTAATGCAGATGCGGATGCTAAAATGCAGATGTTATCTATGCATGCATGAATGCTAATTATGCAATATAGGTGATGAATGCATCTAATTACTCGAGAACAAAGCTCTATTTTCAACTTTTGAGTGATGAATCACATATTCATCATGCACTATCAGTTCTGTCCAGTTGGCAACACCATCCGCAGAAGTTCCAGCTGAGAAGAAGGATGAACCATCAAGTCCACACCAGCCTCAGCTGAGCCAGCAGCCGCCGGCCGTCCAACATGTATACTACGTGCAGACGCCCGATCACGGCCAGCCGCAACAGTAGCAAATGGTTGTTTACCAGTCAGATTTCCTCAATCCATCGGATCCAGCATTCCCACCACTACCCTCGATCCAAGAAATTAATGGTGTGTGGAGAAACGATGCACAGCTGGCCCGTCCTACCGGACACCCACAAGGCCAACCACAAGACAATAGGCCATTTCACTAACCACAGGGTGGTCATTTGGTCAGTCCTCACAGCATCCTCCACAGTACCAACAGCCTCCCCAGTATACGAACCAATGGAGGTAGAACCAACACTACCAGATGCCACAGTACCGCCATCAGTAGCCATATCACCAGTATGCGGCTGCTCCACCTCCGCGGTGTAACAGTATCCTCCTCCCTCCTACCCTCAATATCAACTTCCTCCACCACCTCAGCACCACCATCAATCGACGCCTCAATTCCCGAACACTCAGCAGCAGCGTGGCTTGCACGTTGAACCAACCGAGGCGAGTCATGTGAACCCAACCCTCGATTGCTTGGTCCAGCTTGTCAAAGGACTAGCAGATATGACAAGGAAGTTAGATGACTTGACCGCCACAAAAACTACCATTCCGACGCAGGTCGAAGCTAACCCCAACAGCTTCAAGAGAAAGGAGCATGTAGAATGTGATGTCTCATCTATACCTGTAGAGTCAGATGATTGTGCTATTGATTTATCTAATGTTGTCACTCTCAAGAGCGGTAGGGCCTTACCTCCGCCTGCCAACAACAAGGGGAAGAATAAAGCTTCAGGTGAATCGTCATCTTCTGCACCAACCGTGCCAGCTACAGGGACGAGTGAGGAAGAAGAAGAAGGATGAGCCAGTTCAACTGCCACTCACCACCATCAACATCAACAAAAAGAACAAAAAAATCAGCAAAAGCAAAAAGAACAAAAAGAAGATCGTCGTCGAAGTGAAGCCATGCCTGCCTTGGATGAGCCGCCAGCAGCAACCGATCTTGTACCAGGCAATAGAATGGAGACCCCACCTTTTGCCCGTCCACTAGCACTAGCATCTCAGCTTCCAGATTATACTCCTTTTGCAACCCGGATGTACAACATATTGTGGACGATGATGTTTTTGTAAATAAGAACTCTGTTTCGAATTCCAACAATGTACATATTCCTTTTCCTAATGCAATAGAAAAACCCAAAAAAATTGCAAAAAGAAAAAGTGCATTATCTGATCATGGAGTTGTGGAAATCACTAATAACTTGACTGTTGAGATTCCTCTGATGAAGGTCGTGGAGTACATGCCAGCTCTGAAGAAAGGTTTGAAAGAGGCATGTACAAGCAGGCGTCACCCATCACAAAAGAACAGACACAGATAGGTTGAGAAGCATGTTCTTACCATGGCCACTGTAGCAGCCATCAGCAACCTCCCATAGAAGAAGCAAGACAAAGGAGCACCTCTTATCAGTTGTAAGACTTTTGATCAAGTCTTCGAGCACACTCTGCTTGACAACGGTTCTTCCATCAACCTTCTGCCCTCATCACTATTGCAAGAATTTGGGCTAGGGCCGCTCAAGCAGACACAGATGATCCTTCAGTTTGTAGACCGATCCATCAAGCGACCCAGAGGTCTTTTGGAAGACGTTGTGATGAAGGTGTGGGAAATGCAGTTCCCCGTTGACTTTGTAGTCCTTGATATGGACTCTCCCGCACCTTTACTCCAGACTCCCATCCTTGGATGGCCATTCCTGCGCACCTCAGAAGCTGTGGTTGATTACGGGTCTGGCAAGATTACATTCAGCTCGGGCAACAAAAGAATCACTATAGACATGATCAGTGAGCCCAAGATCGTGACTGATGAGGGACATGCAGTACCGCCCGAAGCAGACTATGACTTCATTGCAGAAATCATAGACACACTGCTTTTGTTGAATGATCCATGGACACAGGAAATCTTCTCCTTAGAGGAGGACCTGGAAAGCACAATCGACACCAGCTCCGATGATAATTGGGAGATAGAGTCCAACTTGTTGATGAGCCTTTTTGACTTAAATAATGCGCTCTAACCCGAACACCACGATCTCATCATAGATCTGTTTGGCACATTCTCAGAATCTCAACAGAATACTGAGGTCAGCAACTCCTCCAAAGTCCAGGCCGCACATCCACCCACCAGTGCAATTTCCGAAGTGACTAATAAGTTGGCCAGATTAGAACCGGAACTCAAGCCACTTCCAGTAGTCCCGAAGTATGCATTCTTTGTGGGTGGTGAAAACATGTATCTGGTCATCATCAGTAGCTGGCTGACCTTGGATCAAGAATCTCAACTTCTCGAGGTTCTAGGGAAAAACCGCAAGGCCCTTGGTTGGCATGTATCAGATCTCCGTGGGATAAATCTTGTGTTGTGTTCACACCACATTTACCTAGAAGAATATGTTGGAAATGCGAGCCCACAGCGAGCCATTATGCAATAAATGTTGTTGCAATTCACTCCTTGATCTGAAATGAAGAATACATAATTTGCATAATAGGTCCCTTAGTGCAATTAGGGTTATGTACCATGGCCATCTTAATAATCATACAGCTGTTGATTCAATTATTGAATCATAGAGGCTGGTGCTTAGATGAATATCTAATGAGTTAGATTGAGGACTCATCAAGCATCGTCAAATGATTATTAAGAGATGATCTCCAGCCTGAGTAGGAGATGGCAATCCTATCTCATTTAGGTTGATATCTGACCGACCTCTTGATGCATGTCCTCTGCATAGGAATAGAGATTCGGAGGTGTCGGATGAGTTAGGTCAAAGAGTTGACTTAACGAGATCGAGATAACCAAAGTCCTATATCGTATGTTGTCACGATACAGGCACACATCCTCTGACCGGAGACAGATGTGTTACTATATGTCTGAGTATGTACATTTGGCAGACCAATAGGTTGATGGCCTAATCAAGGTCTATACACCGGCGCGCTGGTGTGCATATAAGGGCATATGAGTAATACGATCTCTCAAAGGGATCATACAGGTTCACTACTGAACCGGAAGACATGAGCTCACTCATGAGATATTGGGAAGAATTAAATTCCGTGCGCACAGTCGTCTCGCTTTGGAAGCTTGACTGAATTTGTTGGTTTGATATATACTTTTGGAAAGTATATGATCAAGACCTAGGTATGATATATGCTTTTGGAAAGTATATGATCAATACCGACTCCCAATGATCGAATGAGAAACTTACTGATAAAACCATGAAGTAGACAGTATAAAGTTGATCCAATACTTCGGGTTTAATCTGAGTCTTCCAGTATGCAGGATGTACAGGTATTAGGAATACCTAAGGGTGATTTGATCATAAACGATTGTATAACCATGACGCTTCCATTCCTAGGGAGTGATGAAACGGGTCTGGATTTTAGTGACTCCTCTCAGTAGAGAAGTAATCTAATCTTAGTCCGAATATTGGACATTGATCTGAATGTGATTCAGATGCAATGAGAAGATTAGATTTGTGGTCTTGATTTAATCAAGCATCTATGGGAGGCCCGCGATCTAGATTTGAGATATGATCTCAATATCCATGTCACTATACATGGAACAATACAATCGCCATGTCCTTATCCCCAAGTATCTGCGGAGAAAGCACATTATCCTTGAAAGAGTTCATGGATAATTCTATTGTTGATATATGTATCCGAGCATTGAGAAAATGGATAATTAAATGTGATTTAATTATCATGAATAATATGAATTTGATTCATATTATAAGGAGAGTTATCTTAGATAATTAAATGTGATTTGATTATCAAAAGATGTAGATAATGTGAATGTGATTCATATTATTTGAGTACATGAGAATAAGTTATCCAATGTAATTAAATATGATTTAATTGATATGGATAAGAATAATGTGGATAGAAATATCCAATTATTCATAATATGTTATAAATGTGATTTATAATGTATTAGAGAGAGTTAATTATAATTTATATGTGTTGATTAATTATTATGTGTATTGGATACACATTGTGTAATTAATTGACAATGTAAATTATATATTGTTTTGGGTTGTGAATTTGATTCACAATTTTTTCATGGCAAGATTGCAATATTCTCAAATATAATTGTGAATTATTTTTGAAGAATAAAACCCAACAAAAGTTATTGGAAATAAATAAAGAGAGAGAATTTCCATGGAGATATGCAATCTCATGAATTATCATGAGATTGCCCTCCATTAGGAAAGGGGTGGGCGGCACCCATGCCCTATTTAGAATGGGTGGCCGTCCACCATGTTATACATGGAATTGTGATCTCCATGTATGTATTCTCTCCTTATTTATTGGTTTGATTTAGGACTAATTTATATTTGATTTTGTCAAATATATTTTAACGTAAATTTGTTGGTTTTACCAACAACAATCTTGACCATTGGATTGACATAAATCAATCTCATCCATTGATTTTATATGTCCCATGGATTGAGATCCATGGATCCCAAAACCCTATAAATAGAGAGGCATACCCATGCTCTCTTTTTACACATAATGCTTGAGAAGCATCTCTCTCTTTCTTACTAGAGGTCAGCCCTCTCTCTCTCCCTCTCATGGCCGTCCACCATGGATGCCATGGAGAGGTTCTCCATCGCCGCGGCATCGTCGTTATGCTGCCCGTTCTTCTGCTCGTGGATCTCCGTCTCCTTCGGTGCACCTGCTCGTGAAGAAGACGTCGGATCTCGTGTGTCGAGATCAGGAGATCCACCGCTTGGATCATCAACATGGATTGCGAGAAGCACGCGGTTCATCCCCGCGCTCGCAAGCGTCTCCTTCGTCGGATCGGACTTGAGACAGGAGGTCTCTTCGTTTAGAGACTTGATCGCAACCACGCTTCAAGAGGTAATTCTAATCACTTGTTTGTGGTTTAGATGAAACAATTCGAGAAGTGTTCTTGGATCATGTGGTTTCGTCGTATAAAATTTTTAAATTCCGCTGCATCGAGCAACTAGTGTGACTAGTCGCTCCTTGTCGTATTCGATACGACGCTCACGCTTCCGTGATACGCTTGAGGATCTCACCATATCCTTCAAGTGGTATCAGAGCCTTAGGTCGACGGTTTCGAATAGTGATTCGCTAACCGAGGACGACTTGTGTTCGTTAAGGTCGCGAAAGTTTTCATCGCATTTGATTTCGCAGATCTGTTTAGTAAATAAATTCGGCACTGTTCAAATTGTTTAAATACGAATTTAATACTTGGATTTTGTTCCCCATTAAATAAGGAAACCATAGGATCTGAGTTTGCGTAAATCGGATTTCGTATGCTCGAGATATGGTCGTTTTAATGAACATGTATGCACTGTTACGGGAACTGTAAATCTGAACGTGATTAAAATGTTAATTACTGTTTAGACTTGCCTAGAAATACGTGAAACATCATATAGGTTCTGTCCTAAATCAAATTAGCAAACTTTAGAAATTGACTTTGCTTAATTTGGATTTAATATGATTGAGATATGCCAATTTTAGTAAGTAGGGGTCACTGCTGAAATTGCTTTCCATACAAGAACCATGTGATTGTCAATTAATGAAATTAATTGTTAATTTCGAGAAATAATTATAAAAAATATTTGTGAAATATTAGAGAATGATTATTTCCTTAATTGACTTGGCCCCAATCAATTAATTGATTAGATTTGATCTAAATCTTAATTGGTATCACAATCATCAAACTTCTTGCTTGAATAGGACTTGGGAATTTGCCTAGCAAATTTCCTTAAAATCAAAATTGTTTTGATTACTATATGGTATAATTTCGGTTGAAGAACCGATGATCATCTCAAGTACAAAATAATCAATTTGGCATTATCCTTTCCCGAGGCGGATATGGTGTCTAGTCGGGGATCGCTGGGTCAGCGGGTTGCAACGTATGTGGTCCGCCCCACTCTCGTCGGTACTAGCCATGACAGCGGGTAGGGCCGGGATAATGTCCGAGGGATTATGATGTATTTTTCTAAATATTAAAATACGAATTAATACGTACTTTGAGAATAATATCATATATATATTCAAGCATAAAATTAAGTTTGATTGATTAAATTGGATTGATAATTAATTTAACATGATTAAGTTAATTATATCCAATTAAAAATACTCTAATATGATTAGAGTTGATAATTCCCTTGGAAGAATTAATTATATGAATGTGATTCATAGAAATTAATTTAATTTGAATAAGATATGGAGGATCACATAAGTGACATCTATGGTCTCCCATTAAGGCGAAGGGTTTCGTCGCCAGATATTATATGTGGGAGACGCATGTCCGAAGTGACAGCTCCTGCATATGATCCATTTGGATCGGGCTCGTCGCTTCTCGAAAGAGTAAGGACGTATGCGTAGTGACCCCAATATCGGGTCCTCATATTATTGGGGCGATATTGGATTGCGCATAGCGAGTTGTATTCCTGTTGACGGTTGGTTCAATTAATGACGGGTCAACATCACCTTAGGGGTGGTGGGCCCGGTTGTTAAAGACCGAATTGGGAGATGCAAGTTGGACTTGCAAGGCGGAATGTGTTCCCGCTTCTTTTTATCCGAGTTGTAGGTTCTCATATTATTGGGATGCAACAAAGATAAGGAAGGAGATCCCAGATCTTGCTTGAGATATAATGGTAAGTATATCTCTTACATTGAAAGTGATTAAGGGAATGAACTTTCATTGTTGACATGGCAAGACAACTTTGATATAAAATTCCTAATTCAAAGTAAAACATGTATATATATAAATATATACCCTTATGCAAATTACTTATTTCAGATAATCCTTCATTAAACCCACTCAATGTTATACTCATTAATAACCAGTAGAATATCATGGATTGGACCCTTGATCCAGATATTGTACTTGAGATTGGACACATAATGTATGTGGTTGCAATGTGCAAGTTTCCTCATAATAATGAGAAGTGATAATTAAATAAGACAATAGGACTAAAACCCTAGGGTTTGTATGTCTCTATAAGTCTTGATCTTATCGAATGTACTTTTGAAGTAACATGTCGATGATGATCGTAATTATCAAATTAATCCTTATAAAATCAATAAAAATATTCTGGCATACATATGTGCTCTTGACATTTAATCATGAATGACATGGTTCTCTACATCATGTAGAATGGTAGCTCTATTAGAGATAATGTATTCAAATTGTTTGAGTACCTACCTGAACCTATGCTTTAAGAGTTTAGATGGATGTAGATGATGAGTGTCATCATTCTACTGTCTATACTCTAGTCATTCATGAAGCTTCATAATATTCATATTGTATGAATTGGATGAAGCTTGTATAAATGTTGAAATACTCTTATATTGAAATTTTTGATTTTAACATAAGAGATCCTTAATCTTAAGCAATGGTTGTTTACAGATAAAGGGAGCACAGTGGAAGCATGGGTTGGACCCAAGCAAGAAGTATAATCAAATAGTTGACTGTACTTCTGTGACTTCCATATGACATCCAAAGAGTTGGATGAATGCCAATGCTGCAATAAGTTGATGTGTTGATAGTATGACTATCATGTCTGTCTAGAATCCTCAGAAAAGGACTCGGATGGAGCATCAGTATAATCTACATATAATCATTGAAATTGACTTACTTATTTGATAAGGTAAAGTCTAATAATTGTATCTCAATCTTCTAATAACACTTGCAATTGGTTGCATATGTATTAGAATATTAGAAATTTGATCTTAAGGTTTATTGATCATCCATGTTGAAAGTGATGCAAGTGTTGCAACAGTTTCCATGAGATCAATAGACTTCATATTTTCAGTGGGAGCCCTTAGTCTTAGAGAATGCCTCTATGACCTAGATATTAGAATACACTCATTGTTTATTTCTAATTGTTGGATATAAACATGAATTCTGTAATAAATCTATCATAAAGAGTTATGATGGAAATATTTCAGATAGTAATCTAAAATCTAGTGGACTCTATTAAATTAGAAAATTATTGAATGGTTCATTAAGATTTCTAATACTGAAAATTAAACCTTTAAAAGATCAATAGGAGGATAAAGATCATTTGACAATGATCTGGCATCAAATTTTGGACATATGTCTGTTGATGAAATCAATGGTTTGGTAAGACATGAAACTTTAGATTGTCTAAAGATTCAAATCTCACATACTTGTGAATATTGTATTCAAAGTAAAATGTCCAATACACCCTTCCTTGGGAAAGGTGTAAGATTAAGGTATTCAAGATCTCATACATATTAATGTATGAGAATCATCTATATCAGAATAAACATTATGGATATGTGATATCTAGTAGTGATTATTTGATATGAGATTTCTTTTCTTAACTTAGAAAACTTTGAAATGTTCAAAGATTTCACAATTTTGGTTTAGAACCAAAGTTTGAAGGAAGATAAAATGAATTTGATCTAACCAAGGTAGCATGTACCTATTAGATGAATTCAAGAAATACCTTATGGAGATATGAATATCATTTCTATCTCAATCCTCCTAATAAACCTTAACTCAATGGAGTTGTAGGAAGATACAATTGATCATGTGTGACATGATTTAATCAATGATTAATCCTAGCATAATTATCTGTTAGTTTCCAAGGTATATATGTAGTAGAGACTACATTATATACTTAATAAGGTTCCATGCATGTAAGCTGGAATCTAGCACTAGAGAGTGCTACTTCATTAGGAAAATAAAGGATGGTATTGGATACCTACTTTATGATCTTGAGATTCTTAAAGGATTTCATCTCTGAGAATGTAATTCTTGGAGGATGACTCTCTTGAGAATCAAGATGAAAATGAAGTAAAGGAACTCATTTAATCTTGAAAAGATAATGAGGCTCCTGAAATCGGAAACTAAACTAGATAATTGAAGATGAAACATTAATACCTCTTCAAATGAGTTTGAGGATGTATTCCATGTGAAAATGATCAGACTTCATGTGATCATGGCATGGAAAGATGGATGTTAGCAATAAAAGTCTAATATAGACTTCATATACAAGTGTTGTATATGGATCCTCGAGGATCCACCTATATGGGTAAGACCCATTAAGGTGTAAATAGATCTTCAAGAGAAAGAGGAAACCTGATAAGAAGGTAGAGACCTTCAAAGCACGGTTCGTAGCCATGAGCTACACACCGAAGAGAAGACATCGCTTGCGATGAGACTTCCTCTCCAGTGACCTTGCTTTAACCCATCAGAACATTGTTAACTATAGCTACACAACTTGACTATGACATCTTCATGATGTGAGTCAAGATTGCATTCCTCTATGAATACCTCTCTGAGGATATTAATATGAAGTAGCCCCAGGGCTTGATGGTTGAGGAAATCAAGGTGTGCAAGCTAAAGAACTCCATCTTTGGACTCAAATAAGCTTCATGTAGTTGGAACATAAGATTTGATGAAATTATAAATGTTATGACTTCAGATAAAATCTTGATGGACCATATGAAGCTTAGTGGGAGTGCCATTGTGTTCATCGTGCTAAATGTAGATATTATCCTAATCATTTGGAATGATCTAAGGGTGATAATAATAAGTGTTTTATAACTTGGTTGTTCCATACCTTGAGATACGATCTCAAGGATACCTCTTAGATCTTAATTCTGAAGTCGTTTAGAAGCAAAGAGAAGAGGGTATTGGGACTGTCACATTAGTAGTACACCTTGGACTTATTCCATTTTTCTGGAAAATTCCAAGAAAGGCTTCTTTCCCTTAAGATATGGTACTGACCTATCTAAAGGGATAGCACCTCAAAGAGTTGAGGAAGTAAAAGCCAGAACTGCTTGCACTTGTGCATCAGTTACGCGAAGCTGAAGTATATACTGGATGTGTACAAAAGCCATATGTCTGCCATGCAGTGGGAATAGTAAACTGTTACTAATCTTACTATGGAGATAAAACACTTGATTGCAGTAATAATAATATCTTCAAAGATGATAAAACTTGGAGATAGTGATCTCAAAGTCTTATCTTCAAAAGTTTAAGACCTTGTAGGTAGTGATCTATAAGGGTCTTAACTGTAGATACCTTAGGAGATAGAGATCTCCAGGAATGAAGGTATTTTAATAAGGATTATGGGAATACTGGTTATGATAATTAATAAGATGTAGTGTCAAGGACACTATAACAAACAAAATTGAGTATCGGTTGCATGAGATGCAACATTCGCATTGGATGCGAGCACTGTTACTAGGAGATATGCAAGTGCTGTAAAAGGACTTGGCGTAGTCTCTTGGGAACAGAGTGACTGATCAGCTTACCTAGCTATTTTCTAAATAGCCTATGATTGTCACATGAGTGTGGGTTTAAATGATTAGCCCATTAATGGCTCTTTGGGCTAGTGGGAGATTGTTGGAAATGTGAGCCCACGGCGAGCCATTATGCAATAAATGTTGTTGCAATTCACTCCTTGATCTGAAATGAAGAATACATAATTTGCATAATAGGTCCCTTAGTGCAATTAGGGTTATGTACCATGGCCATCTTAATAATCATACAGCTGTTGATTCAATTATTGAATCATAGAGGCTGGTGCTTAGATGAATATCTAATGAGTTAGATTGAGGACTCATCAAGCACCGTCAAATGATTATTAAGAGATGATCTCCAGCCTGAGTAGGAGATGGCAATCCTATCTCATTTAGGTTGATATCTGACCGACCTCTTGATGCAGGTCCTCTGCGTAGGAATAGAGATTCGGAGGTGTCGGATGAGTTAGGTCAAAGAGTTGACTTAACGAGATCGAGATAACCAAAGTCCTATATCGTATGCTGTCACGATACAGGCACACATCCTCTGACCGGAGACAGATGTGTTACTATATGTCTGAGTATGTACATTTGGCAGACCAATAGGTTGATGGCCTAATCAAGGTCTATACACCGGCGCGCTGGTGTGCATATAAGGGCATATGAGTAATACGATCTCTCAAAGGGATCATACAGGTTCACTACTGAACCGGAAGACATGAGCTCACTCATGAGATATTGGGAAGAATCAAATTCCGTGCGCACGGTCGTCTCGCTTTGGAAGCTTGACTGAATTTGTTGGTTTGATATATACTTTTAGAAAGTATATGATCAAGACCTAGGTATGATATATGCTTTTGGAAAGTATATGACCAATACCGACTCCCAATGATCGAATGAGAAACTTACTGATAAAACCATGAAGTAGACAGTATAAAGTTGATCCAATACTTCGGGTTTAATCTGAGTCTTCCAGTATGCAGGATGTACAGGTATTAGGAATACCTGAGGGTGATGTGATCATAAACGATTGTATAACCATGACGCTTCCATTCCTAGGGAGTGATGAAACGGGTCTGGATTTTAGTGACTCCTCTCAGTAGATAAGTAATCTAATCTTAGTCCGAATATTGGACATTGATCTGAATGTGATTCAGATGCAATGAGAAGATTAGATTTGCGGTCTTGATTTAATCAAGCATCTATGGGAGGCCCGCGATCTGGATTTGAGATATGATCTCAATATCCATGTCACTATACATGGAACAATACAATCGCCCTGTCCTTATCTCCAAGTATCTGCGGAGAAAGCGCATTATCCTTGAAAGAGTTCATGGATAATTCTATTGTTGATATATGTATCCGAGCATTGAGAAAATGGATAATTAAATGTGATTTAATTATCATGAATAATATGAATTTGATTCATATTATAAGGAGAGTTATCTTAGATAATTAAATGTGATTTGATTATCAAAAGATGTAGATAATGTGAATGTGATTCATATTATTTGAGTACATGAGAATAAGTTATCCAATGTAATTAAATATGATTTAATTGATATGGATAAGAATAATGTGGATAGAAATATCCAATTATTCATAATATGTTATAAATGTGATTTATAATGTATTAGAGAGAGTTAATTATAATTTATATGTGTTGATTAATTATTATGTGTATTGGATACACATTGTGTAATTAATTGACAATGTAAATTATATATTGTTTTGGGTTGTGAATTTGATTCACAATTTTTTCTTGGCAAGATTGCAATATTCTCAAATATAATTGTGAATTATTTTTGAAGAATAAAACCCAACAAAAGTTGTTGGAAATAAATAAAGAGAGAGAATTTCCATGGAGATATGCAATCTCATGAATTATCATGAGATTGCCCTCCATTAGGAAAGGGGTGGGCGGCACCCATGCCCTATTTGGAATGGGTGGTCGTCCACCATGTTATACATGGAATTGTGATCTCCATGTATGTATTCTCTCCTTATTTATTGGTTTGATTTAGGACTAATTTATATTTGATTTTGTCAAATATATTTTAACCTAAATTTGTTGGTTTTACCATTGACCATTGGATTGACATAAATCAATCTCATCCATTGATTTTATATGTCCCATGGATTGAGATCCATGGATCCCAAAACCCTATAAATAGAGAGGCATACCCATGCTCTCTTTTTACACATAATGCTTGAGAAGCATCTCTCTCTCTCTCTCTCTCTCTCTCTCTCTTTCTTACTAGAGGTCAGCCCTCTCTCTCTCCCTCTCATAGCCGTCCACCATGGATGCCATGGAGAGGTTCTCCATCGCCGCAGCATCGTCGTTATGCTGCCCGTTCTTCTGCTCGTGGATCTCCGTCTCCTTCGGTGCGCCTCGCTCGTGAAGAAGACGTCGGATCTCGTGTATCGAGATCAGGAGATCCGCCGCTTGGATCATCAACATGGATTGCGAGAAGCACGCGATTCATCCCCGCGCTCGCAAGCGTCTCCTCCGTCGGATCGGACTTGAGACAGGAGGTCTCTTCGTTTAGAGACTTGATCGCAACCACGCTTCAAGAGGTAATCCTAATCACTTGTTTGTGGTTTAGACGAAACGATTCGAGAAGTGTTCTTGGATCATGTGGTTTCGTCGTATAAAATTTTTAAATTCCGCTGCATGGAGCAACTAGTGTGACTAGTCGCTCCTCGTCGTATTTGATACGACGCTCACGCTTACGTGATGCGCTTGAGGATCTCACCATATCCTTCATAATATGCCAAGTCGTCCCGCAAATTCCAAAGAAGACTGAATCCAAATCTACGGGACATCATCATGAAAGAAATCACGAAATGGTGTGATGCAGGCTTTATTTATCCTATCTTCGATTCAAAATGGGTGAGCTCCTTGCACGTAGTTCTAAAGAAGTCAGGGCTTACTATGGTTACAAATGACAGAGGAAGGGAGATATCTACTCGGGTACTGACATCCTGGCGTGTTTGTCTTGATTACCTCCGTCTTAATGCAGCAACGAAGAAGGACCACTTCCCCTTGCCATTCATTGATCAGATTTTGGAAAGACTAGTCGGCAAGGAGTTCTTCTGCTTTCTGGATGGGTACTCCGGGTACAATCAAGTGGTAATTACCCTTGAGGACAAAGAGAAGACTACCTTCACTTGCATGTTCGACACCTATGCTTTCAGGAGAATGCCCTTCGGATTGTGCAATGCACCATTGACATTCCAGAGATGCATGCTTGCAGTTTTCACCGAGATGGTAGGCAGTTTTCTCGAGGTGTTTATGGACGACTTTTCTATCTACGGTGGTAGTTTTGATTCGTGTCTTGAGCACCTAGACAAAGTATTTCAGAAATGTCGTGAAGTCAATCTAGTGTTGTCATGGGAAAAGAGCCACTTCATGGTCACAGAAGGGATTGTGCCAGGTCATGTCATTACCAAACGTGGCATGGAAGTCAACCCGGCAAAGGTGGATGTGATTTCCAATATTGAGCCACCTCAAACAGTGAAGAATGTGAGGTCATTCCTGAGGCATGTAGGATTCTACAGAAGGTTCATCCGAGATTTCAGCCGTATTGCCTGATCTCTTACAGAACTTCTATACAACGAGATTGAGTTCAGTGTATATCAACAGGTTCTCCTTTCATTTAATTAGCTGAAGGAGCTCATCACTCAAGCTCTAATCCTACAACCACCGGATTGGTCTCTCCCCTTTGATATCATGACGGATGCGTCATATTTTGCAGTTGGGGTTGTTCTAGGAAAAAGAAAAGATAAGGTGCCCTATGCCATTCATTACGCCAGCAAAATGTTAGATGAAGCTCAGAGAAATTATATTGTGACAGAGAAAGAGTTGCTGGCTGTGGTATTTGCCCTCGAGAAGTTCAGATCATATCTGCTTGGATCAAAAGTCACCATCTTTACTGACTACTCTGCTATCAGATATTTACAGCAGAAGAAGGATGCCAAACCTAGACTGATTAGGTGGATCCTTATCCTCTAGGAATTTGATTTGGAAATCAAGGACAAGCCTGGAGTTCAGAATGTGGTAGTAGATCATCTCTCTAGAATTGAGCTGCAAGAGCCTCCGCCGAATAGTGCACCCATCACAGAAACCTTTCCTGACGAGTCAATTTTGGTCATGGATTCACTCCCTTGGTATGCTGATATTGTCAACTACCTTGTTTCGGGGGTAGTACCGCCGGATTGGACGAAAATTCAGAAGGACAAATTCTTGTCGACAATCCATTTCTACCAATGGGAAGATCCTCTCTTATTCAGGGAAGGAGCAGACTGCATTTGGCATAGGTGCATCCCTCAGAAGGAGCATCATAGTGTCCTCGAGCATTGTCACTCGCTCAAATCTAGTGGACACCACTCTGGAGATCGAACGACAGCAAAAGTACTTCAGTGTGGCTTCTGGTGGCCCACACTATTCAAGGATGATGTAGCTTCGTCAAACGATGCGCTGACTATCAAAGATTGAAAGGCACACTCACGGCGAAAGACTCGATGCCCTTAAAGATCATTCAGATAGCAGACGTCTTTGATACTTGGGGCATCGATTTCATGGGACCTTTCCCTAACAGTCAGGGATATGAGCACATCCTTCTTACCGTTGACTATGTGAGTTGTTGGGTTGAAGCTATCCCCGCTCGAGCCGTAGACAGCCGGACAATGTACCGATTTTTAAGAGAGAATATCATTTCGCAGTTCGGGATTCTGAAGATTCTGATATCAGATGGGGTAGCCACTTCGTAAATGAAGAGGTCAAGAAATTAATGAAGGAATACGACATCGGCCATCGAGTCGCATCTCCTTATCATCCCCAGACCAATGGCATGGCAGAATTATCGAACAGAGAAATCAAGACGATCCTTCAGAAACTTGTAAGGCTGGACAGAAAGAATTGGTCCCAACTCTTGGACTCCGTCCTCTGGGCATACAACACTGCTTACAAGTATCCCTTGGGCATGTTGTCCTATCACCTTGTATATGGGAAACCATGCCATCTGCCTGTAGAATTAATTCACAAATCCTTGTGGGCAATCAACATGTGCAATTTAGACTCACAGAGTAGTGTTCAGAAAAGAAAGGATGATATGAACAGACTCTTGGAATTCCAAGACTATGCATACGATAACACACTAATGTACAAGGAGAAGGTGAAACGCTGGCATGACCGGCATATCAGATGAAAAACCTTCGAAGCTGGACAGAAAGTGTGGTTATTTGATGAAAAGTTAAAGATCTTCTCAGGCAAACTAAAAAGCAAATGGACATGGCCATTTCAAGTTTGCGAAGTATGTTATGGGAGTATTGCAATATCAGAATTGTCTCCTGACGCAAAGCCATTCGTCGTCATCAGTCAACTACTGAAGCCCTACCTTGAGCATGATACTTTCTTGGTTGTTGTCAACTCAATCCAGGTTCTGTCTCTGAAGATACATCCACAACACTGGCAGCATCAAAAGATTCAGACAATGCACCTCAAAACTTTTCCTCTGATCTTTTCTTCTTTTCTTCTTTTCCTTTTCTATTTTCTTTTCCTACCAAACAGGTGTCACCCCTTGTTATCAGTCTTCTATACTTAGGACGTACTTTGTCCTAAGTATAGGGGGGTGAGAACCCGAGTCCTTTCACTTTTTGATCCTCTTCATTGTCTCATCTTCTTGTCTATACTTAGGGATATCTTCCCCTAAGTATAGGGGGAGACAATCGGAGTATGATCTGATCATTCTCACCCTTGACAATCCCTGCCTTGTGTACAGTCTGCTATACTTAGGATTATTTTATCCTAAGTATAGGGGGGATAGTCAACTTCCCATTCATTTATTCATTTCCTCATTCCTTCATTCTTTAGACTTTTCTACACTCATTCCAAGTTATGTATTCTCTTTTTCTCTTTGATCCATGAGGACATAGTTCGAGCTAAGTATAGGGGGGTCGTATATACTATGTATATACTTTAAGCCATAACTCATACTTTTGTATTTTGAATAATACGTATGGTTAAAAATAATGTTAAATTCATCACAATCTTCTAATAAAAAGATGTTTATAGATCCTCAAACTCTTTTTGTACATTCTGATTAATAAATCAAGCAAAAAATACTTTTGCAAAATGCTTGAAAAATATTTTGAAACTCTTTTTGAAAAATCTTTTGAAAGCTGTTTGGAATATATTTTGTAAAAAGTGTTCAACCTTTGTAAATATTTTTGTTTGCAAAATTTTATTTTCTTTGCGTGAAATAAAAATATTTGAAAAGCGATTTGCAAATGGGTTGGAAAAAGAATTTTAAAAATATTTTGAAAAAAAAACTATATATACTGTTTGAAAAACCTTTCCAAATGATTTTCAAATATGTGCAAATGTTTGTAAAGATCATGTGTGAAAATTATGTTGGACTATAATTTTCAAAACTATGGAAAAATGATTTTCAAATAAGTTTGAGGAGTATACACACCATACTCAAAAGTCTTAAAAAATGTATAAAAGTAAGCAATCATCCCTTGTAAATCCTTTAAGAATCAAAACTCTTCTATACATAAGATATATCTCCATGTAAAGATATGTACCCATTTTCAAAATCACAAAAACATATGCAAAACTAAAAAAATAACAAAAATATTTTGTATGTACCCATCCTTTTTGTATACATTGATTAATAAATTATGTTAAAAATGTTTTTGCAAAATGATTTGAAAAAATGGTGTGACCCCTTTGGAAAACTTTTTGCGAAATATTTTCAACCTTTGCAAAAAAAATTTGATTTTAAAAAAAAATCTTTCCTTGTGTGAAATAAAAGTTTTGAAAACCTATTTACAAATGATTTGAAAATGGTTGTAAAAATATTGTGAAAGCTATATATATATATCGTGTGAAAAATCTTTGCAAAATGGCTTTCAAATGTTTAAAGGATTGCAAAAAGTATTGTGTACTATGGTTTTCAAAATTGCTTTCAAGAAAATCTGAGGAATAAATGCATTAATATATGTATATAAAATTCTTTACCAATTGTATATACCTATAAAATGACTTTTTGTGAACCTATAAATTCTTTAAAATTCTTAATTCTTATAGATAAGTAAAAAGAAGCATGCACGTGTAAATAGTTGTACACATTTTACACTCTGTGTCAAAATTTCTTCTACAAAATTCTTTGTGCAGAAATTCTTTTTGTTTTCAAATTGTTCTTGAAAAATTGCATCATTCTTTCTGCATTGTACATAGCATTTGCATAGCATTCATATCCTTTTGATTGGGCTTGATGATTGAAGTAGTCCAATAAAGTCAAAGATTGGAGCTTGGTTGGACCTTACTGCACCTAATTGCACTGGAACCTTATGAGAATTAGGTTTAAGGTACTTTAGATCCATTAGGACTTAATTCTTTGAGACTCAGGGCTAGGTTCAAGTCACCTCAACTGACTAACTAGAACTTTTCAAGACGCATGCATGACTCTTGTCAGTCGTGACCTAACTTGGACACTTGCACCTTTCACTTGGCTCAACTCAGTTGGAGTGGTGAGGAGAAGGGATTTTCCAGTTTGAGATGCACATGGGTGGAAACATTCGTCCTCGTCTAGGGAGAGAAGTGCACCCCAACCTAGTCCAGTTGCCATGAAGTCGAATGACATGAGAAGTGTGGGTTGCAATAAAGCTTTAAAAGAGGGATAGTCTGCTGGCTCAAGAGGAAAAACTCCTTATGTAAATGTTGTTGTAAATAGTATGTTGAAAAAAAACTCCAAACAAGTGGGCATGCCTGCAAATAAAAATAAAAAGCCTGCCGGAGTATGTATATATATTGTATAGAAAATAAGCAAGCTTGAGCATCAAAGTTATACCATGTGAGCCTGCAGATGGATGACTTGACTTCACTAGTCATGCATCTCAAGATAGGTAGCTACATTGGCTACCATCCATTCTTTTCTTCACCTCCTCCTCTTGAGTTGGATGCCACTTGAAATTAGAAGGGAATACCCCGCTCCTCGAGGACAGAGTGCTGGATTGAGGAATCATTGGGTTATCATTATGGAGAAGTCAGTTCCTTTGTCATTTCAGTTGGGGAGAGCCACTATCACTTACACCGTACAAGTCATCTATCATAAGGGTTTGCGTATGATGTAGGCTACTTCTGACCTGGCTATTGAAGTGGGTTGACCGAGTTCTGTGACTCTCGAAGGCTGTTGCTTTTTTAAAGTTGGTTCCCAACCAGGTTCCACACACATTGTCACGTCAAGGTCTAACTTGAGCTCCAAGCTTTGATTTTGTAAAGGCAGGTCTAACAGCTGAAAGCAATTCCATTTATTCTTTCTTTTTCATTTCTTCTTTATTCTTTTTGTACTTATTACATAAGTGTTTGCTGGGGACTAGAAAAGGCAAGTATAGGGGGTGATGAATCTCCATTTCATCACCTTTATTCTCTTTTTTGGGCCTTAAAGACCCTAGCTAATGCATGTAAATAATATTAATTTGTACAAAATAGCATCCATCATTTATTACATTTATTGTGTAAATAATACTGCTTTTTAATGCCAAAAATTATAGAATAAAGAGAAGAAAAGAAAAAGGAATGAAATATTGAAAATATTTTATGACCCTAAACCTCGAGACCAAGTCAAGAATTGAGTTGGTCAACAGGGAATAAAGTAGGGGAGATAAGGGCCAGAAATAGAATAAAAACCATGTTCTTTCATTCATTATTTATGCATTTTTGATATCTATTTTATTCTTTATTATTTATTCATCAAATGAAGGAACTTTGTGCATAAAAGTTGTAGATACTAATGTAAATAAAAATACAAAATTGAGTTTGTAAAAAATTAATACTCAGTGTTCATTTTATACACAAAATAAAAAGCTAAAAACCCAACTTCCCATACCCATATCTTTCAAATAAAAACTCAAAACATATCAAAATTACCTCTAATTGTATATAAGGAGTTACTATGTGAAAGTTAGGTTTTGGGTCCCCATTGTATATTATACCAATTAAAATATTCATTTTATTCATTATTCGTTATTTTTACGAGTTTATATTTTTCTAATTTTGTAAATATTATTTATGACATATGTACATATTGAGATTAAAATAAAACTAAAAATAAAATGTAAAATAAAATAAATCTATGTGGAAACATAGATAAAATAATATGATTATACTTGTATGAAAATAAAAGGGAAACAAATTATGTTATTCTTTCTTCCTTCATATTTTTATAATAATGTAAATATTATGTATATTCTATTAAAATTACAAAACCAAAATAAAAAGCATCAAAACACATTAAAATAAAAAGATGTATATAACACATAGGTAAAATACCTATAAATATACTTACATAATACACGCATCTATTTATTTAAGTGTACAAATAGCAACATAAAGATACAAAAAAATATTTATACTCACAAAAATAATTTATAAATATATAAAATAAAAGAATAAAATAATAAAATAAAAATAAAAATGTATAAAATACATGCAAATATACCTATAAATACACTATTAAAAAGTAACTACTAATAAAATACACCAAAAAATAAATAAAAATCATATTAAAATACTTTATTAAATAATAAACATTTTTATTCTATTTTTTATTCTATAATTGAAAATTAATAAAATCATTTATTAGGTTTAATTAATAAGTCAATAATTGGTCAGCCGATTTTGTCATTTTGTGCTGACATGGACCAATCACCGGCCGTCAAATGTTTACCGAGGTCAACTATCTCCCCCGCTTCTAGACGTGATACGCCTGTCCAATTCCACGATTTCACGCATTTTTCCTGGGAGTCTCGTCTCTCCATCGCCTTTGCCTTCTTCATACGAAATGATCATTGATCATTGTACATACACGCCGTGCTCTCTAATCACGTGTACACACGCCCAAATCCCTGGTTTTACCCAATCAATAAGGGTGTTGTGTTAGATCTATTAATAAAGCCTCCATTCCCCCTCTCAATTTTGGTCACCATCTCGAGTCTAGGAGGCCTCGTCTTGGATCCAGCCAGTTTTCTCGTGATAGGGGAAATCAATTTGCGGCCAGGCCGAGCTCCAGGAGCACGGATGCACCCACGGTGTTTCTCTGACCACCCTGCTCCCTGGGTACTCCCCAGGTATAAGAGTTGCTCATTCATTATGCTCTTTGCTTCTTTTAATCGTAGGTTTCATTTTCTACTTTTAGTTTAGGATTTATTGAGTTAAATTAGCATTAATCGATCGGCCCGTAGTTCGCCAGATTCGAGCTCCGGCGAGCTCCTCTGTGCGTATCCATCCCATCTCCGCCTTATCTTTCGTCTCCCTTTCAACCCTCATCGCTCCCCGATCATCCAACGCGCATCCAATCAACCAGGACCACCTCGCTTCTGCGAATCGAGGTTCATCTAAGCCGCCTCATCGGAAACCTCACCGCCCACTTCATTTTTATGTATCCATCTTCACACTTGGTCGAGGAGGAGCCCCTCGAGCCGAACATCTCTTCAGTGCAGGTCATGAGCTCAAAGGAGTCCTTCTGGGCTCAAATCATTGCCATATGAAGCTTCCCAGGTCGCAGTGCTTCCTCGAGCTCGCCAGGTCCCTCCTGTGGGTCCTAGCCCTTCTTGCGACCCTCAGTAGTTGCGGATCGCTACCTTGGAGGTATAGAGCCCATCGCCATTGCAGAGACCGTATGAGGACGAAAGAATCAACAATCGAAGCTGGGAGGCAGGGAACTTCTTCCCTGTTCTTCGAGCAGAGAAGCAGCCGTCCGATCAAGGTCGCATCTCCATTTTTTATCTCCACTGTCCATCCTCGCCACGTCTCGGTCGTTGATGAAGATCCCAGAACTGATCAAGAGCGTTCATCTTCGAAGGGGTATCGACTCACCAGAACGCACCACGTGTCTAAGTGAAGGGAGGAGGGTCGTCCGATAGCGTGCCTTATGGGGTAAATTGCACATCTGAACCCCATATTTTTGTAATTATTATTGTCATGTAAATAAAGTTCAACGTTTAAAAATAATTGGACATTCTGCAATTAGTTATGTAATTATAAATAGGTCAAGTCCACGTCACTTTACATACCGTCGCACGTGATGTGGCAAAATTGCAGGGATACCCCTGCGAGTTTTTGTATTTCTAAAAAGTACAATATAATGAAATGCATGCTATATATTTTTGTGAAAATAGCTTGGAGGTCTCTGAACTTTATGATATTTTCATTTTGGTCCTTTCCAGCCTACGTCACGTGTAGTCCAACGTGATGGGTATTTTGCACAAATAGCCTTGGTGGTATTATATTTATTAAATAGTTCAATGAAATGAAAGTAACGTTATATATTTTTGGATAAATTGCACATGTGCCCCTGAAGTTTATTTTATTTGCAAAAAATGCCCCTGCTAGGATATGTATTTTTGTATGTTTTGTCTATTTATCAAAAATATCTAATGTGCTCCTAAAAATTCACAAAATTAGGATTAGATGCTTCATGCATTGTACTCTCACGCCACGTATCCATTTTGCATTTTTCATTTATGCTATTTATTAAAATTAAAAAGGAGTTCATTTATTCCTTGTTTAGTTTAGAAAATACCAAAAAAATATAAAAACATCTTTAAAAATTCCTAAAAAAATATATGTAGTATATTTTATCCTATTTTATTTACAGACCGAAAATCATTAAAAATTGAAAACAAAAACCTAAAAATCTAAAATCCCTAAAATCTTTTATAAAATTCTCAAAAATTCTTAAAAATTCCAAAAATATATCTTTCTATTTTATAATTTTATTTATCTCAGTATTTATATGTTAAATTTGATTTGGTAATTTAGGAGGTTATTTATTATTTTTAACATCCAAATCAATTTCAGGTATTTCATTAACCCCATATTTGGGATATTTTTTACTTTTAAAATACATAAAAATTAGCGAAAATTCCAAAAATATAACAAAAAATTAGAAAAATATATAAATCACAAAAATATCTTATTTACTATATTTTTACTATTTTTACATATTTAGGTATTTATAATATCTATATATATCTTAATTGTATTTATAATATATATACATATACATAAATATATGTATTATAATTAAATAAAAAAGAAATATAAAAATTGAAAAATATAAAAAGAAAATACAAAATCATAAAACCAAAAAAAATTATTATAAAAATTAAAAACCCACAAAAAGGATCTATACTTAATGAATGACTTGGTTTGTACATAAAAGAAAACCATCGGCTACTTGTATTGCTATCTATGGTTCGACCTCTACATGTTTATTCACTGTGCATTCTATTATAGAGAAACAAAATCTTAATGCCGCATTTTTGCCATTAATTGAATTATGTATATTGTGGGTTATTGATGATTAAATCCAAGGTCATCATTGGTTACTAAACGACGGTGTTCCTGCCTTGTGTGGAACACAAGATCGATGAATGATATTCCGAGGTTTATTAACAGCCAGGGAAAATGATAAATTAAAAATACTTAAAGTGTCCTAATGTCCTAGGCCAATTTTATGGCAAACTAGAAAGAAAATGCGACAAATAGAGACTAGAATTGTAATTTTTTGATTTTGTTTTTGGAATTTTTATGATTTTTAAAAGTTTTTTAGTCTTTTGTCATTTTTAGGGTTCTTAACAGATTTTTTTAAACAAAACTAGTACTAGAAGTAAAATACATAGAAACAAACACTCATGAATTTTCTTTAGAATTTTTAAAGCAAATTTTATAATTTTTATGTAATTTCTAAAACAGATAGTATGCTTTCTATAAAATTTTTTATTTTTAGAAAATATCAAACAGTAATTTTTATCGAATTTTTAAAATTAATTAGGTATTTTTTTTTGATCAAAGATAAGACACACAACTTGTAGGGACCTAGTTGCAATTATAAGAAAGTTCATAGGCTAAAAATTAACTCAGATTAAAACGTAAGGATAAAAGTGCAAAAAGTCCAGAGAATTCACGCACATGCATAGTATACCACGTATAGGGGCATAAATGCAAATATCAGAAAATATCCATTCAAAACATAACATTCAGATGTTCAGGATAAAGCATGCAAATACACCACAAAATCACGTGGGTAGGTACGTGAGCTCACGCAAACAGGACTAAAATGCAAATATAGGAAATAGCAAGGGTCCACATGCAAAATAACCACACTATTTTAAACTAAGACAAATAATTACAGGACTAAATAATAAAGACAAAACAGAGAGGGGCCTAAGGACAAATTACCCCTTATTATGCGCGATCCTATAACCGAGGGTGCCCCACTTATGATCGGACGGCTGGGATGCAAGGATACCGCTTCGACGATGGAAGGCAGAGATGGGATCCTCAATTGGATATGACGACGGAGGTCCTCCCAAAGACGAACGGTCACAATTAGAACTGGAGAGGCCCTCGATCGGACGGTGGGAGAGACGTCTGGAAGACCGGGAAGAATCGCCTCCGGCGAGTTTCAATCAGCTCGGGCGCGTAGCTCCGACGTCTCGCGAGTTGCTGAGGGGTGGAAGAGATCGACGATGATGCTCCACAGCTGCAGGATGGCTCAGAAGGGCCCATGACTGAATAGAGGGCACTGGAGATGCACGGTTAACATGGAGCTCTCCTGTGGTGTCCTTCACCTCCGGATGAGGTCTGGTTGCGCTCCAACCCTGCAGGAGGAAGGTTCTTGCTCGTAGGGTGGTTCCGACATGGGTTAGGGTGCACGGGTATCAAAAACAGAGGTGGGGGATGGATGGAACAGGTCTCGCGATGTGAGAGAGTAGACCTGCGACTCCACTCCAATTCAATGATTGGAATTGAGAGAGGGGGTTGCGGAGCATAATGGAGAAGAGAGGGAGGGTCAGAGCAAGGCGTGCGATAGTTGAAACATGGCGGTGCGATGTAAAACAAGGGATGGTCGGTGATACGATGTGGATGGGGTGAACGATCGATTCAATGGAAACTAGAGGGTATAATGATTACTTAAGGATGGAGGAGGTGCACCTGGGGATGTAGACTAAGGTCTACGATGGTCTTGGTCTTGATTGCCGATGCAGCCAGAGGCTCTGCTCCTCACGACGGAGATAAGGTTTCAACCTCGCCGGACCTAGGACTAGCACGCTCAAAAAGCTTCCCTCGCACTCCCTCTCGCTTGTTGTCACTCTGGGAAAGGTGGGTTGGTGCAACGGAAGAGGTGGCTCAGCCAAAAGGTGGAGGAAAAGGAAGAGGGTGGTGAAGGTTATATAGGTGTGAAGGTTCCAAAAGAAAGTGGTGTGGTCCGCGAATCGAGGCACGGATCCTAGGATTTGGCATCGGGCGTGGAATAGGGATCCACCCTCTCGATTCGGAGCCAGTGTTCGAGTGAAATGGAGGTCAGGCTGGGTTGTTAAAAATGGGAGAAGATCGGGCCAAACCCAACTCGACAAGAAAGGGGGTCCGAGGGGACTAGTTGACCTCGATCAACAATGCGAGGTGGCCCAATCAGAAGAGGCCTAGGATACAGACAAAATACACTACATGACAAAATAGATGAGAAAAATAAATATAATTACATTAAAATAATAAATAAATTTAAATGAATAATAGAAAAAAATGAAAAATGTTTATTATTTTTCAAAGATTTTTCTGTTATTTTTTTATTATTTTTATGGAAAATAAATTAGTGTATATACAATATATAATATTATATATAGGTATAATATACCTATGTATTATGTACAATAATTTTATTTTTTATTTTGCAAAAATAATCCAATTTTATATTTTATTTATTTTCAACTTAATTTTAGGAGTACAAAATAATTTTTATTTTATTTTTATTAGTTATTTATATCTATAGAATAAGTATGGGTTATAATATACATACATGTGTTTTGTACAATGGAAGGGGAATTTTTATTTTATTTTTATTTTATTTTCTAAATTTTATTTTCTTTTAGTATTATTACTAGAAGTATATACATTGAGGTAAAATAATAATTTAGTTTTATTTTATCAAAAATAACTATTTACACATATAGGTAATATGTACATCACAAAGCAGACCCTATCTCTCTCTATTTGTTTTATTTAGCGATCAGTTCAAGGCTTGACCTTCTCTTGGTTTCGGGTCTCAGTATTTATTCTAAATACCTCCTTCCTTTTTCTTTACCTTTATTCTTTTTTTTGCACAAAAACATGCTAATTATGCAATATTAACAAATGCATGCTAAATGCTATGTTATTGTATGCATATATTTACATGCTGCTTTACTAAGACAAATAGCTAAAATAAAAGAATAAAGAGTGAGAATCAGGGATTCATCACGGAACGAGGATGGAAATCTATCATTGATGAATACCCATTCATCACTCTTTATTCTTATATTTTAGCTACAAAAACCTGTGCAAATGCATGTAGATATGTGTAAATAGGACAAATTAGCAAAAGCATGCATATTTGTAAAATTAGATAATTAGCATGTTTTTGTGCAAAAATAAAAGAATAAAGAAGAAAAAGAAAAAGAGGGAAATATTTAGAATAAATATTGAGCAACCTAACCCAAGGGAGGGCTCGGCATGGGCCTGACCGCATAAAAGCCACAAGTAGAGGGAGATAGGGGCTCATATGTACATATTTGTAAATAAATAAATTAAATATTTTCCTCACTCAAAAATATGTTGTAAATATTTGTATATATTGTACATAAGCTATTAAAAACAAAACAAAAAGATAAAAATCAAAAATTCAAAAAGAACCCTACACCTTGTATATAGACCATCATCCCTTAGTTATTTCACCTTGTAAATAAATTTCTTTATTTCCAAAACTTTTTTGTAAATATTCCTTTTTATGTTTTGTAAATAAAATAAATAAAAAGAATTAAAACAAAAATCAAATAAAAATTACAAAATTAAAAATACAAAAAACATCTTGTATATATACCATGTATATATCATGTATATAACTAACTAATTAACCCATGTATATAAATAATAAAAATAAAATAAAAATAGCTTTTTATTCCTCATTTTATCCTATAAATAAATAAAATATAAAATAGGAATAAAAATGTATAAAAATAACTAATTAAAAATCAAAATAAAAAATCCTACATTGTACATATACCTATGTATAGCTATAATATGTAAATACCTTATTTTAATTTCCAAAAATTAATTAAAAATCACAAAAAAATAGAAAAAAAATAAAATAAAAATATTTCATGTTTTAAGTTTTTGAAAATTCGGCCATTTAATGGCCCAAAAAAAATCAAATAAAAACCTAAACCTCGGCGGGCTCTGATTGGTCCACGGGGGATTGTTGACCCCCGGTCAACTCTCCCCCCAGGACCACCAGAGCCGGGTCCCCCTCGCCTGACCCGTTTCCTCCACTTTCTTCACGGATTACCCGACCGCCTCCTTCCTTAACCTCGGGCCCCGATTGATACCCGATCATCCAGGACCCTCGCCCGGGGTGGGTTTGCCAGATCCGAAGCCCGAGCACCTCGCCCGATCATCATCTTCTCGGATCGTCCACACTATTTAGTGTCGTCACCGGCGACCTATTCACGCCATCTTTGATCTTCCCCTCGGCGCCTGTGAGCTCCTCCAGACCACCCGAGTGACAGGCGAGTGATTTGGAGTGGAAGCGAGGCCTGGGCAGCCGGAAATCACTGATCCGGTGGTTGACTCCGCCGTGCGCCGCCGCGTGCGCGCCTGAGCCTCGGGGAGCTCGACGACCCCTTGAGGCAACGACCGGGAGCCTCCTTGGCTCCAGCCCAGTCGAATGCGTCCATCAGGTAACTTCCTTAGCCATTAGAGTAGCGTAGCTTTAGGTTTTTAGATTCGCAGTAGCGTAGCTCCGCCACCTCCACCAGCCGTCTCCGTCTACCCATCCGATCATCCGACACCGCCATCACCTCCGCCAGCCTTCTCTCCACCTGCTCCGCCCCTCCATTCCCCCTGGCTCGTCCCGGAGCAGGATTACGGGTCTCCTCCCTCCGCCGCTCGCCGGAGATCCTCCACTCCGCCTCACCGTTCACTTTTCGCCCGCTCTGACGGGTCGAGGCAGTTTGCCCTCGACCCCTCTTTCTTTCTGTGCAGGTCTTCAGGTCCATCGACCTCATCTGGAGGTCGGAGCTTCAGAGCACAGTAGCTCCCGTTCTTCGACGTCGCCGGAGCTCTCCTAAGCTCCTCTCTTCCTTCGGAGCGTTGCATCGGGTGCGGAGCTTCACGGGGAAGCTTCTCAGCACCTTAGGAGCAGTCGACGAGGACCACCGTGCACGCAGAGGGCCGGCGAAGCTCGCCGGCCGCCAGTTCTTCCACCATCCTCTTCGACCGTCAGATCAACCTCAGCTCCCAGTTTCGATCGAGACCGTCCATTTATCGAGGAGCAGTCACCGTCAGATCCATTTGAGGTTCGATCCCCACCGTCGATCCAGCGCAGCTCAGCCACCTCTCCTAGCCACCGTCCGATCTGCAACGTGGCAGCGCCTGGACCGTCCGACCACTGCGAGGGCTTCAGCGTTGGAGCGCCACTCGTTATCAGCCGTCCATCCAGCCACGTGGCGCCCATCTGTCGCCTCGACGTTAAATAAGGGGTAAATTTACTTAGGGCCCCCTCTTAGTTTGTCTTTTTCGTCTTAGTCCTGTAAATATTTTTAGAGCTTTATTTTCGTAGGGTAAATTGCATTGTGGACCTCGTGTTTGTTTAGATTTGCATGTATGCCCCTGTTTGTATGAGACCACGTGCGTCGTCACGTGTAGTTTAGGGTTATTTGCATTTCTTTCCCTGTAGTTCTGGGCTGTTATGTAATGAATAGAAACTTTTTGGTAATTGCTTTTATACCCCTGTGAGCCTGTTATTCACGCATGTGCGGATTTTAGTGGGATATTTGCAACCATACCCTTGGACTTTTTGGTACCAGTTACCAAAAGGTCCAAGAAGTAGGTTTTTATTACAAATAGGCCCCTGAGTGCCCCAGCCACGCGCCACGCGCGTGACTTGCTGGGTATTTTGCACCTGGGCCCCCAGATTCTCGGGTATTTGCACTTACGTCCCTGTGCACAGTGCCCCCTTGTTATTTTTGAATAAAATATCAAATCACCTCCAAATCCAATGAGATTTTGACACATGGCTCCTGCCATACTGTAGAAATTTTAGGGATTTTTGAGGACATTTCTGATTTCATTTAGTATTTTTGAAAATTCAAAAACCTATTTTTTAGCTACTGTCTAGGTTTAAAAATACCAAAAAAAATATAAAAACACCCCAAAAAATTCTAAAAAAATTAGGTTCTGTTGTTTGCTTGTTGTTTGATTTTCTAGCCAATTTTGGCTATTTTTCATTGCCTAAAAACTCTAAAAATTGAAAAACCCCTAAAAACTCATAAAAATTATAATAATTAATTTAAAAATCCAAAAACAATAATTAGGGTGCCTAAATTTTCCTTATTCTTTCTAAATTACAGGAAAATTACCTCTAGGGCTTTTTGAGATCCTTAAATATTTTATTTTTGGGTCTTAAGCCTTGCTGGACAGTACCTTTCATTTTTCGCACTGTTTGATTTTTAGAAAATAATTTACCCATTAGAAAAATCTCAAAAATTCACCAAAAACACTTAAAAACTTAAAAAATATAAAAACAATTTTTCCTTAATTTTTGCATTATTTTTGGTGTGTTTAATAAATTGTTGAAGTTGCCTAGATTTTACTTTCTTTTATTTTCTTTATAATTTGAAAATCCAAAAAATATAAAAATTCATAAAAACCTCTAAAAAAATATTTTCTTTTATTTTTATTTTATTTTCACTACTTCGTAGGCCCTAGGCCAATCCGTGCTCCTTGTGTTCGACCCTGGGAGCTATACCAGGTTAATCACATAGCTAGGACCGCTTGCTCGCTTTGTTTTGATCTTTGATTTCTTTTGCGGTTCGATCTTTTTCTTGATTGAGTGACCCCGAGTGTTAGAGGTCGCAACGACCTATTTCAGTACCTTTACCTCGTTCGCTCGGGTCGCTCATCAGAATGGCGCCGTTGCCGGGGAGCACGGCTTAGTAGTTGTTTTTGTTTTATTTTTCGTTTTTGTTTTCGCGGTTTTTCGCGGCTCTTCGGAGCTCGCGGCTTTTCGCGGTTTTTGTGTCGATTTTCTTTTTATTTTATTTTGTTTTATTTTGATTTTCTTTTGTTTTTATTTTTGTTTTATTTTGTGTGATTATTTTGTTTTCCATTTTTGCACATATACCCTTGCTTTTATTTTCATGTATTATTTGATTATTTTATTGGTCTGACCACTCTTCCTGTTTTCTTGCGAGGGCCCGAGGACCGCGGAGGCGACTTTCGAGGAGCCGGTGCAGCCGCGGCATTCGGAGGCGGCTTTTCTTTCTCTACGAAGCCGCAAGAGAGAGCGAGAGGAGAGAGTTGAGTGGAGTGAGGCAGTAGGATAGAATTTTATTCATTTATTATTAATTGTAATAATACAGGACTCTGAGACTGTTTGGACTGTTAGACTTAGACTGTAGCGGGTCTGTTTCGCCGAGCACCGGCGTGCTCGGGGGACCCATTAGGACCCCTCGGTTTTTCGCGGTTTTCTCGCGACTTTTCTTTTTATTTCTTACTGTCATTTTCCGGATTTTTCGCGGTTTTTGCTCGAGCCCCTAGACATAGGATTTTTGTTGGTTGTGACGTAAGATTTTTAAGGCCCAACACTTAATAGAATATCTGTTCCTATAGAACGTAATTGGACCTTACTAAAATTCACTAAAGAAAAGTTAGTTTAATTGGATTTGAGACCACGTGCCGTTAGGAGTCACATACAGCGCTGGCAGGACCCGTTGTGGCGGGCACCGAGTGACTCCCAAGATCGGACTCCAGACTCAATTCGGTTAACTAACTATTGTTCTTCACGATCAATAGAAGTTGCTTGTCTTAGGACTCGGCTTTTTACCGTTGCATCATATAGCTTAGTTTACTTTTCTGTCTTTATTTTATGCGCGGATCACTTTGCATGTAGAGAGCTGGAGGCAGGTACGCATTTCTGACTCTGCATGCATCATTGATTTTTCGTGCATCGGCTTTTTCGACTTCTCCCCCCTGTTTTTGACTTAATAATCAGGAGAATCGAAAAATTCGTTAGGCGTTTCTTTTTATTGAAAAATATCTAAAAACAAAAACAATAAAATCGGGACTGCTAATCATACTTGACCTAAAAGACACTTCACTAAAAATCTGTCTTGGGGAGAGAAACCCCCTCCTTGTCTGGTTTGGATGAGCGAGAGAGTGATCCGCACATTAGGATAGAGCCTCCGATCTTTTCTTGACTGATTACCGGCTTTCAGTACGGGACAGTCGGTTGAGAGAGATTTGGATACCTATTGACCTCACGTAATCGCTCTGATAGATTGGATGATCACCTAAAATAAAATGGACAAGATAATTGACCGATCCCTTCGGTCTTCAGCTTTGTGTGTGTAGGTGAATTTGGGGGTTTGCTTATTATCTTGTTTGATTGCCAGATCCCTTCGATCCTTTCTCATCTTCCTTCTATTTCCCTCCCTCACCTCCCTTCATTCCACCTTCTTCTCCTTTACCCCTGGATGATGGATCCCCCTCACTGTGAGCCGACTCTTACGGCTTCTTCTCCGTCCTCTGACCATCACTCCAGTCCACCTTCTAGGGAGGTCGGATCTCTGACCAACCTCCCGCTCCCTCCCCCCCTTTCATATCATCACTCTGGGCATGCTGTGCTAGACGTCCGAGGATACCAGCTAGAGCAGATGCGAGACCCGGACGATGTTGTTGCTGAGTTGAGAGCGCACTCCGTTGGTGACCAGAGAGAGCAGTGGAGATTAGCAGACATATCCTATTCCGGAGGAATGGAGGAGCAGATAGCACATGGAGCTCAGTCAGCTTCTACACGAGGTCCATTCGTCTTGGATTTGGATTACGTTCAGCGACTGCCGACATTTTCAGGAGAGGCGCACGAGGAGCCGTATCTTCACCTGTCAGCTTTCGAGGAGTTTTGTAGAGCACAGAGATATTCAGACGTCACTGCAGAGGAGCTGATGAGCAGGACCTTCCCATTCACGCTTCACGACAGAGCCATGAGGTGGCACCGACGATTGGGGAGGACATTCGAGACGTGGGGAGAGTTACGCCGAGAGTTCTTGCAGAGATACTTCCCTCCACGCAGAGCAGAGTTTATGCGGTCTTTGATCATGGACTTTTCAGTTGACCCCCAGGAGCCATTGCACGAGGCATGGCCGAGGTTTCTTGACCTCTTGAGGAGATTTCCAGAGCACGGACTTCCACTTACAGACTTGATAGAAATCTCCATGCGGGGGATGACCGCAGAGCAGCTTGCACTGGTGATTACCACATGTGGCGGTTCACACCGCAGTTCCGACATTCACTTCCTGGATACCATCTCGAGGTTACTTTCACAGAGATCTTCTTCGCGAGATGCCATGGTCGGGACAACACATGCGGACGATGCGGTACCAGTACGGTGTGTCACTTTGCATGATGAGACAGTTTCTACACACCAGCCCGAGGATTTGGATGATGCCACATCATCGACAGAGGAGATGACCGCGATAGCAGAGGTTCGGACCCAGAGTCTACTTGAGTTCCCGTTGGCTTTCCAGTTGGAGTTCGAGTCAGCCCCAGAGTTCCCTGTTGACGAGTCTTGGATATCAGATCTTCTGATACTCCAGGAGCCGGAGGAGCCCCAGCTTTCGCAGCCATTGATTCAGACATTTCAGCTTCCAATCCCGGAGGAGTCAGTCTACTTCCTGCAGAGACACTACTCGGATGCAGACAGTCACCAGGACTCAGCCCAGCAGCCACAGCTCGATGAGGGACACCACTTTGAGAGTACAGACACTGAGAGTCCCGTCTTCGAGCCTTTTGTCCTCCACTTCGTTGAGATAGATACACTTCTTGAGGACCAGCTGACAGCCAGCATAGCCGCAGAGCGAGGATCAGCTGCAGACACTTTTCCAGCTTCAGCGGTGTTGACTAGTACCTTCTCCTACTTCCAGATTGCCGAGACTTACACTTCAGATGATGATGCAGCCTGGTGCACTGAGTGGATACTTGATAGCAGCGCAGATGCCCATCTAGATCCTGATCCTCTTCTTCTCACTTCTGATCCTGCATCTCTCCCCGAGGGTTATCTGCGGGAGGATGCCGCACTCGATGAGTACTCGGTTTCACCTACTGAGAGTGTTTCCGATCTGGCGGAACACGAAACCGAGTCCTTAGATCATTCTGATTTTGATTCTTCTCACCTCGACGACCCTCGCGAGGATGAGCCTATCCTGGAGATATTCGATGATCTGCCTGATCTTCTTCCATTTCGTTCATCGGATATCAGTCTTCTTAGAGAGTCTCCTGATCCTGACCTTCCACATCTTCTTGAGACACTGATTGACGTGGAGGATTCCATGACTGATCCATCCTTCTCCACGTTTGATTTCTTCGGCTCCACATTTCTACTCCAGTCTAAACCAGAGCCGATGACTTCCTTTGTGCTACCGGATCCCGATCACTTATTTCCATATCCTTGGCCGGTAGCAGACACCCGCTTGATTGCATACCTGGGTGTCATACTTTACACTGTTGAGTTCGTCGTTGTTCTCACACCGAGACTGCGACGACAGTACGGCATTCGCCTTACCGATGTCGTCCTGAACCTTGATACTGCATTATCCTAGCCTTTGCGCCCAGCTAGGGGCGTAAACTCTAGCGCTTGTTGAGAGGCACCTCAACATTGTACTCTTTTGTATATACGTGTTTCGTCTTATTTTGATCCTTCTTTCTTCCGTTCTTGTTTTCACCCCAGGTCTCGCTTAGGATTATCGTTGCTATACTTAGGATATTGCTCATCCTAAGTATAGGGGGGTGAAAACACCGGGTTGTTCTTCGTTCTGTTCCATCACTCCTGTTGTTGCCTATACTTAAGGTTCTTCACCTTAAGTATAGGGGGAGTGATGTCCTCCTTCTTGTATATATTCGTCATTTTCTTCGTGTCTTGCTACCCCTGTTTTGCTGCCTATACTTAGGGATATCTTACCCTAAGTATAGGGGGGGTAGACCCTGTACATTCTCCACTCGGTTTTCCCTTTGTGTACAGCCTGCTATACTTAGGATTACTTGATCCTAAGTATAGGGGGAAGACCTGAGTCCCTCTTGACTTTTCATTCTCCTTTTGTATAGCCTTCCTTTTCACTTCCCTATACATAGCACGAGTTATGTCTTCTTCATCGCTCTTGACTCTGAGGACATCGTTCGAGCTAAGTATAGGGGGGTGTGTATATATTTCATATATACTTTAGCCATAACTCGTACTTTGTGTGAGTGTGTTAATAAATAAAAATGGCTAAAAACCACAAAAATTAAAAAATTTTCATGTACATAATCTTCTTTTATTTGCACATACATAGCTAGTGTACAAATTATTTTTGTAAAAATGATTTCAAAAATCTTTTGTGTGTAAAGCTTGTGTAAATATTTTCTGTATCAAAATTATGTATATAGTACAAAATTTTTCCAAAATGTTTTGAAAATCAAAAGTTTGCAAAAATCTTGTGTAAATGTGTGTAAATTTCTTTTTGCAAAACTTGCACTTCATGCATCATCATTCATGATTTCAAAACATTTTTCAAAAATTTTGCATGATTGTAAAATTTGTGTAAATATGCATCTGTTTGTACATATGTATATAGTTTTTCTGGATGATAGTTGACATTTAAACTAGCCTGGAATCAAATTGAGAAATGGAGCTTGATTAAGATCTTAATCCACCTAACTTCTAAGAGGAACCTTATAGGACTTAGGTTTAAGGCTTTTCAGGTCCATGGTGACTTAATTCTTTGAGTCCACTAGGCTATGATCACATGTCATCTCAATGAGCCTAAGTAGAGCACTTAACAACAACACATGACTCATATAGATTATGGCTTTACTTGGACAACCGCACTATGCACCGAGCTCTCTACGGATGAGATGGTGAGGAGGCAGTCTTCCTTGACTTGGGGTAGCATATGAGGGTAGTACTTCTAGGCGGAACCTCTCTTCTTCATTTAGTGAAGGAAGTGCGTCTCAACTTGGTCTGGTTGCCATGAGGTCTAACGACGGGAGTTGTGGGTTGCGATAAAGCTTCAAAAGAGGGATAGTCTACTGGCTCAAGAGGAAAAACTCCTTGTATATATATGCTGCACATGTACATGTTGTATAGATACACTCGAAAAAAAAATGTGAAAAAGAAAAGAACTCCAAAAAAGTGGTGGGTCTGAGAGAAAATGATAATCCCACCGGAGTATGTATATAAGTGCAATAAGCAAAGCTTGGTTTCATGATCCACCTGTTGTAGCTTGCAGCAGGGAGACTTGGCTACACTGGTCAAGCTCCCAAGGGTACTTGGCTACACTGGCCTTGGCCCATTCTCTTCTTCCCCCTCTTCTTGAGCCGGTTGTACTTGAACTTAGAAGGGAATACCCCGCTCCTCGAGGAAAGAGTGGCCAGATTGAGGTCATAGAGTTACCTTGTTGGGGAGGGTTGTCAAGTTGCCATTTCTGAGGTGGAGAGCTTAGACCTCACTTTCACAGGACAAGAAAAGATTCATGGTCTTCAGGGTTTGTGGTTGATGACTTGTTCTGATCTGGAGCATTGAGGAGTCTTGGTTATAGGATAGTGGAACTTAGAGGCTGTTAGGTTTTAAGCTTAAGTCTGAATAAGGTTCCGACACATTAATAATCCAAAGATCTGATTAAGCTCCATACCTCAATTTAATGAAGGCAAGTTTAATAATCAACCTTGATCCATGTACATTCTCTTTTTCTTTTTCTTTTTCTTTCTTTTTCACTTCTTTTTCAAATAAGTGTTTGCTAAGGGACTAGCAAAGTATAGTATAGGGGGGTGATGAATACCCATTCATCACTCTTTATTCTTATATTTTAGCTACAAAAACCTGTGCAAATGCATGTAGATATGTGTAAATAGGACAAATTAGCAAAAGCATGCATATTTGTAAAATTAGATAATTAGCATGTTTTTGTGCAAAAATAAAAGAATAAAGAAGAAAAAGAAAAAGAGGGAAATATTTAGAATAAATATTGAGCAACCTAACCCAAGGGAGGGCTCGGCATGGGCCTGACCGCATAAAAGCCACAAGTAGAGGGAGATAGGGGCTCATATGTACATATTTGTAAATAAATAAATTAAATATTTTCCTCACTCAAAAATATGTTGTAAATATTTGTATATATTGTACATAAGCTATTAAAAACAAAACAAAAAGATAAAAATCAAAAATTCAAAAAGAACCCTACACCTTGTATATAGACCATCATCCCTTAGTTATTTCACCTTGTAAATAAATTTCTTTATTTCCAAAACTTTTTGTAAATATTCCTTTTTATGTTTTGTAAATAAAATAAATAAAAAGAATTAAAACAAAAATCAAATAAAAATTACAAAATTAAAAATACAAAAACATCTTGTATATATACCATGTATATATCATGTATATAACTAACTAATTAACCCATGTATATAAAAAATAAAAATAAAATAAAAATAGCTTTTTATTCCTCATTTTATCCTATAAATAAATAAAATATAAAATAGGAATAAAAATGTATAAAAATAACTAATTAAAAATCAAAATAAAAAATCCTACATTGTACATATACCTATGTATAGCTATAATATGTAAATACCTTATTTTAATTTCCAAAAATTAATTAAAAATCACAAAAAAATAGAAAAAAATAAAATAAAAATATTTCATGTTTTAAGTTTTTGAAAATTCGGCCATTTAATGGCCCAAAAAAAATCAAATAAAAACCTAAACCTCGGCGGGCTCTGATTGGTCCACGGGGGATTGTTGACCCCCGGTCAACTCTCCCCCCAGGACCACCAGAGCCGGGTCCCCCTCGCCCGACCCGTTTCCTCCACTTTCTTCACGGATGACCCGACCGCCTCCTTCCTTAACCTCGGGCCCCGATTGATACCCGATCATCCAGGACCCTCGCCCGGGGTGGGTTTGCCAGATCCGAAGCCCGAGCACCTCGCCCGATCATCATCTTCTCGGATCGTCCACACTATTTAGTGTCGTCACCGGCGACCTATTCACGCCATCTTTGATCTTCCCCTCGGCGCCTGTGAGCTCCTCCAGACCACCCGAGTGACAGGCAAGTGATTTGGAGTGGAAGCGAGGCCTGGGCAGCCGGAAATCACTGATCCGGTGGTTGACTCCGCCGTGCGCCGCCGCGTGCGCGCCTGAGCCTCGGGGAGCTCGACGACCCCTTGAGGCAACGACCAGGAGCCTCCTTGGCTCCAGCCCAGTCGAATGCGTCCATCAGGTAACTTCCTTAGCCATTAGAGTAGCGTAGCTTTAGGTTTTTAGATTCGCAGTAGCGTAGCTCCGCCACCTCCACCAGCCGTCTCCGTCTACCCATCCGATCATCCGACACCGCCATCACCTCCGCCAACCTTCTCTCCACCTGCTCCGCCCCTCCATTCCCCCTGGCTCGTCCCGGAGCAGGATTACGGGTCTCCTCCCTCCGCCGCTCGCCGGAGATCCTCCACTCCGCCTCACCGTTCACTTTTCGCCCGCTCTGACGGGTCGAGGCAGTTTGCCCTCGACCCCTCTTTCTTTCTGTGCAGGTCTTCAGGTCCATCGACCTCATCTGGAGGTCGGAGCTTCAGAGCACAGTAGCTCCCGTTCTTCGACGTCGCCGGAGCTCTCCTAAGCTCCTCTCTTCCTTCGGAGCGTTGCATCGGGTGCGGAGCTTCACGGGGAAGCTTCTCAGCACCTTAGGAGCAGTCGACGAGGACCACCGTGCACGCAGAGGGCCGGCGAAGCTCGCCGGCCGCCAGTTCTTCCACCATCCTCTTCGACCGTCAGATCAACCTCAGCTCCCAGTTTCGATCGAGACCGTCCATTTATCGAGGAGCAGTCACCGTCAGATCCATTTGAGGTTCGATCCCCACCGTCGATCCAGCGCAGCTCAGCCACCTCTCCTAGCCACCGTCCGATCTGCAACGTGGCAGCGCCTGGACCGTCCGACCACTGCGAGGGCTTCAGCGTTGGAGCGCCACTCGTTATCAGCCGTCCATCCAGCCACGTGGCGCCCATCTGTCGCCTCGACGTTAAATAAGGGGTAAATTTACTTAGGGCCCCCTCTTAGTTTGTCTTTTTCGTCTTAGTCCTGTAAATATTTTTAGAGCTTTATTTTCGTAGGGTAAATTGCATTGTGGACCTCGTGTTTGTTTAGATTTGCATGTATGCCCCTGTTTGTATGAGACCACGTGCGTCGTCACGTGTAGTTTAGGGTTATTTGCATTTCTTTCCCTGTAGTTCTGGGCTGTTATGTAATGAATAGAAACTTTTTGGTAATTGCTTTTATACCCCTGTGAGCATGTTATTCACGCATGTGCGGATTTTAGTGGGATATTTGCAACCATACCCTAGGACTTTTTGGTACCAGTTACCAAAAGGTCCAAGAAGTAGGTTTTTATTACAAATAGGCCCCTGAGTGCCCCAGCCACGTGCCACGCGCGTGACTTGCTGGGTATTTTGCACCTGGGCCCCCAGATTCTCGGGTATTTGCACTTACGTCCCTGTGCACAGTGCCCCCTTGTTATTTTTGAATAAAATATCAAATCACCTCCAAATCCAATGAGATTTTGACACATGGCTCCTGCCATGCTGTAGAAATTTTAGGGATTTTTGAGGACATTTCTGATTTCATTTAGTATTTTTGAAAATTCAAAAACCTATTTTTTAGCTACTGTCTAGGTTTAAAAATACCAAAAAAAATATAAAAACACCCCCAAAAATTCTAAAAAAATTAGGTTCTGTTGTTTGCTTGTTGTTTGATTTTCTAGCCAATTTTGGCTATTTTTCATTGCCTAAAAACTCTAAAAATTGAAAAACCCCTAAAAACTCATAAAAATTATAATAATTAATTAAAAAATCCAAAAACAATAATTAGGGTGCCTAAATTTTCCTTATTCTTTCTAGATTACAGAAAAATTACCTCCAGGGCTTTTTGAGATCCTTAAATATTTTATTTTTGGGTCTTAAGCCTTGCTGGACAGTACCTTTCATTTTTCGCACTGTTTGATTTTTAGAAAATAATTTACCCATTAGAAAAATCTCAAAAATTCATCAAAAACACTTAAAAACTTAAAAAACATAAAAACAATTTTTCCTTAATTTTTGCATTATTTTTGGTGTGTTTAATAAATTGTTGAAGTTGCCTAGATTTTACTTTCTTTTATTTTCTTTATAATTTGAAAATCCAAAAAATATAAAAATTCATAAAAACATCTAAAAAAACATTTTCTTTTATTTTTATTTTATTTTCACTACTTCGTAGGCCCTAGGCCAATCCGTGCTCCTTGTGTTCGACCCTGGGAGCTATACCAGGTTAATCACATAGCTAGGACCGCTTGCTCGCTTTGTTTTGATCTTTGATTTCTTTTGCGGTTCGATCTTTTTCTTGATTGAGTGACCCCGAGTGTTAGAGGTCGCAACGACCTATTTCAGTACCTTTACCTCGTTCGCTCGGGTCGCTCATCAATCATTCCGATGAAGACTCGAAGGTGTCCAATAAGGTTGTAGACGTGCTCCACGTCTGATGGGATGCTCCAATGAAGGAGCTAGCAGTCGGATGAGCGGGACAGGGTTGCTCTGCCTGAGCAGTTGGGGCTTCAGATGATTCTCCCCGCGTGCAAGGGTACCTGCAAAGGGTAGAGCGATTCGGAGGGATCTCTTCGGTCGGGTTATTTCATGGCAAAACACAAAAAAGCGTAGCGGAATGGAGTTCGACCTCCGGCGAACGTGGAGGGAGGATGTCTCGACCTTAATCGCCTGAAGGTCGAGTCTAAGGTGGGGGGACAGGTTGTGTAGGAGGATGGCTGGCGATGTGTAGCATCGATCGAAATGGAAGGATATGTGAGATGGAGCCCCGACTGGATAGTCGGAGCAATTGAACCACGACCGAGATGGAGAAGAAAGATAGAAACGAACTGGGAAATGCGAAGGCTAAAGTGGAAACATGAAGGTTGGCATTAAATCGAGCTCCAAAGGGCACTCCAGACAGTTGTCACTCAGCTGGAGGTGACTAAGGGTCGAGATGGGGGTGAGGAACGAGCTGCCGCACTTGGAGGCGGAAGAGAGGGTTTTATACACGAAGTGAGGGTCCAGAAGGATCGATGCAGAGCACGTAACCTTAAGGAGATCTGGATAATCATAGAGATTCGCAAGGATCACGGAGGTCTGAGGAATCACGAGTCCAAGGATTGAGGAAAGAAGAGCCCAGAATCGGGCGGGAAAATCGGAGAAAGAGCTCCGACGAGGAGGCTCCGACCCGAGCTAGGAGGTAGCGTTGACTGGAGTTAACAAAACTCCAGGACCAATCAGAAAATTGGAATTTACAAAATAATTACAAATTCAATAAAAAACAGCAAACGAATTCAAAATAAAAAGTGTATAAAATAAAAAAATATGTATTAATTTTCAAACTATTTTTCTGTGATTTTTAATTATTTTTATGAAAAATATTAATTTATATACAGTATATAGTATTATATACAGTATAATATACCTATGTGCGTATATTTTTATTATTTTATTTTTACACAAATGCTCTTGTTTTATATTTTATTTATTTACAACATATTTCTAGCATTATAAATTAATTTTTATTTTATTTTATAAATTAGTAAGGGTATATAATAAATAGAGGGTGTAATATATATACATGTCTTTTATAAAATGAATGGAGAATTTTAATTTTTTTATTTAATTTTTCTGATTTTTGTTATATTTTATTTTATTTCTAGAAATATGTACAAGGATTACATAATAATAATAATTTAAATTTATTTTGTCTAAAAATAAATATGTACAAATATAGGTAATATGCACATACATAATGAACCCTATCTCTCTATACTTATTTTATTTTGCAATGAGGTCAAGGCTTGACCTTCTCTTGGGGTTTGGGTCACTCTGTATTTATTCTAAATACCTCATTCATTTTTCGTTTCCTTTATTCTTTTGATTCATCAGCTAGAATCTCCTCAGTCACGGTGTAGTTTCGTTGAGCGGTATCCAAAGTCCGACTAGCATGAACTCAAATTCTCCCGAAATTACTTTATTGGACTCTAAATTAAATTATCTTTAAAATAAGTGTGATTTCATGATTTTTGGAGTTACATTGTAAAAGTTGGCTTTTTGGGTGTATTGTATAGCCATAAGGTACCTATATCTGTAAATATATTTATTTTTTATATATATAATTTGTATATATATTATATATTTAAATACTTATATATTTTCCTGATGATTTTATAAAATAAAATTTATAAAATACAAAATAAATTAAAAAGAAAATCAAATTCTCATTGTACAAATAGCTATATATGTGTGTATTGTACAGATTAACTATTTATTTAACACTTATATTTATTTTGTAAAAATCAAAAAAAAATCTTTTACATTCCTTAAATTATTTTGTAAATAAATAAAATTAAAATAAAAAGTATCTATGCAAAAATTATAAAAAATACATGAATAGAATATATAGGTATATTATACATGAACATAATACACTATACTTTATATATTGTATATATGTATTAACAAAAATAATTAAAAATCGCAAAAATAGTATGAAAAATTAAAAATATTTTTTATTTTATTTATTTTTATTTTAAAACCATTTACTATTTATTATTCTTTGATTTATGGGAATGGAATTTTATGATTGGTCGACCTGGGTTTGTTGACTCTAGTCAACCCTTCCCCAAGTCAGGTCAGACCCGACTCCCTTCGCCGAAGCCGACTTCTCCCCTTTAATGAATATCCATTTCATCACCTTTATTCTATCATTTTGGCCTTAAAAATCCTAGTAAATGTGTGTAAATACCTTTAATTTACATATTTTAGCATTCATGCATCATTGTACAAAATGTGTATAAAATACAGTTTTTAATACCAAAATTATAGAATAAAGAAAAGAAAAAAAGAATAAAATATTGAAAATATTTTATGACCCTAAACCTTGAGACCTAGGCATCTCGATGGCTAGGTCGACAAGGAATAAAGTAGGGGGAGATAAGGGTCCAAGATACAATAAAAATCCCATCTATTTAATTCATTCATTACTCATTTTGGGACCTATTTTTAGTTCCACTTTTTATAATTCAAATAAAGAAACTTTATAATGAAAATTGTAGATAATAAAATATAGAAAAATACAAAAGTGACTTCATACAAAAATAATACATAGATAAAAAGTTATATTCAGAATAAGTTTCCAAAATCCAAACTTCCCAGACCCATATCTCTCAAATACAAACTTAAAATATATAAAAATCACTTTTAAATATAACTTTTAATAAGCTGTTTAATGAAGGCGGTTTCATATTTTTTGGAGTTAAGGTGTGGAAGTTAGGTTTTGGACCCCAATTGTATATCTATACCGATTAAAATATTCATTTTATTTATAATTCATTATTTTTATAAATTTATATTTTTAGAATTCTGTAAATAGTATTTATAAGATATTTGCAAACCATGAATAAAAAACCAAAGAAGTCTTTAAAATAAAATATTCATATAAAATACATAAGCAAAATACCTATATGTATCCCTATAAAATATATATATATTTTATTATATATATTATATCAGTAAATATAACAAAAATATATTTAAGTCTCTAAAAATAAGTTATAAATTTATAAATTAATAAAATCAAAATTAAAAATTTATAAATTTATAAAATAAAAATAAAAGACTAATATATATATATATGAATATACCTATACTTTAACCCTAAAAATTAACTTGTAATTATAAAGTTAAAAAATCATGATAAAATTCTACATAAAATAATAAATATTTTTTATTTTACAACTTAAAATTAATAAATTCATTTATTATTTTTAATCAATTTTATTATTCTTCTGTCCATGGATTTTTTTCAAGTTGGTCCACATGGACCAACCAGCTTCTCTCGTCCGTTGACCTCGGTCAACTCTCTGACCGAGGTCTGTCTCTTGTCAGATCTGCATTTTTTCTTGTTTTCTCGATTTTTTCGAGCCGCCTCTTGCTTCTTTTTGGACCAAAGTCTTCATGATTTTTGTTCATTGACCATTGGTGATACATGCCCTAGTCTCTCCTTGGGTTGTGCATCGTCGATCCATCTGACATCCTTCGTTCTTTGAGACTGTTCGTCAACGTGTACAAAAGCAACTCCGACTTCCCAATCAAACTTTGATCCCTCTTCTACATTTGAACCTTCAACCTAAGGCGTGATCTTTCTTCCTGGTGACAGCAGCAAGGCAGGGCCACCTTCAGCGTGTCGATTGGTGTCGAATCAAGGCGTATTCGAGTCGCTGCCGCCAGCTCCGCTGCAAGCCCCCGTCGCTCTGGTACCGGTCAGGTGCTTCTCCTTTTCTCTCGCTCTTTCAATTCGTATCTTAGTATTAGATAAGTATCACTCTTTATTTTCTTAGATTGAGTCTCGCTTGGATCGAAATCCACATTCCCCCTCGCTGGAGCTCCCAGCTCCATCGCCCTGTTCCCACTACACTAACACTCCTGCACTCCGATTAACACCCTCTCGAGCCTTCCAGTCACTCATTCTTCGCCCCGACCATCTTCAGCCCCCAGATCTTGCATAGATCTAGTGATCAACTCCTTCCCCTCCGTCGCTCGCTGAAGGAGCGCCACCCGTGCCACCAACCATCACCACCTCACCAATAAGAGGCCCGAGCCCTTCTCCTGTTTTCTGGAGCCTTTCTTGCAGGGTCAGGAGCCAAAGGGTCCCATCTGGTGTCGATTTTGCTGAGCTTCGAGGTACCTGGAGACACGCCCATCCCCGAGCTTGCCAGCCTTCGCTTAGGCTCCAGCGTACCTCCTGAAGCTTTCGTCTAACGCGGAGGGGCTAGGGGATCATTTCATGACCCTTGGTTCGCTCCCAGGTGGTCGGAGAGACGCACCGCCAAAGATCAAAGCTAGGAAGAACATGAGTTCTTCCAATCTCAGCCACTACCGTCCGATCGCCTCTTGTTTCAAGAGCTGCCATCAACTGTTGGATCCAGTGCGTCATCAGCCGTCGATCGCCTTCGGGATATCTAATTGTAGCCACCTGAGCTGAACCGTCATCGCCTGCTCCTGTGCTAACATGTGTTCAAGTGGAAAGAGAAGCACCATTGGATCGAGCCCTTGCATGGGTATTTTGCGCTATTTATCCCGCAGTTTCTGTATTTAGTATTTAGCTCTTAAACTTTCATCTGCCACTTAAATAGTTTTGTAAAATTCACAAAAAAGGCCCTCATACTTTTTGGATTTACATTCTAGTCCTAGCCACGTCACCTCACGTGACGCATCACGTGAAGGGGCATTTTATAGTGGACCCCTTGGATTTCTGAATATTTAGTTTAGGTACTGAAACATTTAAATCCAATTATGTATTTTTGGTACAATTGCTAGAAGGCCCCTGAGTTTTTAAAAATTAGATCTAGGTCCTTGTTAGCATGACTCACGTGCCTTTAAACGTGATTTGGGCGTTTTTGCAGGAGGGCCATCGGGGCTTTAGCTATTTATAAGTACTACTGGAACTTTTTATATGTGTTATAACGTTTTCGTGAAATTGCAGTTTGACCCTTGGACTTTTATCTACTTAGAGAAATACCCCTACTAGTATTGCATTTTCCTTTTGTTATCTCTATTTGTTTTAAATAGCTATCTAACTCTAAAAAAACCACAAAAATAGTTGTAGCTCCCTGATTGCATGTACTTTCATGTGTAATTTTTATTTTGCAATTCAGGTCTCTATATTATTTATTAAAAATAAATAATTCATGTTTTATCCTTATTTGCACTATAAAAACCATAAAAAATATTAAAATTTTTTGAAAAATTATCAAAAAAATATATTTTATGTATTTATGTATTTTTGACCTTCATACCAAAAATCACTAAAGAATATAAAAGAAAACTCAAAAGAATAGAAAAACCTTAAAAATCTTCATAAAAATTTGCTAAAATTATTTAAAAACCCAAAAATGGTTTGTTCTCTCTTATATTTTTCTTTAATTTATTATCTTTATTTTAAAAGTAATATAGAGAATTTTTTACTCTGTTTGATATTGTTCGTCTTCATTTTAATTTCGACTATTTATTTTATTCCCTGTTTTAGGGTATTTTTGGCTTTAAAAATATATAAAAATTAGCAAAAATTCCAATAAAATCATAAAAATAGTAAAAAAATATTAAAAACAAAAAATATTTTACTTTCTTATTTTTTATTATTTTTGTTAATTTATATATCAACCCTAGCTTATATTGTATATATATCCTTTATATAGCTTTAAACCTATATTAAAAAAGAAAATATAAAAAATATAAAAATATAAAAAGTAAATAAAAAATAGAAAAATAAAAATCAAAATATAAAAATATATAATTAAAAATAAAAATATAAAAAAATAGAAAACCCACAAAAATTGTAAGATTGGTTAAGTGTTGGAGAGATATATTGTGCCTTGATTTCTTATCTTGCCTTCTCTACTCCCTTGCTCCCTATGTTCGACCCCTACTTGTGTGCCATTATACATTCTTAAAAGGGTATAATAAATTTTAACTCTTTCTCTTAATTATGCAAATACTTGTGTGGGTTAATTGTTGAATAACGAGAGGATTCGAGTAGTCGCCTCAACGACAGTGAGCCTGATTTGTCAGGCCATTACTTAGCGACTCCCATCTTTCCGTTTTTACCATTTTTCCATCCCGACTCCAACCATGATCTTCCTCGGATTACGGACCATTCTCTTCCTCGTAGATCTATGATTCTCACGGATCCCTAGTTAGGTCCTGATCATCCTGGGGTTTCATGCTACTCCTCAATCTATCTAAACCCTAAGACTGCCTATAAATATGCTCCTCTGCCTCCACAGCACGGTAGCCCGTCCCTCGCGCCACCATTACTCCGCTAGCACCTCCAGGGCAGTGACAGGGTCCTTGGGATCCCTTTGGAAGCATGGATCGACGCCGGGTAGCACAAAGCTCATCTCGTGGCCAGAGCTCCATCACGATAAGCCTCTCAAGCCTTCCACCACCTGATTGAGGCTACAACCTCGCCTACACCTCCACGTTGCTTTGCTCATCTTTGTAGACCACTCAGATATGACTCTTTCACTCTATTTCACCCCTTTCATTTTAATCCTAGATCATCATCGTCGCTTGCCATTTCAACTCCGACCACTGCGTCGATGCTCCACTTCGCATACTCATCCACACAGATCGAATCTCCACTTCACCGATCACCCCTGTCCGTAACTTGACCCCCCTATATCTTACTCACAGGAGCAAGATTAAGATAGGTATCTTCCCCCTCACTTTTATCGGAGACCTATTTAGCAACCCCCCCCCATCGCTTCTCTTCCTTTTAGTTGAAAATAACCACGACCGAGGTGTCATCTTCGAGCCGAGACCCTCCTTGTAGGTGCTGGATGCACGAGTGACACGATTCGAACCTCAACTCAGGTGGCAGAGCACTTACAGGTGGTGAGACCTCATCGTGCACATTTCATCGCTCAGTGCCCCATCTGAGATTCCTAGTCGATACAGAGCACCCTCACGATGGTGCTGGACCTTGTAACCGGTCGATCAGAGCACCATCGTGCCACAGATATCATATTGAAGTTTGCCGGTCGGACCCCTCTTTGTGTTCTTCCAATATTCCTTAGGAACGTTGATAAGCGGTCCGAACGACTAAGGTAAAGGTACAAAAATGGTCGTTGCGACCTCGGTCGCTCAGATGCGCTAAATCAAGAAAAATGAACCACTCGAAATAGATAAATCGATCAAAATACGAAAAGCGGTCCTGCTATGTGATTAACCTGGTATAGCACCCAGGGTCGAACTCAAGGAGCACGGGTTGGCCGAGAGGCCTACGAAGTAGTAAAAATAAAGAAAATAAAGAAAGAAAATCTTTTTAGTGGTTTTTAATAATTTTTATATTTTTTTGGATTTTTAATATATAAAGAAAATAAGAAAACAAAGGAGAAGCGCACTTCAACAAATTATTCAAAGCATCAAAAATCAACCAAAAATTAAAACAAAAATGTTTTTATGTTTTTTATATTTTTTAGTGTTTTTTGGTGAATTTTTAATAATTTTCTGATGTTTATTTTATTTTCTAAAAATCAAACAGTAGCTAAAAACAGTGGTACTGTCCAGCCAAGCCAAAAGTCCCTAGATAAAATATCTAAGGGCTCAAAATGGCCTGGAGGTAATTTTCCTATAGAGTAGATAAAACAAGGAAAATTCAGATACCAATTTTATTATTTTTGGATTTTTAATTTATTTACTAGAATTTTTATGGGTTTTTTAGTGTTTTTAAGTTTTTAGTGTTTTCCAGTAATGAAAAATAGCCAAAATTGGCTAGAAAATCAAACACACTAAACGAAAAGTAGACAATTTTTGTGGAATTTTTAGGGGAGTTTTTATATTTTTTTGTGAATTTTCAAACTAGACAGTAACAAAAATGAAGGTTTTTGAATTTTTAAAAATAGCAAACAAAATCAGAAATGTCCTCAAAAATCCACAAAAATCCTACACCACGGCAGGAGCCATGTGTCAAATTTTCGTTGGATTTGGAGGTGGTTTGATATTTTATTCAAAAATAAAGATAGGGAACTATGCACAGGGACTGAAATGCAAATACCCAAAGTTCTGGGGGTCCAGGTGCAATTAACCCAGCAAAACACGCACCACGCGCGTGCCTGGGGCACTCAGGGACCTAAATGTAAGAAAAATAAGTTCCAAGGACTTATTGGTAACAGGTACCAACAGTCCAGGGGCCTTATATGCAATTTACCCTAAATATCACGCACATGCGGAAATAAAACACGCACAGGGGTATAAATGCAAATATTCAAAAACTTTCATTCATTTAAGAACATCCAGAACTACAGGGTGGTCTACTGCAAATAACCCAAACAACACGTGACGAAGCACGTGGCTCACAACACACAGGGGTATAGATGCGAATAAACTAAAGCACGAGGTCCTCTATGTAAATTACCCTAAAACTAAACAACTGACTAAAATACTTACAGGACTAAAACGAAATGAAGTAAAAACAGGGGCCTAAGGATAAATTACCCTTTATTAAGCGGGGGTGCTGGATGCGCGCCACGTGTAGATCGGACGGTCCAGATGGGGGCGGCACTCCAACTCTGGTACTGCTCTGGCTAATCCAATGGTCGAAGCCAAGACACGTGTGGATCTGACGGTCCGGATCAGCCTCCTCAGATCTGACGTCAAAGGGCGCTCCAGGGACCAACGGTCGAGATGGCTTCTGGAGCTGGAGGGTGATCCAACGGCAATGGAGGATGCTGGAAGAACTGGTCCCCGACGAGACTCGCCGGGCTCGTGCGGGCGCTGGCCTCCTCCTTGGAGTGCTCTGATGGTCGGAGAAGAAAGCTGGAGCACTCCCGCGTCTACTGCGATGCTCCGATGATCGGCCCGAGCTCCGATGATCGGGGATGCGAGCTGTCACCTCACACTCTCTCTGGAGCTCACTGGAGAACGAAGCAAATGGCCAAAGATGGAGAGAGAAGGTGGCGGAGCAGCGGCTTTATATGGCTAGGGGTCCGAGAAGGATGGGTCCGGGCAAGCTCAGGAGCGCGCGGATCCCGAGGGAGCGGCTCCGGCGAGGATGTCGGATGCAAGGTGAAGGAGTCGGACCCGGGGTTTAAGGAAATGGTTGTCGGATCGAGCGGGTAAAATGTTGAGAAATCGGGTCGGGCGCTCGTATCCGTGGGAGGTGGTCCTGGGGGGGGGGGGGTAGTTGACCGGGCGGTCAACATCCCCAGGACCCAATGAGAAGGGGCCACATGTCTGGACTTTGAAGCTCAAGATTAAGGTAGCTAGGGCCCGATTTTGCAAAAACTCAAAACACAAATTATTTTTATTTTATTTTTTTCTATTTTTTGGTGATTTTTAATTAATTTTTTTGAAATGAAAATAGGCTATATACATAGTATGTACTATATATAGGTATATACAATATATATAGGGTTTTGATTTTTGATTTTTATATATTATTTTTATGCAATTTTATCCTTATTTTATATTTTATTTATTTATAGTATAAAATAAGGAGTAAAAGGGTGTTTTTATTTTATTTTTATTATTTACTTACATAGGTCAAATAAATATATATGTACATCTATATACATGGTATATGTACAATGTCTTTTTGTATTTTTAATTTTTCTATTTTTAATTTGTTTTGATTTTAATTGTTTTTATTTTATTTATTTACAATATATAACATAAACTATTTACAAAAATTATAAAAATTAATTATATATATTTACAAGGCTAAATAAATACATAGGTGTGGTTTATGTACATGGTGAAGGTGATGTTTTTGTTTCCTTTTTAATTTTTATATTTTTATCTTTGGTTTTATATTCATAAATATATACAAGTATTTACAATCATCTTTTTGGTGAGGAAATATATTTTTATTTATTTACACAAATATTTACACATGAGCCCCTATCTCCCTCTACTTTGGCTTTTATGCGGTCAGGCCCATGCTGAGCCCTCCCTTGGGTTAGGTTGCTCAATATTTATTCTAAATATTTCCCTCTTTTTCTTTTTAGTCTTTATTCTTTTATTTTTGCACAAAAACATGCTAATTATAAGTTTTTATACAATGCATGCTTTTGGTAATTATTTGTATTTACATATATCTACATGCATTTGCAAAGGTTTTTGTAGCTAAAATATAAGAATAAAGAGTGATGAATGGGTATTCATCACCCCCCTATACTTAACTTTGCTAGTCCCTTAGCAAACACTTATTTGAAAAAGAAGTGAAAAAGAAAGAAAAAGAAAAAGAGGATATACAAGGATCAAGGTTGATTATTAAACTTGCCTTCATTAAATTGGGGTATGGAGCTCGATCAGATCTTTGGATTATTAATGTGTCGGAACCTTATTTAGACTTAAGCTTAAAACTCAACATCCTCTAAGTTCCACTAATCTATAACCAAGACTCCTCAATGCTCCAGATCAGAACAAGTCATCAATCACAAACCCTGAAGACCATGAATCTTTTCTTGTCCTGTGAATGTGAGGTCTAAGCTCTCTACCTTAGAAATGGCAACTTGACAACCCTCCCCAACAAGGTAACTCTATGACCTCAATCTGGCCACTCTTTCCTCGAGGAGCGGGGTATTCCCTTCTAAGTTCAAGTTCAACCGGCTCAAGAAGAGGGGGAAGAAGAGAATGGGTCAAGGCCAGTGTAGCCAAGTACCCTTGGGAGCTTGACCAGTGTAGCCAAGTCTCCCTGCTGCAAGCTACAACAGGTGGATCATGAAACCAAGCTTTGCTTATTGCACTCTATATACATACTCCGGTGGGATTATCATTTTCTCTCAGACCCACCACTTTTTTGGAGTTCTTTTCTTTTTGCACATTTTTTTTCAAGTGCATCTGTACAACATATACATGTGTAGCATATATACAAGGAGTTTTTCCTCTTGAGCCAGTAGACTATCCCTCTTTTGAAGCTTTATTGCAACCCACAACTCCCGTCGTTAGACCTCATGGCAACCAGACCAAGTTGAGACGCACTTCCTTCACTAAAAGAAGAAGAGAGGTTCCGCCTAGAAGTACTACCCTCATATGCTACCCCAAGTCAAGGAAGACTGCCTCCTCACCACCTCATCCGTAGAGAGCTCGGTGCATAGTGCGGGTGTCCAAGTAAAGCCATAATCTATATGAGTCATGTGTTGTTGTTAAGTGCTCTACTGGCTCATTGAGATGACATGTGATCATAGCCTAGTGGACTCAAAGAATTAAGTCACCATGGACCTGAAAAGCCTTAAACCTAAGCCCTATAAGGTTGCTCTTAGAAATTAGGTGGATTAAGATCTTAATCAAGCTCCATTTCTCAATTTGATTCCAGGCTAGTTTAAATGTCAACTATCATCCAAGAAAAACTATATACATATGTACAAAAGATGCTTATTTACACAAAGTTTACAATCATGCAAAATTTTTGAAAAATGTTTTGAAATCATGAATGAATGATGCATGAAGTGCAAGTTTTGCAAAAAGATATTTACACACATTTACACAAAATTTTTGCAAACTTTTTGATTTTCAAAACATTTTGGAAAAATTTTGTACTATATACATAATTTTGATACCAAAATATTTACACAAGCTTTACACAAAAGATTTTTGAAATCATTTTTACAAAAATAATTTGTACACTAGCTATTTATGTGCAAATAAAAGAAGTTTATGTACATAAAAATTTTTAATTTTTGTGGTTTTTAGCCATTTTATTTATTAACACACTCACACAAAGTACGAGTTATGGCTAAAGTATATATGAAATATATACACACCCCCCTATACTTAGCTCGAACGATGTCCTCAGAGTCAAGAGCGATGAAGAAGACATAACTCGTGCTAGGTATAGGGAAGTGAAAAGAAAGGCTATAGAAAAGTCAAGAGGAGCTCGGGTCTTCCCCCTATACTTAGGATCAAATAATCCTAAGTATCGCAGGCTGTATACTAAGGGAAAACCGAGTGGAGAATGTACAGGGTCTACCCCCCCTATACTTAGGGTGAAATGTCCCTAAGTATAGGTAGCAGAAACAGGGGTACACAGAAACAAAAGAAATACCCAAAAGGTCTCACATCCCCCCTATACTTAGGGTAAAGTGCATCCTAAGTATAGCATAATCATAAGATGAAGAAAGGGATGTGGGACTAAAGAATGTGGTGATATGGACATATGGATCTATACAAGGCGGAAGATCAGTGAAACTCAGGCGTGAGATGCATTAGATGTGAGTCAATGACCACATCTCACGCAAAATGAATAGGGGCAAGATCAACGACCCGCGGCTCATGATTTAGAAATGGCTTGAGCCGCTGGCCATTCACTCGAAAGGTACTCTCAGAAGACAACTCAGATATGTCAATGCTACCGTTGTCGTGTACCTTTCTGACCAAGTAAGGTCCCTTCCATTTGCTCTGTAGCTTCCCTGGAAATAATCGTAGCCTCGCATCAAACAGCCATACTCTCTGTCCAATCTCAAAATGTTTGTGGCTGATATGAGAATCATGCCACTCCTTCACTTTCTCCTTATAATGTAGGCTGCTTGAGAAAGCTGCATCTCTAAGCTCCTCCAGGGCAGCTAGCTCTTCCCTCCTCTGGTCTCCCATACCATCTGGATCCATCAGAATATCTGTAACTGCCCAAAGTGACTTGTGCCTCAGCTCAACAGGTAAATGGCATGGCTTGCCATACACGAGGCGAAAGGGAGATGTGCCCAAAGGTGTCTTGAAAGACGTCCTATATGCCCACAAGACCGAGTCCAAAAGTTGTGACCAATCCTTTCGGTCAGGGCGGACGACTTTCTGCAATATAGTCTTAATCTCCCTATTCGACACCTCGGCTAGACCATTCGTCTGTAGATGGTAAGATGTAGCAACACGATGGTCTATACCGAACTCGCTAGCAAGTGCCTTCACCTGGTCATTGATGAAGTGAGATCCCCCATCAGAAATCAGAACTCGTGGAACCCCGAACCCCGTGATGATATGCTTCCTCAAAAATCTGCAAACTGTCCTCGCATCAGCGGCTCGGGTGGGGATAGCCTCCACCCAACGACTCACATAATCCACGGCTAACAGAATGTACTCAAATCCCTGACTCTTAGGGAATGGACCCATGAAATCGATGCCCCATGCGTCAAAAACCTCACAGAAGTGAATGGGCTGCATCGGCATCATATCACGCTGTCCACAAGTGCCCATCCTCTGACAGTCAGTACACCTCTTCACGAACTCATCTGAGTCCTTGAAGAGGGTAGGCCACCACAAGCCAGATTGGGGCACTTTCTGTGTCGTTCTCCTCCCAGAATGATGTCCTCCTGCCTCAAGCTTGTGGCAGTAAGTGAGGACGCTATGGTGTTCCTCCTGAGGGATACACCGATGCCAGACGCTATCCCCTCCTTCGTGGTAAAGGATGGGATCCTCCCAATGGTAGGACTTGGCCTTCGCAAGGAAGGTCTCAAGCCTCTGCCTGGGCCAATCTTGTGGGACTTTCCCAGCAACGAGAAAGTTCACAATATCGGCGTACCACGAGAGTGAGGCGATAGCAAGGATCGCCTCATCTGGGAAGGTATCTCTAATAGGATCAATCTGCTCAGACTCCTCAGGCTGCTCTAAACGGGAGAGATGATCCGCCACCACATTCTTGACTCCAGGCTTATCCTTGATCTCAATGTCGAACTCCTGGAGTAGAAGGATCCATCTAGTCATTATGGCCTTGGCATCCTTCTTTGCCATGAGGTACCTGATGGCGGTGTGATCTATAAACAAAGTCACTCTAGATCCAATGATATATGATCTGAACTTATCTAGGGCGAACACTACGGCTAGCATCTCCTTCTTTGTGACCGTGTAATTCTGCTGGGCGGAATCCAATGTGCGGCTAGCGTAGTGTATGGCAAATGGAACTCCATCCCTCCCCTGTCCCAGCACTGCCCCTACGGCAAAATCGGAGGCATCTGTCATGATCTCAAATGGGAGAGACCAATCAGGCGGCTGGAGGACAGGAGCCTCAATAACACACTGCTGGAGAGTCGCGAAGGATGAAAGACACTTGTCATCGACAAGGAACTCGGTGTCTTTCGTCAAGAGGTCAGTCAACGGTCGGGCAATCCTGCTGAAATCCTGAATAAATCTCCTATAAAATCCAACGTGCCCCAGGAATGACCGTAGCTGCCTCAGATTGGACGGCGGTGCGAGTTTCCTAATGACATCAACCTTGGCCGGATCAACCTCCATGCCCCTGTTGGAGATGATATGGCCAAGCACCGTCCCTTGAGTCACCATGAAGTGACTCTTCTCCCAAGATAAAACCAAATGATACTCAATACATCGCTGGAGTACCCGGTGTAGGCAGTCAAGACAGGAGTCGAATCCGTCGCCGTAGACTGAGAAATCATCCATGAAGACCTCCAAACACTCCCCTACCATGTCCGAGAAGATCGACAGCATGCACCTCTGAAAAGTCACAGGGGCATTGCATAGCCCAAATGGCATGCGTCGAAAAGCATATGTGCCGAAGGGACATGTAAAGGTGGTCTTCTTCTGATCCTCAGGAGCGATGGCCACTTGGTTGTAGCCCGAGTACCCATCCAGGAAGCAATAATGGCTCTTCCCTGCCAGTCTCTCAATGATCTGGTCAATAAAAGGCAGGGGGAAATGGTCCTTCTTGGTGGCCTGGTTGAGTCTCCTGTAGTCAACACAGACCCTCCAAGAGGTGGGTACTCGTGTAGCAATCTCCTCTCCCGACTCACTGATCACAGTCGTGATGCCCGTCTTCTTGGGCACCACATGCAAGGGGCTGACCCACTTGGAGTCGGAAATGGGATAAATAAAATCTGCACTCCACCATTTTGATATTTCCTTCATCACAACCTCTCTCAGGTTGGGGTTCAGTCGCCGCTGGAACTCACGCGATGGCTTCGCCCCCTCCTTGAGATAGATATGGTGGGAGCACACTGATGGACTAATCCCATGGAGATCTGCTACGCTCCATCCGATCGCCTTGCGGTTCTTTTCAAGAACCCCCATCAGACGGGATTCCTGCTCTCCAGTCAACTCGGCGGAGATGATGACTGGGTACATCTCTGGCTCGCCCGCAAGGAACCGATACTTCAGCGAAGTAGGGAGCGGCTTCAGCTCTGGAATGCTGGGTGCTGGCAAATCTGGCTGCGGAAGAAAGTGAGTGAATGCTACTAAGTCTGCCAAATCTGCCTGGGAGAAAGAAAGTGCACTCTCACAAACTGGATCGGGAGAAGGCTGCTCAACTGCGCTGTCTCTGCTCTGCTCTGTATCAACCTCCTCCTCAACTATCGGCTCAAATGGACTCAGGTCTGGCATCTGATCCTCGCAATCTGCCCAATCAGACTCTGAATCCGAGGGATCTGCATCAACCGCGGTGGCATCAGTACCACCGGAAAACAAGGTGGCCTCAGTACCACCATCACTGAAATCCGTGTCGCGATCAAGGACCGGCTCTGCTGCCTCTATGGTATCCTGAACCAAGGCTGTGCTCTCCAGACTCTCCTCTGCTATCATCTCGGCATCAGCTGTATCTGAATATGAGAGGATGGTCTGTGCTGCAGGATCTGCCCAAGCTGCCTCATCGTCTGTGATCACAAAATCACAGTCCTGGTGAATGTCTGGCTCTGCGTCTGTCAGCTGCTCTGAATCTGTACTCGCATCTGAGCGGGCTCTCTCTCTAGCTCTGTAGTCCTCGACCGTCTCTATTTGTATACTCTCGCCCTCGACGCGAAAGTACACCTTTCCGCTATCATGATCAGTCACCGCCTTGGCTGTGGCCAAGAACGGACGACCAAGGATGATGGGAGTATCGGTCACTGAGTCAGGGATCTCCATGTCCAACACTACGAAGTCCACGGGGAATTTCAGGCCCTGAATCGTGACGATAACGTCTCGTAATAACCCCTTCGGCCTCTTGACAGATCGATCAGCGAACTGAAGGACTGTCCTGCTCTGTCGAAGAGTGCCCAACTCGAAGCGGTCGAGAAGGGCTGCCGGAAGAAGGTTGATCGACGATCCGCTATCTAGTAGAGTACGGTCGAACCTCTGCTCACTGATCTGGCATCTGACATACGGGGCCCCTGAATCTGGCCTCTTGGCTGGCAGTCGGTTCTGGATCGCAAAACACGTGGCTTTCGTCAGCACATGTATCTCTGAAGTGTGGTTCCTCCTCCTCCTCCTGACTGTGGTCCTGTCTCTCAAAGAACGCTGGAGAAGGGGGATGTGCTGCAAAGCCTCCTGGAGGGTCAGCTGGATGTGGAATCTATCTATCATGCTCTGGCTGGATTCCTCCTGCACTCTCTTTTTTGGATCATTTTCTCTTTTCTTCCCCTTCCCCATCTGAAGGGCTCTAGGGAAGGGGATCACAGGGTCCTTCGCAGATGAAGGACTAGGAAAAGGCCTAAACGGCTCGACGGCCGGATCCACACATACATCATGCACCACAGTGGGACCAAAAGAAGCTAAACCTTTTCCTTTATTCAAACCAAAGTTCTGAGATACATCAAGGCGAGGAAAGACAACATCTCTCTCAACACAAACACCGGTGGCCTCAGTACCACCACGGGCTGGCTCTGCTGCTGCTGCTGGTAGACGTCTTGCGGCATCAGTACCGCGGGCTGGCTCGGCTAAACGGGTGGCGTCAGTACCACCTCCTCGAACTGGTGAGGCGACGGCCTCAGTACCGCCGGTGGGATCAGCATCCTTGGTGGCATCAGTGCCACCATCATCATCTGGAGCGGCCTCAGTACCGCTCTCCTCCTCCTCATGTGGCGCCTCTGAAGTATCCTCATGGTGAAGCTCAGATGAGGCGCCGCCGCCTGCTGGGGTCCTACCGCTCCTAAGTGCAACAAAATCAGCATCAAACAGATCCGAAGATGCATCAACAAATGGGTCACTAGGAGTGGCAAGCTCAGTGGAATCTACCTGCTCAGACTTCCTCTTGAGGTTGTTCGGGTTCGGCTCAATCTGTGCAGGAATGGCGGCCTTCCCCCTCACAAGGTCCCGCATCTCCTGGCGGAACTCGTCCATCTCCCGTCTAAATGTCGCCTGCTGATCCGTGAGGAGGCGGGTGATGTCATCCAAGGTGGGGCTCTCATGGGAGCCCGACGGGTAGCCTCTCTAGGGATGAGGTTGCTGGAACTGCTGCTGAGGGAGGTAGGAGGTAGGGTGATGCTGGTAAGCTGGGTGAGCCTGCTGCTCACGTCTCCACGACTGTCCCTGCTGCTGATAGGGACGAGGGACGAAGGATGATGGTTGGTGTGTCTGGTATGCTGGGGGCTGCTGCTGCGGCTGGTGATCTCTCTGCCGGCCGTACTGCCCTCCCTGACCTGACGGCTGCTGCTGGGGCTGGGTACCACCACTCCCCCACCTGAATCCAGGATGGTCTCGTCGAATCCCAGGCTGGGGGCGGTCATACCAAATCCCGTTGACATCCATCAATGGCTCTGCATCGTAAGGGGCTGGCGGAAGTACTGCCAGAGGCTGGTCCGGCTGGTATACTACCATCTGCATGTCTGGAGATGGTGGGGACTGTTAGGTGGGATGCGGCTGCTGGTACGGCTCCGCCTGTACAAGATGAACCTGTCTAGGCTGTTGTAGGGAGCTGGAGCGCTGGGACGAGCTGCTGCTGCTGCCGGAGTCGCCTCGCGACTGAAGACGGGGCTGTGGAGCCGTCTGTGCCTCCTGGAGACACATGAGCTGTGTCTTCATGTCGCTCAGAGTCTGTGCCATCTGCTCCATCTGAATGATGCCCTGGCACTGCTTCTTCTCTATCAGCTCCATGCGGTCCAATTTCTCGCTGATAATGCCCATGTCCGCAGCGGACGACTCTGCCTGTGCTGCTGCGACTGCGGACGTACTAGATGGACCTGCATCGACCCGTGCTATCCGCTGGTACTGCACGGGTCTTGGCTGCTGTGGCTGGGGTCTCTGAGTATACAACCTGGTCTGGGACATCACCATGTAGTTTTCGGCCATCTCCTCGTAGATGGCCCAGACCTGGTCGTGGTCCTTGGCAAAGTAGGACCCGCCGCAAGAAGCGTTCACCAGACCCTGAAGCTCTGGCATCAACCCGCTGAAAAAGCTCTGAACTAGGTTCGGCTTGGAGATATCGTGGTGCGGGCATCGGTCTAGGAGCTCTCGAAACCTCTCCCATGCCTCATGAAACTGCTCGTTGGGGAACATGGAGAAGTTGCTGATCAGGGCCCTCGCTGCGTTCGTCCGCCCGAGTGGATAGTACTTGTTCAAGTACTCGGTGCGGAGCTGCTCCCAGGTGTAGACAGACCTCCCTAGATGCTTCAGCCAGGTGGCTGCTCTATCTGCCAGTGAAAAAGGGAAGGCTATCATCCGGATCGTGTCCTGGTCCACATGGCGATCGTGGACAGTGCTGCAGATCATCAGGAACTCCTGGAGGTGGAGGTGGGGCTCCTCAGTGGCAAGTCCGTGGAAACGGGGCAGTAACTGCAAGGTGTTCGGGGGGAACTTGAAGTCCCCCACGATCGCCGGCACTACTACCCAATGATGCATGAGTGTCGACCCGGGGTTGTGCAACTCCCGCATCGGTCGTGGTGATCCTCCTGCCGCGACGCCTGCCGCTGCGGCGGCGGCTGCTGCTGCTGCTGCGGCTGCTGCGGCTCGTGCCTCTGCATCAGGTATCTCCTCAGGCTCGCTCTGCTGGTCTCGCTCTGCTCTGAGCCTCTCCAACTCTCGCCTCATCTCAATCATGAATGCCCCCTGATCGTGTAACTGTTGCTGGACTGTCTCAAGTGATGCGATCAGGGTGGAGTTGATCGCTCCCTGGTCTAGTACAAAATGCTCGGGCTGACGGGAGTGATCATCTGAACTGCCGGCCATAACGACGTCTGCAAAATCAAACGAGCCCAACTCAGGTGCTGTCAAATCAATCAATCTCTCCTCGAGCTCGTGTCTCTCAGGTCGGAAAGAAAGGGGGTCGAGGGGGAACAGGGCGGAGTCGTACTCGGGCTCGGAGAGCTGGTCTTGGCTCTCGCGGGCCAACCTAGATGATGAGGTAGACGTGCCCGAAAGCGGTGCAGCCAGAGGCTGCCTAAGAGACCGTCTACCCATCATCTCGATCTGGCGAGTAGTGCGGATGAGATATGGAGAAACTATGATCACAAACAAACCCCCGGTTCACCAACGCAACGCGAGCTGAAGACCGTGAAAGTTCGGTCAAATTATCTTGTCGATTTTATTTGGTGAACACACAAAATATCAGAGCGCTTACGTGACCTGTTAGGATACCCGATGCTATCCCAACCGACTGGCCCGCACGGAAGAGTCGGTAATCAGTCGGGACTAGCACCGGAGGGCTCTACCTAGGTTGCGGGTCACTCTCTCGCGCATCCAAACCATACAATGAGGGGGTTGCTCTCCCCAAGACAAAAATTTTAGGGTGAGCGTATTTTAAGATCAATAGTGTTAACCAGTCCCAATTTTATGGTTTCTCTTTTTAGTATTTTTCAAATCAAAACAAATGGCCTAACGAATTTTTCGATTCTCCTGGTTATTTAATCCAAAACAGGGGGGAGAAGACGAAAAAGCCGATGCGCGATGAAATCAATGATGCATGCTGAGTAAGAAATGCGTACCTTATCTCCAGCACTCTACATGCAAGTGATCCGCGCAGAATTTAAAGACAGAAAAAGAAACTACCTAAATGATGCAACGGGAAAGCCGAGTCCTAGATGAGCAATTTCTAGCGAAGAACCGTCTAACCGGTCACCGACCTCCAAGCCAAAGAGTCCAGTCTTGGCCCGTCCCTCCTCTGTCCGACAAATCGGGGGTAGGAGAAAGCGCTTTACAGGACGGGCTGCGGCACGTAGGCTACGAAGGCAAATGAGTCGGTTATTTTTATTAATGATTTTTAGTAGGTCCAATTATCGTTCTATAGGAACAGATAAGCAGTTAGGTGTGGGGATCCTACTAATTACGGCACAATCACCAGAAATTCCTAAGTCTAGGGGCTCGAGCAAAAACCGCGTAAACACCGGAAAAGGCAGAAAGAAAAGAAAATAAAACCAAAAACCGTGAAAAACCGCGAAAGTCCTAAGGGTCCCCCGAGCACACCGGTGCTCGGCAAAACAGGCCCGCTAAGCAAGTCTAGTCCAAAGAGTCCAAGTCCAGAGAGTGTCCCTGTATTATTACAACAATAATAGAAATGAAACAAAAAGCCTCGCCCACTCAACTCTCTCTCACTCTCTCCTGCGGCTCCGCAACGAAAGGAGCCGCCTCTGAATCCCACGGTTGCGTCGGCTTCTCGAGATCAGCCGCCTCGGTCCTCGGGCCCTCGCAAGAAAAAGCAAAGTGGTCAGAACCAATAATCAAATAATGATAAAAGAAAAATAAAGGGAAATGAAAAATAAGGGTATATGTGCAAAAATGCAAAATAAAATAAACACACAAAATAAAATAAAAGAAAAAGAAAATAAAACAAAATAAAACAAAAATGGAATATGAACAAAAGCCACGAAAAGCCGCGAGCTCTGAAAGAGCCACGAAAAGCCGCGAAAACAAAAACGAAAAGAAAAATAAAACTACTAAGCCGTGCTCCCCGGCAACGGCGCCATTCTGATAAGCGGTCCGAACGACTAAGGTAAAGGTACAAAAATGGTCGTTGCGACCTCGGTCGCTCAGATGCGCTAAATCAAGAAAAATGAACCACTCGAAATAGATAAATCGATCAAAATACGAAAAGCGGTCCTGCTATGTGATTAACCTAGTATAGCACCCAGGGTCGAACTCAAGGAGCACGGGTTGGCCGAGAGGCCTACGAAGTAGTAAAAATAAAGAAAATAAAGAAAGAAAATCTTTTTAGTGGTTTTTAATAATTTTTATATTTTTTGGATTTTTAATATATAAAGAAAATAAGAAAACAAAGGAGAAGCACACTTCAACAAATTATTCAAAGCATCAAAAATCAACCAAAAATTAAAACAAAAATGTTTTTATGTTTTTTATATTTTTTAGTGTTTTTGGTGAATTTTTGATAATTTTCTGATGTTTATTTTATTTTCTAAAAATTAAACAGTAGCTAAAAACAGTGGTACTGTCCAGCCAAGCCAAAAGTCCCTAGATAAAATATCTAAGGCCTCAAAATGGCCTGGAGGTAATTTTCCTATAAAGTAGATAAAACAAGGAAAATTCAGATACCAATTTTATTATTTTTGGATTTTTAATTTATTTACTAGAATTTTTATGGGTTTTTTAGTGTTTTTAAGTTTTTAGTGTTTTTCAGTAATGAAAAATAGCCAAAATTGGCTAGAAAATCAAACACACTAAACTAAGCAGTAGACAATTTTTGTGGAATTTTTAGGGGAGTTTTTATATTTTTTTGTGAATTTTCAAACTAGACAGTAACAAAAATGAAGGTTTTTGAATTTTTAAAAATAGCAAACAAAATCAGAAATGTCCTAAAAAATCCACAAAAATCCTACACCACGGCAGGAGCCATGTATCAAATTTTCGTTGGATTTGGAGGTGGTTTGATATTTTATTCAAAAATAAAGATAGGGCACTGTGCACAGGGACTGAAATGCAAATACCCAAAGTTCTGGGGGTCCAGGTGCAATTAACCCAGCAAAACACGCGCCACGCGCGTGCCTGGGGCACTCAGGGACCTAAATGTAAGAAAAATAAGTTCCAAGGACTTATTGATAACAGGTACCAAAAGTCCAGGGGCCTTATATGCAATTTACCCTAAATATCACGCACATGCGGAAATAAAACACGCACAGGGGTATAAATGCAAATATTAAAAAACTTTCATTCATTTAAGAACATCCAGAACTACAGGGTGGTCTACTGCAAATAACCCAAACAACACGTGACGAAGCACGTGGCTCACAACACACAGGGGTATAGATGCGAATAAACTAAAGCACGAGGTCCTCTATGTAAATTACCCTAAAACTAAACAACTGACTAAAATACTTACAGGACTAAAACGAAATAAAGTAAAAACAGGGGCCTAAGGGTAAATTACCCTTTATTAAGCGAGGGTGCTGGATGCGCGCCACGTGTAGATCGGACGGTCCAGATGGGGGCGGCACTCCAGCTCTGGTACTGCTCTGGCTAATCCAACGGTCGAAGCCAAGACACGTGTGGATCTGACGGTCCGGATCAGCCTCCTCAGATCTGACGTCAAAGGGCGCTCCAGGGACCAACGGTCGAGATGGCTTCTGGAGCTGGAGAGTGATCCAACGGCAATGGAGGATGCTGGAAGAACTGGTCCCCGGCGAGACTCGCCGGGCTCGTGCGGGCGCTGGCCTCCTCCTTGGAGTGCTCTGATGGTCGGAGAAGAAAGCTGGAGCACTCCCGCGTCTACGGCGATGCTCCGATGATCGGCCCGAGCTCCGAAGAGCTCGGACGAGGTCGGCGGAGCTCGAGCTCCTGGCCTGAATGACCAAGCCCTCAGATGGGCTCGGTAGGACCTGCAAAGTGGCTCAGAAGACTCGCGGGTCGAGGGCAAACTGCCTCGACCCGGTTAGGCGAAGCAACGGTGGCTGGTGCGTCGGGGTGGCGGGCTCCGGCGAAGGTGGTGGACGGAGGAGCCCGGTTCCCAGCTCCTGTGCGAGCTGGGTTGAGTGAGTGGGTGTAGAAGGTGCGTCGGGAGAAGGCGAACGTGAAGGTCGGGTCCGATGATCGGATGGAGGTCGGAACCGGGGTGAATCGGGAAAATACGGCGGCGGCACAAAATTGGGGGTAAACGGAAATCGAAGGAAATAGCGAAGCTAAATGGCTACCTGGATGAACAGTGAGACTGGGAAAGAGCTGCTGGAGCTCCTGGTCGTCGCCTCGAGGGTCGTCTCGGCCCGAGGCTCGAAGCTCGCTCAGGTGGCGGAGCTGCGGCGGCTACGTCGCCGGATCAATGGATTCGCCGGCTCTCCTCGCTGCAACAGGTCGGGGATGCGAGCTGTCACCTCACACTCTCTCTGGAGCTCACTGGAGAACGAAGCAAATGGACAAAGATGGAGAGAGAAGGTGGCAGAGCAGCGGCTTTATATGGCTAGGGGTCCGAGAAGGATGGGTCCGGGCAAGCTCAGGAGCGCGCGGATCCCGAGGGAGCGGCTCCGGCGAGGATGTCGGATGCAAGGTGAAAGAGTCAGACCCGGGGTTTAAGGAAATGGTTGTCGGATCGAGCGGGTAAAATGTTGAGAAATCGGGTCGGGCGCTCGTATCCGTGGGAGGTGGTCCTGGGGGGGGGGGGGGGTAGTTGACCGGGCGGTCAACATCCCCAGGACCCAATGAGAAGGGGCCACGTGTCTCGACTTTGAAGCTCAAAATTAAGGTAGCTAGGGCCCGATTTTGCAAAAACTCAAAACACAAATTATTTTTAATTTATTTTTTTCTATTTTTTGGTGATTTTTAATTAATTTTTCTGAAATGAAAATAGGCTATATACATAGTATGTACTATATATAGGTATATACAATATATATAGGGTTTTGATTTTTGATTTTTATATATTATTTTTATGCAATTTTATCCTTATTTTATATTTTATTTATTTATAGTATAAAATAAGGAGTAAAAGGGTGTTTTTATTTTATTTTTATTATTTACTTACATAGGTCAAATAAATATATATGTACATCTATATACATGGTATATGTACAATGTCTTTTTGTATTTTTAATTTTTCTATTTTTATTTTGTTTTTATTTTAATTGTTTTTATTTTATTTATTTACAATATATAACATAGACTATTTACAAAAATTATAAAAATTAATTATATATATTTACAAGGCTAAATAAATACATAGGTGTGGTTTACGTACATGGTGAAGGTGATGTTTTTGTTTCCTTTTTAATTTTTATATTTTTATCTTTTGTTTTTATATTCATAAATATATACAAGTATTTACAATCATCTTTTTGGTGAGGAAAATATATTTTTATTTATTTACACAAATATTTACACATGAGCCCCTATCTCCCTCTACTTTGGCTTTTATGCGGTCAGGCCCATGCTGAGCCCTCCCTTGGGTTAGGTTGCTCAATATTTATTCTAAATATTTCCCTCTTTTTCTTTTTAGTCTTTATTCTTTTATTTTTACACAAAAACATGCTAATTATAAGTTTTTATACAATGCATGCTTTTGGTAATTATTTGTATTTACATATATCTACATGCATTTGCAAAGGTTTTTGTAGCTAAAATATAAGAATAAAGAGTGATGAATGGGTATTCATCAAACGTCGGATGAGATGCTTCCCTTTCTAGATTTTATCCTGACCGCTCATCCACGCACAAAAGTTGCGTCGTATGATTCAGAGTAGCGATAAATCTGACACGTACGCTCACCTGCCATATGAGCCGTCAGATCTATCCTCTAACGGTGATCTGCATCGTACGTTTGTGCCACATCATGCACCATCAGATCTTTTCCAGAGACGCATTAGAACGTGTCACGTGCCATGCACGCTTGTGAAGGGTATATTTCATTCTTACCCTCGCCTTTTTTTATTTCGCTCCAGTCTATTAATTGTAATAATTAGTTAAAAATAATTTATAGTTTGGACCCTATGTTTTTCATATTTGCACTTTAGTCCATTTGAGTTTGAATCACGTGCGTCCTCACGTGCTTTTTTGGTGTATTTGCATAATTTACCCTGAACTTTTACTGGTTTATGAAGTAGTTAAAGTTTTTGTTATTTGCAATTATATGCCTATGAGTGCTGATCATGTGCAGCACACGGTTCTGCTTATATAATTTGCATTGAGGCCCTTGAAGTTTTCTTGTGTGTTAATATTTAGGCCATGGAACTTAAAATATTTGCAGAAAGGTCCATGTAACACTATTTTAAATTTATGTTTTTTTATTAATTTAAATAAATAGCAAATTAGTTCTAAAAATCCCCCAAAAAATCAGAAGTAATTCCTGCTAGTGTCTAATTTAGGTGGTAATTTTTGTATGTCGGATTTCTTTAATTTTCTATTATTAAAAATTCTATTATTAAAAATTCAAAAAAAAACTAAAAAGCCCCTATTTGTCATAGAAAAATCATAAAAATTCGAAAAAGGTTTTAAAAATTCCAAAAAAATAGTGTAGTTGTCTTTTGATTTTTTGACAAAGTTTAATTGCATTACCTTTTATAAAAACCTAAAAATTTGTAAAACACTCAAAAACTTATATAAATCATTTAAAATCAACCAAAACCCCAAAAATAGCATTTTGAGTCTCAGTTTATAGATATTTCATTGTAGTTTTTAATAAAATTAGCGCCCAGGTGTTTTGTGCATTATTAGTATTTTTATTTAAAATCTGTTTGCTTGTGTTCTCACTTTTCAATTTTTAAAAATTATAAAAAATTTCAAATTTCCCTGAAAATTCCCAAAATAATATAAAATATATAAAATTCAAAAATATTTTTACTTGATTTTTCTGTGCATTTTTATCCTATTTGAAAAATCCAAAAAAAGTTGCTTGTGTATCTTTTTCTCCTTTGTTCTTATTTACCTTATTTTGAAAATTAAAAAAATTACAAAATTATAAACCACTAAAAATAACATAAAAATCATTTGAATCACTTGATTTGGCTACCTAGGATTAATTGTGCTCCTTGAGTTCGACCCTGGACGCTATACTAGGTTAATAAAAATAGCTCTCTCACTTGTGCTTGATTTGCTTGATTTTGTAGTGTTTAAATAATTTTCTCGTTGATCACATATCTAATTTGGATCACGACGACACTTAATTAATCAACTTAACCCGAGTTAGCCTGGTGAGAATCAATGTCCCAGTTGCACTTTGCATCATTTTCATTGGCAATTATTTTTGTTATTTTCTCTATATTATTATGTACAAGTTTCATGTTGAACACTTAATTATTTGGAGTGTGTATAATGAAGAATAAAATAGTGTAAAAATGGATATTTGCATTATTAGTAATTAGGGTTTTATATAAAGTATGTGGCCCTTATCTCCCCATGCTTTATTCGTTGTCGATCAAGTCAAAATTGACTTGGTCTCGGGGTTTAGGGTCATTCCGTATCTTTGATACTTCATTTATTTTTTTCTTTGTTCTGTAATTTTAGATTTAATATAAAGTAATTATGTATTAATTATATGTGAATAAAGAATGTTAATATCTACGTGTTAGCACTATTTACAACTGTTTTGGTAGGGATGTAAATACAAACTGGAAAAATAAAGATAGGTGAATGACTAATCATCAATTAAGCACACACTTTGATATTTAACCAAACCAAAAATACTTAGCATTCATATGATATCCACCTATTTCCCAGAATTATATTCAAAATTGTTATTGTTTGTTATTTTCTATAAAGCAAACGTCATAAATAATTTAAAAACCTTGAAAAACTCATTAAAATAAAAATATTTTGAAAATTTTCATAAAAATTAGTGTTTATCTATGTGTTTTGCTTTGTTCTATCATATATCCAAAAGTTCCAAAAATAGTTAACATCTCTTAAAAACCTAAAACATAAAAATCTTCCAATAATCCTATAAAAATCAGAAAAATAAAAAATAACATCGAAAGGATAAAGGTAATTCTAAATTGGGAAAATTTTTAAGGAAAAAACTAAAAATATCTTCTTATGTAAGCTTCTATTCGCTAAGTTAAGAATCGGTAGAAGCCTTTGTCACTATTGTTGTATTTCTGCTAAAACCATCCCCCTTCATATAGGGACGCTTATTCGTTGCTATTTTTCAAAATTTTTAACTATTCATTGCTAAATTTTGAATTAAAATTTAATGATTTCTATTACTTATGCCCTTCTTAACTTCGGCAATATTAGTTATGCCTCTCTCCTTTTTGTAATATCAGTTATTAATAATGAATAAGCTTCGTTATATGAATCGTCGCTAATGATATAGATACATATATGATATTCGTTGTTAATGTTAAATAGAAAAAATCATTTTGCTGTCTAGAGTTTTTTTTTTTTGAAAAAAACAATCTTGTGACTTCTTGATACAAAATTTTATCCTTATGAATACCTATAATAAATTTACTTTATAGGTGGAATTCTTGACGGAAATCGATAATGGATTGATTTTGTCATTATTCAACAAAATCCTCGCGTATCATGGCCTTGATGGGGACAAGTCGCTAGGTAGCATTTGCTAATATAAGTAAAGTTCTACTTTTATGGATCTCGTCCATTAAAATAATACCTTACTAAATTTCTCGCCGACAATGCGAAAACCTTTTACATATCCCCATAACTTAGTAAGTTAATACATACCACGTAGTGATAGGATTGCACTCTACGATTACATAATTATAAGGATCTTTGACAATGAATCCACTACACATATTATGTAATAATTTTTTTCAACCTTTTTCTTCTCCTTGTTGTTAAAGATTGAAATAATTAGTAGAAACTAAGAAAATTGACAGATAATCACTATTATGAATATATTAGTAACAATAATTATTAAAGAAATTTTATCATTTCAAATTTCAATAATTAAAGATAAAATTTAACAAGGAATTTTTGTTTCACCTCAAATCCTTAAAAAAATCGATATTGTAACTGCAGAGAGGATTGTCTACAGTAGCCCCTGCTCAGCAGACTCTGCTGTAGGGCCTACAACTGTCCATGCATACCCCCTGCCTTGAGATGTGAGCTCATTATCCTCAGCCCTTTAGGAGGATCGTCGGATCTTCATCCGACATTCCTCATACATTACAGCCTCTAATGTAAATGCCATTTACAACAGACGATCCTTGTAACTGTTGCGGTAAATTTTATGGGCATATTCGTTAGGAATTTTTTGTGGTTAATTATGGCGAGGGAATGGAAGAGTCAAAGAAGAAGTGTACGAACCATCATTAATGGCGAGCAACGTAACGAGGCAAATGGTCGATGCTTCTAATTAGGGCTTTTCATGCCAACGTGTACCGATGGGACGATTCCTCATCAAGGGAACATGCACTCCTCCCTTCGTGAGAATAATATATATTATGTCTCCACTAATGTCTCCTCAACTTAGGGAGAAAGATACCCAACATAATTTAGATCAAATGATTCGCAAATTTGAGCCATTGTCATCTTTTCCAAAAGGGAGGAAATGCCTCATCCCTGTGGCGATTGCCTCACCAGATAAGAACATAGATAAGTGACGCACTTTGCATAATTCGTCCAATTCTTTCCCCTTAAAATAAGATGTGTTTTTTATAGAAACATTTTTTAAATACACTAATATATACCAATAAATTTATTAATTGTGAAAGTAATTTTTATACTTGAATTATCGGCGAATGCTATGCCAGATGTTATATCATTAAAAACGGCGTGCATATAAAAACATGCTTATATGTTATTGTTTTACAAAAATTTAGCTTATCGTTGCTAAGTTTTTAGTTCAAATTTTATTTAACAATGATTAAATATCACAGTTGTATATTTAAACAATGGACGATGGGTTTTTATCAAACAAGTATATCAATGTGGGAAAATTTCGATCTGATTTAGCTCAATAATGTACATGTTGAATCTTCTCATTTTAAGGTTAGGGAAATAGTGACCGAAAATCATGACTTAGTCCCTCACAACATGAGAAAGGAAATCTGTTGGATTTACGTGCAATGTTTTCCTTCTCCATATATCAAATGTCTGAGTGTAATTACTAGCTTCCAGCATCACATACGTAAAACTAAATTCGGAAGGCATAAATGGGAAGTCCATGTCTTCGAAATTATGAAAAGGACTTTGGATCTATGTGCGGATCCTAAAGATGGAGAAGGGGAGGAGATCGTGGTTGCTTTTGTGGGTGATCTCCCTTACCTTATAAAGTCCCTTTCACATACAATCCTATAAAATATTAAGAATAAACGTATTAATCAATATGTTCAAAATGAGTGCATCTACGATGGAGATCAGACGGCCCTCATAGGAGACAGACCATCCCTGCCCCTCTATGAGGGTCGTCCGATCCCCATCGGACGGTTCCCTTGGTTAAAGCACATGTTGTATCACAACAGACAATGCCGTTCCTCAAAATTGCAATCCTCTTCAACATACATGAAATATACGTATGTCAGCCTTTTTTTAAGAAGTACCCATTGGGCATTATTTTAAAAACAATATACAGATTGAGCATAGAAAGATCATGGAGAAAATAAATGCACAAAAAACAACGTGAAAGACAGAGTAGAAGACCTAGGTCGCCGTCTGCCGCGGAGATTGATCACTCCGGCTAACATGAACAAATATCAAGAGATCGCTCTGGAGGGACAATCTCGTGTGTGTGGAGCAAGGTAATGGCAGAAAACAGTCGAGTGCTGCAGTTTATACTGGGCATGCAGAAAATGGAACCCAAATGAGTACACAGAAGATAAGAAGAAGGGGTGATTAACTATTAATTATGAAGATGGGTTGCCAGTAGAGAAACATAAAAATGCTAATGCTCGTGGAGAAATAGGAGACTTCCACGGCCACATCAGAGGCATGCAGGCGAGTCTGCAAGTTCCATTGAATCCAACTTTACAGCTATATGTGAATGTCGACTTCCTTTTCCCACAAAAGCCGCGGTTGCATGTGGTACTACGCAAGGCCTGCACTGCATGCACTGCCGTGCCGACGTCCAGTTCATCACATCAGATTGCGACTCTTCTGCACGCGCCATCTGCAGTTATTTATATGCCCAACTCTGACATGTATGCGTATATATACATGGATGGATCCAAAGGGATTTATCGTCTGCTCTACTCCACAACTTCTCCTACTTGATCGCTTGGCGTTGTTTCTGATGCAAAGGTATGTTTGTATATGTATACATATGTATATCTCTCTCTCTATATATATATATGAGAAAAATGGTGCTGCTCCCTGGGAGGAGCCAACGGGCTGCTCCCACCCCACTTTTCCTCAATTTTTTTTGGGAAATAAAATTTTGTATATTCATCACTATAGCCCTCTAACATTCTATTAAAATTTTGTCAGAAACAGAGACTCATACGTCATCCATCTAAATAGGGTCGATTTAAAAAATCATGCGGCCGTTAAGAAAATGACGTCTAGATGGAGGGTCTAGGAGTCTCTCTGACAAAATTTTAATAGAATGTTAGAGGGACAGTGGTGAATATACAAATTTTTATTTTTCAAAAAATAAAAAATAGGAGGAAAATAAGGGTGGGAGCAGCCCCGTTGGCTCCTCCCAGGGAACAACCCCATTTCTCTCTCTCTCTCTCTCTCTCTCTCTCTCTCTATATATATATATATATATATATATATTATATATATATACTGTTAACTGGTAAACCTTGTATTAAAGTAAAGAAAGAAGTATACATAGTAACACCACAATTATGGGTTTCCTATGAAAGAAAGAAAACATAGGTGAGTAGTAACATTCTGCATCAGAGATGCTATCAATCGTGGAACCGGGAGCTGTAAAAACAGCAAACCACGCCTAGTTCATGATGCAATTAACTGCATTGACAATGACACAGGCTACCCTCTGCGGGGTGGAGGAGCAACTATTAACCCATCTTTGATTCCTTCCCTTCCAGATTTCCCAGAAGAAGCCACCATAGCCGAGCAGCAAAGGCTTCTCAGGTTCTTGCCCTTAAGACCCGCAATCCAGTTGAAATGTCGAGCAACAACGAGCACGGTGGGAGCAGAATCCCTAATTCTGTGAGCACTAAGTTCCAGGTGGTGGAGGAGAAAATGCAGGAGAAGAAGATATGATCACATTATTCCGCCACCTCCCCACAGAGGTAGCACAGGGCTTGGGAACCCAAGTCTATGCCTCTTGAGCATGTCCAGCGTTGGAAACCTATTGATACTGGTGCGGTAGAGGAAACACGAGTGTTTCAGAGAGGAACGCCTATTCCAAACAAGAGCCATCAAGAGACCGTGCTGGCCCGGGGCGGATTGAGATCATAGGCTTCTTTGAATGAGAAACCTTGGGAGAGCGAGTGATGAGCCGCGAAATGATCCGAGAAGCTAAGGGAGATAGGTATCAATGGGTCGTTGGCAACCTCAACCTCTCACTCGGACTCAACAAGAAAATATAGGAACCACCAAAATCAAAGATAAAGTCAATAAAACATGAAGCGGTCCTCGCTAGTTTATTACCTGGTATACCGACCAGGGTCGTCTCAAGGAGCACGAGTTGGCCGAGACGGCCTACGAAGTAGTCAAAAGAATAAAACAAAGAGAAAATGTTTTTGGTGGATTTTAAAAGGTTTTTAAATTTTTTTGTATTTTCAATAATAAGGAAAAAGATAAGAAAAGGTATAAACAAGCAACAACAACAATTTATTTAAGCACTCAAAATACTCCAAAAATTGAGGTAAAATTGTTTTTGTGTTTTTTATATTTTTAAATGTTTTTAGTAATTTTATGGGAGTTTTATAATTTTTTCATGATTTTCTAAAAATGGAGAAAGGGGAAAAACAATGCTCAATGTGCATCCAGACTTGAAAGACCAATTAAAAATATATAATTGGTCTCTAAAAATCTGGAGATAATTTTTATGAAAAATATATACAAAAACTAAGCTACAAAAAAGAGTTTGCATTTTTTGAATTTTATAGAATTTTTAATGTTTTTTATAAGATTTTTAGGTTTTTTAATTTTATGGTTTTTATAAATCCAAATAGCACAAAAATTGAACTGGAGCTAATAAACAACAAAACAAATAATCATAAATTTTTTTGGAATTTTTAAAGGAATTTTTTTTATTTTTCTTAGATTTTCTTTTCCAAACAGTAATAAAAATCAATGTTTTGATTTTATAAAAATAATAAAAAGTAAGAAAAATGTCCCAAAAAATTAGAGAAATTTTTACACAGTGGCAGGAGCCGCGTGTCCAAATTTCACCTAATTTGGAGTTTATTTGCTATTTTATCCAACCAATAAAAGAGCTACAGCACACAGGGACCTAAATGTAAGAAAACATAGTTCTAGGGGCTGATATATAACACGTGCGAAAACCTTAGGGTAAAAAGCACAAAAATCCCTAAACAATTAACACATGTTCAATTAAAACCACGCATAGGGGTATAAATGCAAATTTCAGAAACTAAATTTCATTCCATAACACAAACAAACCCCAAGCCCATACATGCAATTTGTCCAAAATATCACGTGACGATGCACGTGTCTTACACAAGCAGGGACTAAAATACAAATAAAATAAACATAGGGTCCATAGTGCAAATTATCTAAAATAAAAACAACGTACTAAAATATTTACATGACTGATCTATAAATGCCGGAAAAGGAGGGGCCTAAGTGAAATTACCCATTTATTAATGATCGACGGCTAGAGGCGAGCCACGTGTAAGATCTGACGTCTGAGATGTGCGGGCTCCTTTTCGATGATGTGTGGCCAGGATAAGATCCTCAGATGGATCAACGGCTGAGGGCCTCTCGCAAATGGGCGGCTGAGATTAAAACTGGGCGAGAGGCTCCATCGAACGGTAACTGGAGCTCCTCCAAGTTCAAGTCACCGACGAAGTTCGCCGGCCTAATCCGCACGGTGGAGAGCTCCGATGAGGCTGCTGATATGGGGAAGAGAACGCCTAGGCTGGTCTGTAGCTGGTGGGGACCTCTGATAAGGCCGAGGAGCTCCGGAGAACTCTGATGACATGCCTGGCAACTCAGGTAAAATGGTCGTCAAGGGTCGTTGCGACCCAAGTCACCAAGCGGTGTCGATCGAGAAAGAATAGACCACCAAATAAGATAAAAAATCAATCAAAATCAAAGAGCGGTCTCGCTATTAGATTAACCTGGTATAGCGACCAGGGTCGAACACAAGGAGCACGTGATGGCCTTGCGGCCTACGAAGTAGTCAAAAATAAAATAAAATAAAAAATAAAAAAAATGTATTTTTTGGTGGATTTTAATTTTTATAATTTTTTTGGATTTTTAATTAATTAAGAAAATAAAGAAAACAAGGAAACAAGCCTACTCAAAATTATTTAATGCATCAAAAATCAATTAAAAATGCAACAAAAATGTTTTTGTGTATTTTATGATTTTTTTTATTTGTGGTTAATTTTTGGGATTTTTCTGATTTTTATTTAATTTTCTAAAAATAAAACAAGGCAAGAAACTGAAGGTATTGTCTAGTCAGGAGTAAAAGGCCAATTAAAATTGCAAAAAGGGCCTTAATACTCCTAGAGGTAATTTTCCTGTAAACTAGAAAGTTTAAGAAAAATTTGGGCGCTAGGTTTATTATTTTTGGATTTCTAAATTATTTATTAGAATTTTTATAAATTTTTTAGTGTTTTTTTAATTTTTATGAGTTTTATATAATGAAAAATAACCAAAATTGGACAGAAAATCAAACAAGACAAAATACACAGTAGCTAATTTTTTTATAATTTTTAGATGAGTTTATTATTTTTTTATGAATTTTTAAATCAGACAGTAAAGAAAAAGGTTGTTTTTAAATTTTTAAAAATATCAAATAAAACCAAAAATGTCCCCAAAAATTCTAGAAAATTTTACAACATGGCAGGAGCCATGTTTCCAATTTTCATTGAAACTGGGGCACACAGGGACCTATTTGCAAAGAAATAAAGTTTCTGGGCTAAATAATAACTAGTATTAAAATCCCAGGAACCTTAGTGTAATTTACCCACTAATATAACGCACATGCGCATAAAAATCACTCACAGGGACATATCTGCAATTTTCTAAAACATTTCATTCATTCCATAACATCCCAGAACTACAAGGCTAAGTATGCAAATAACCCAACAGAACACGTGTCGATGCACGTGACACACTATAGGCAGGGGTATATATGCAAATAGCAAACAAGACAGGGTCCAGAGTGCAATTTACGTAACGTAAATAAAATGCTAAAAATATTTACAGGACTAAAACTAAACAGAGCTAAAGCTAAGGGCCTAAGGGATAAATTACCCTTTATTAAGTAGGCCGTCGGATGGGCGCCACGTGTGCTGATCGACGGTTGGGAAGGAGTGGCGCCCAACGCTGGGTCTTCGATGCTGATCGAACGGCCAAGGCGTCACCACGTGGGAGATCAAACGGTGGAGAGGCGTTGTGGCTAACCCTCGGCGAACGAACGGTGCGGATCGCTCCTCCAAGGATCTGACGCTGATGGTGCCTCCTCAGATGAACGGCTGAGATGCGAACTGGAGGTCGAAAGGGATCCGATGGTATCTAGAGGTCGAGGAAGAACTGATGGCCGGCGACCTTCGCCGGCCCACTGCGTGCGCTCCCGGCCTCCTCGCGAGGCCCTGATGATCGGAGATGAACCGTTGTGGCCTTCCGCGTCCAATGGTGACCTCCGATGACCCAGTGGAGCTCCGAGGAGCTCTGGAGAGTCCGGCGGAGGCGAAGCTGCTGGACCAGATGGTCCAAGCCCTCAGATGGGCTCGGATGTCCCTGCAAAGTGCACCAGCAAACTCACGGGTCGAGGGCAAATTACCTCGACCCCGTTAGGAGGGGTGATAGTGAACGGTGAGGTGGGATGGTCGAGCTCCGGCGAGTGGTCGACGGTGGAGCTCGAAACCCCAGCTCCTGTGCGAGCTGGGTTGAGTGGAGGGGCATAGAACGTGCGCGGGAAGAAGGCGAGTGTAATGGTGCGGTCCGATGATCGAATGGAAGGGGGAGATGGCCGGAATCGATGATGGTCGGTGACGGCGAGATTTGGGCGAAACTAAAAATTAAAGAACATGAAAAGGAAATAGGGCTACCTAGGTGGTCGAGTCGACTGTGGGCGAGCTGGGGGTGCTCTGGTCCTTGCCTCGCGGGTCGTCGTGGCCCGAGGCTCGAGCTCCTGCTTCAGGCGGAGCACGATGGCGCTAGCTCGCCAGATCTAAGGTCCGGTCACCTACACCTCTCTTCAACACCGCCAACGGAGAGCTGTCACCTCAGGGAAGGCAGTGGAGGTCACGGGACTGCAAGGTGGGGAGCCAAAGATTCGGAAAAAGGAGGCAGAGCTCGGCTTTTATTCAGCCAAGGGTCCGGCAAGATTCGATCGGGTAGGGCAGCGTGGAGCGCGGACCCCGAGGCGGGCATGCCGGCGAGGGTGTCGGATGTGTCGTGAGTGAAACGGACCCTGGGTATGGGTGTGAGAGGATCGGGTTTGGATGCGAAAATTAAGAGAACTCGGGTCGGGCATCCAGATTCTGTGGGAAGTGGTCCACAGGGGGGAGTTGACCGGGGTGTCAATATTCCCCCGTGGACCAATGAGAAGCAACCACGTGTAAAATATTTGTAAAATCGATTAAAAATAGTAAATGGCTAAATTACTAAAAACTTAAAACATGAAATATTTTTGTTTTATTTCTTTCTATTTTTTGGTTATTTTTAATTAATTTTTTGAAATAAAAATAGGGTATGTACACTTTATGCTATACATAGGTATTTACACAATATGCCTTTTTAATTTTTGATTTTTAATTTGTTATTTTTGTGCATTTTTATTCCTATTTTATATTTTATTTATTTATAGTATAAAATTAGGAATAAAAAGATATTTTTATTTTATTTTTATTATTTATATACAAGGGTGAAATAAATAGATATATAGATCTATATACATGGTATATGTACAATGTGATTTTTGGTTTTTAATTTTGTGCTTTTTATTTTATTTTTATTTTTGTAGTTTTTATTTTATTTATTTACAACATAAAAAGTAGAATATATACAAATTTTATAAAAATTAATTTTATTTATGTATAAGGTGAAATAAATATAAGTGTGGTTGTATGTACATGATGAATATATACACAAGTGACTATTTTTATTTTCTTTTTTTTTTAATTTTTCTATTTTTGTTTTGATTTTTATAATAAATATATACACAATATATAGAAGTCATTTTATTCAATTTTTTTAGAGGAAAATATTTTTATTATATTTACAAATATATTTACACACATGAGCCCCTATCTCCCTCTACTTTGGCTTTATGCGGTCAGGCCCATGCTGAGCCCTCCCTTGGGTTAGGTTGCTCAATATTTATTCTAAATATTTCCTCTTTTTCTTTTTAATCTTTATTCTTTTATTTTTGCACAAAAACATGCTAATAATTAGTTTTTTACACCATGCATGCTTTTGGTAATTATTTATATTTACAAATATACATGCATTTGCAAAGGTTTTTGTAGCTAAAATATAAGAATAAAGAGTGATGAATGAGTATTCATCACCCCCTATACTTAACTTTGCTAGTCCCTTAGCAAACACTTATTTGAAAAAGAAGTGAAAAAGAAGAAAGAAGAAGAAAAAGAGAAGAATGTACATGGATCAAGGTTGATTATTAAACTTGCCTTCATTAAATTGAGGTATGGAGCTCGATCAGATCTTTGGATTATTAATGTGTCGGAACCTTATTTGGACTTAAGCTTAAAACTCAACAGCCTCTAAGTTCCACTAATCTATAATCAGGACTCCTCAATAATCCAGATCAGAAGAAGTCACCAAACACAAACCCTGAAGACCATGAATCTTTCCTTGTCCTATGAATGTGAGGTATAAGCTCTCCACCTCAGAAATGGCAACTTGACAACCCTCCCCAACAAGGTAACTCTATGACCTCAGTCTGGCCACTCTTTCCTCGAGGAGCGGGGTATTCCCTTCTAAGTTCAAGTCCAACCGGCTCAAGAAGAGGAGGAAGAAGAGAATGGACCATGGTCAGTGTAGCCATGTATCCTTGGGAGCTTTGACCAGTGTAGCCAAGTCTCTCTGCTGCAAGCTACATAAGGTGGATCATGAATCTCAAGCTTTGCTTAGTGCACTCTATATACATACTTCGGTGGGATTATCATTTTCTCTCAGACCCACCACTTTTTTGGAGTTATTTTCTTTTTGCATTTTTTTTCAAGTGCATCTATACATCATATACATGTGCAGCATATATACAAGGAGTTTTTCCTCTTGAGCCAGTAGACTATCCCTCTTTTGAAGCTTTATTGCAACCCACAACTCCTGTCGTTAGACCTCATGACAATCAGACCAAGTTGAGACGCACTTCCTTCACTAAAAGAAGAAGAGAGGTTCCGCCTAGAAGTACTACCCTCATATGCTACCCCAAGTCAAGGAAGACTGCCTCCTCACCACCTCTTCCGTAGAGAGCTCGGTGCAAAGTGCCGGTGTCCAAGTAAAGCCATTGTCCCTATGAGTCATGTGTTGTTGTTAAGTGCTCTACTTAGGCTCATTGAGATGACATGTGATCATAGCCTAGTGGACTTAAAGAATTAAGTCACCATGGACCTGAAAAGCCTTAAACCTAAGCCCTATAAGGTTCCTCTTATAAATTAGGTGGATTAAGATCTTAATCAAGCTCCATTTCCCAATTTAATTCCAGGCTAGTTTAAATGTCAACTATAATCAAGAAAAACTATATACATATGTACAAAAGATGCTATTTACACAAACTGTACAACCATGCAAAATTTTTGAAAAATGTTTTTGAAATCATGAATGGATGATGCATGAAGTGCAAGTTTTGCAAAAGTATTTACACACATTTACACAAGATTTTTGCAAACTTTTGATTTTCAAAAACATTTTGGAAAAATTTTGTACTATATACATAAATTTTGATACAAAAATATTTACACAAGCTTTACACAAAAGATTTTTTGAAATCATTTTTACAAAAATAATTTGTACCATAGCTATGTATGTGCAAATAAAAGAATGATTATGTACATGAAAAATTTTTAATTTTTTGTGATTTTTAGGTTTTAGCCATTTTTTTATTAACACACTCACACAAAGTACGAGTTATGGCTAAAGTATATATATGAAATATATACACACCCCTATACTTAGCTCGAACGATGTCCTCAGGAGTCAAGAGCGATGAAGAAGACATAACTCGTGCTATGTATAGGGAAGTGAAAAGTAAGGCTATATACAAAGACGAATGAATGAATAGAAAGTCAAAAAACTCTCGGCTTTTCCCCCTATACTTAGGATCAAGTAATCCTAAGTATAGCAGGCTGTACACAAAGGGAAACCCGAGTGGAGAATGTACAGGGTCTACCCCCCCATACTTAGGGTAAAATATCCCTAAGTATAGGCAGCAAAATAGGGGTAGAAAGAAACAAAAGGAAACTCAAAGGTCCTACATCCCCCTATACTTAGGGTAAAGTACACCCTAAGTATAGCATAATCAAACGATGAAGAAAGGGATGTGGGACTAAGGAATGTGATGATATGGACATCTGGATCTATAAAAGTCGAAGATCAGTGAAAATCAGGCGTGAGATGCAATAGATGTGAGTCAAAAGACCACATTGTCATGCAAAATTGAATCGGGGCAACATCAACGACCCGTGGCTCATGATCTAGAAATTGGCTTGAGCCGCTAGCCGTTCACTCGAAAGGTACTCTCAGAAGACAACTCTATCAATGCTACCGTTGTCGTGTACCTTTCTCACCAAGTAGGGTCCCTTCCGCTTGCTCTGTAGCTTCCCTGGAAATAGACGAAGCCTCGCATCAAACAGCCATACTCTCTGTCCAGGCTCAAAATGCTTGTGGTTGATATGAGAATCATGCCACTCCTTCACTCTCTCCTTGTAATGTAGGTTGTTTGAGAAGGCGGTATCTCTCAAGTCCTCCAGGGATGCTAACTCTGCCCTCCTCTGGTCTCCTACACCATCTGGATCCATAAGTATCTCAGTGACTGCCCAAAGTGACCCTGTGTCTCAGCTCAACAGGCAAATGGCACGGCTTGCCATATACGAGGCGAAAGGGAGATGTGCCTAATGGTGTTTTGAAAGACGTCCTATATGCCCACAAGACCGAGTCCAAACGTGTGATGATGAATACCCATTCATCACTCTTTATTCTTATATTTTAGCTACAAAAACCGATGCAAATGCATGTAGATATGTGTAAATAGGAAAGTTAGCAAAAGCATGCATCTTGTAAATACTTATAATTAGCATGTTTTTGTGCAAAAATAAAAGGAATAAAGATGAAAAAGAAAAAGAGGGAAATTTTAGAATAAATATTGAGCAACCTAACCCAAGGGAGGGCTCAGCATGGGCCTGACCGCATAAAAGCTAAGTAGAGGGAGATAGGGGCTCATGTGTATATATATTTGTAAATAAATAAAATTATATTTTCCCTCACCCAAAATATGTTTGTACATATTTTGTATATATTTAGAAACTATTTAAAACAAAATAAAAATTTAAAAATCAAAAATTCAAAAATACCCCTTCACCTTGTACATAGACCATATTCCTATATTTATTTAACCTTATAAATAAATAAAATTATTCTCAAAACTTTTTGTAAATATTCTATGTTATATTGTAAATAACATAAATAAAAAGAATTAAAACAAAAATCAAATAAAAATAACAAAAATTAAAAATACAAAAATATCTTGTACATGTGCCATGTACATAGTTGTACATAACTAATTATTCCTCTATGTATATAAATAATAAAAATAAAATAAATATACCTATACTGTATATATACCTATACATAGCCCTATCTTGTAAATACCTTAGTTTTAATTTCCAAAAATTAATTAAATTCACAAAAAATAGAAAAAATTAAAACAAACATTTTTTATGTTTTGAGTTTTTAATAAATCGACCATTTCCTATTTATTTTGAATTTTTTAAAACATTTATGACGTGGCCTCTCCTGATTGGTCCACGGGGGACGTTGACCCCCCGGTCAACTCCCCCCTGTGGACCACTTCACACGGGTCGTGACGCCCGACCCGACTTCCCCGATTTTTCGCGTCACGACCCGGCTTCCAAATCCGCAAATCTCGAGCTCCGATCCTTCCCCGTGCATCCGGAGAACCTCGCCCGACACCTTGCCTAGGGGTCCGTGCTCCATCGAGCCGGACCCGAGCCCTTCTTCCCGGACCTGCACCCATATAAAGTCTGAGCTCCGCCGCATTCCATTTCCATCTTTGGCTATCCACCCTTCGTCCCGTGACCTCCATAGCAATCCCTGAGGTGACAGCTCGCGATTGCCCTTGTAGCAGTGAGGAGGGGGTGGCCGGACCACTGATCCGGCGACTTTGCGCCGCCGTGCTCCGCCCCGTGCAGGAGCTCGAGCCTCAGGCCTTGGCGACCTTCGAGGCAACGACCAGGAGCTACCTTAGCTCCAGCACAGTCTTCCCACACCACCCAGGTAACCTTCTAGCCTTCCTGTTTAGCTTAATTTTGAGTTACCCCCAAATCATAGTACCACCGAGTTCCGTCGATTCCGGCTATATCGCACATCGTTTCGATCATCGGAACCACACTCACCTTCGCCATTCCCCCGCGCACATTCTTCGCCCATTCGTTCAACCCAGCTCGCACAGGAGCTGGGGTTCGAGCTCCACCGTCCTCCGCTCGCCGGAGCTCGCTCGCCCCGACCCACAGCTCCACCTTCACCCCATCTCACCGGGTCGAGGCATTTTTGCCCTCGACCCGCGAGCTTCTGGGTTACTTTGCAGGTCAAGAGGAGGCCATCTGAGGCCCCCTCACATCCAGGCCAGGAGCTTATCTCCGTCGACCTCGCCGGAGCCCCTCCAGTGCTCGGTTGGGCCATCGGAGGCCACCACCAGCTGCGGGACTCCAGTGCGGACCTGCTCCGATCTTCAGAGGCAACTGAGGAGGACCACAGCACGCGCACGAGGCCGGCGAACCTCGCCGGCCACCTGTTCTTCGAAGGTCCTCCACCACCGTCCGATCGCCCTCCGCTCCAGTTTCCATCGTGGCCGTCCATTCATCGAGGAGCAGACACCGTTGATCGTTTCGAGGGTCGATCCAGACCGTTAGCACAGAGGAGAGAGGCACCAGCACCTGACCCGTCAGATCTTCCCACGTGGCCCCCTCTGAGGCGTCGATCAGGCCCACGTGCGGAAGACGAGAAGCGCCCGCCGTCCGAGACCGTTGGATCAGTTACGTGGCGCACATCCAGCCGTCGATGTAATAAAGGGGTAATTTACCTTAGACCCCCTCGTAGTTTGTGCTTTACATTTCAGTCTGTAAATATTTTATGCTCTTTATTTACGTTTGGATAATTGCACATTGGACCTCGTGCTTTTTAGTATTTGCATTTATGCCCCTGTATGTGTGAGCCACGTGCGTCGTCACGTGTATATCTGGTGTATTTGCAATATTAGTCCTGTAGTTCTGGGTTGCTTTGTTAATGAATGAAAACTTTTTAGGAATTGCATATCTACCCCTGTGAATGTTTTTAATTGCACATGTGCGTGTATTGTAGGGTAAATTGCATCTGGGGTCCCTGGACTTTGGTACGTGTTACCAAATAGTCCCCGGACCTTAGTTTCTTTACAAAAAGGTCCCTGAGTGCCCCAGGCACGCGCCACGCGCGTGACTTACTGGGAAAATTGCACCTGGACCCCCAGATCTTCGGGTATTTGCACTTAAGTCCCTGTGCACAGTGCCCCTTTTGATTTTTGAATAAAATATCAAATCACCTCCAAATTCGATGAAAATTTGACACATGGCTCCTGCCATGTTGTAGGATTTTGAGAATTTTTGAGGACATTTTTTATTTTATTTGTTATTTTTAAAAATTCAAAAACATCTATTTTAGCTACTGTCTAGGTTTAAATTCCCAAAAAATATAAAAACACCCCCAAAATTCTAAAAAATTAGTTACCGTTCCTTGGTGTTTCTTGATTTTCTAGCCAATTTTGGCTATTTTTCATTGCTTAAAAACCCTAAAAATTCGAAAACACCTAAAAACTCATAAAAATTATAGTAAATAATTTAAAAACCAAAAAACAATAATTTTGGTGCTCAAATTTTCCTTGTTTTCTCTAGTATACAGGAAAATTACCTCCAGGTCCCTCTGAGATCCTTAAATATTTTATTTTTGGATTTTGGGCCTGGCTGGACAGTACCTTGTCTGTTTAGTACTGTTTGATTTTTAGAAAATAAAATACACCTTATAAAAATCCCAAAAATTCACCAAAATCACTAAAAAACCTAAAAAACATAAAAACAATTTTTCTTGAATTTTTGCTTAATTTTTGGTGCTTTTAATAATTAGCTCAAGTGTGCTTTTATTTGCTTTCTTTTATTTTCTTCACTTTTTAAAAAATACAAAAAAAATATAAAATTATTAAAAACCACTAAAAAAAATCCTTGTATTTTATTTTATTTTATTTTTACTACTTCGCAGGCCTCTGGCCAACCCGTGCTCCTTGTGTTCGACCCTGGGTGCTATACCAGGTTAATCTCATAGCAAGGCCGCTGATTTTGTTCTTGATTGATTTTACGTGTTTCAAGTGGTCTGATATTTCTTGATTGAGTGACCCTGAGTGATAGAGGTCGCAACGACCTATTGAGTACCTTTACCTCGTTCGCTCGGGTCGCTCATCAGAATGGCGCCGTTGCCGGGGAGCACGGCTTAGTAGTATTTTTGTCTTTATTTTCGTTTTTGTTTTCGCGGTTTTTCGCGGCTCTTCGGAGTTCGCAGCTTTTCGCGCTTTTGTATCTAGTTTCTTTTTTTTTTATTTTGTTTTATTTTGATTTTCTTTTCTTTTTATTTTTTGTTTTATATTGTGTGTTTATTTTATTTTTCATTTTTGCATATATACCCTGACTTGTATTTTCATTTCTTTTCCTTTTCATTTGATTATTTTTACTGGTCTGACCACTCTTTTCTCTGTCTTGCGAGGGCCCGAGGACCGCTGAGGCGACTTTCGAGGAGCCTGAGCAGCCGAGGAACTAGGAGGCGGCTTCCTTCTCTACGAAGCCGCAGGAGAGAGCGAGAGAGAGAGTCGAGTGGGTGAGGATAGTTTAGGATTTTTATTTCATTATTATTATTGTAATAATACAGGGACTTGGACTGTTTGGACACTTGACTATCGTAGCGGGTCTGTTTCGCCGAGCACCGTGTGCTCGGGGGACCCATTAGGACCTCGCGGTTTTCGCGGTTTTTACGCGGCTTTCTTTTTCTTTCTTACTGTCTTTTCGATTTTCGCGGTTTTTGCTCGAGCCCCTAGATTTAGGACTTTCTGGTGATTGTGACGTAATTAAGTAGGATCCACACACCTTAATGACATATCTGTTCCTATAGACCGTAATTGGACCTACTTAAAATAAATAATAAAAATAACCGACTCGCTAGCCTCCGTAGCCTACGTGCCGTAGCCCCGTCCTGTAAACGCTTACTCCTACCCCGATTTGTCGGGCAGGGGAGGACGGGCCAAGACCGGACCCTTTGCTTGGAGGTCGGTGACCGGTTAGACGGTTCTTCGCTAGAAGTTGCTCGTCTAGGACTCGGCTTCCCGCTGCATCATTTAGCTTAGTTTTATTTCTGCCTTTTATTTTATGCGCGGATCATATTGCATGTAGAGAGCTGGAGGCAGGTACGCATTTCTGACTTTGCATGCATCATTGATTTCTCGTGCATCGGCTTTTTCGACTTCTCCCCCTGTTTTTGACTTAATAATCAGAAGAATCGAAAAATTCGTTAGGCGATTTGTTTGCTTTGAAAAAAAATATTAAAAAAAGTGAAATCATAAAATTGGGACTGCTAAGATTATTGACCTTATAACTCACTCACCCTAAAAATTTTGTCTTGGGGAGAGCAACCCCCTCATTGCTTGGTTTGTATGCGCGATAGAGTGACCCGCACACTAGGTAGAGCCCCCCGTTGCTAAACCCGACTGATTACCGACTCTTCCGTGCGGGCCAGTCGGTTGGGTTAGCAGCGGATATCCCAACAGGTCACGTAAGCGCTCTGATATCTTGAGTGTTCACCAAAATAAAATTGACAAGATAATTTGACCGAACTTTCACGGTCTTCAGCTCGCGTTGCGTTGGTGAACCAGGGGTTTGTTTTCAGATCATAATTTTTCCAGATCTCATCCGCCCTACTCGCCAGATCAAGATGATGGGTAGACGATCTCTTAGGCAGCCTCTGGCTGCACCGCATTTCGGGCGCGTCTACCTCATCATCTAGGTTGGATCGCGAGAGCTCAGACCCGCTCTCCGAGCCCGAGTATGACTCACCCTGTTCCCTCTCGACCCCATTTCTGACCTTCCTGAGAGACACGAGCCCGAGGAGAGACTGATACATTTGACAGCATCTGAGTTGGGCTCGTTTGATTTTGCAGACGTCGATATGGCCGGAGCAGGCAGTTCTGATGATCACTCCCGTCGACCAGAGCACATTGTACTAGACCAGGGAGCGATCAACTCCACCCTGATCGCATCACTCGAACAGTCCAGCAGCAGCTCCGCGATCAGGGAGCATTCATGATAGAGATGAGGAGAGAGTTGGAGAGGCTCTGAGCAGAGCGAGATCAGCAGAGCGAGCCCGAGGAGATCCCGGATGCAGATGCACAGGCCGAGCCGCAGCAGCAGCAGCAGCCGCGGCCGCTGCCGTAGCGGCAGCAGCCGCAGGAAGAGCAGGACCACCTAGACCGATGCGGGAGTTGCACAACCCCGGATCTACACTGATGCACCATTGGGTGGTGGTTCCAGCTATCGTGGGGGACTTCAAGTTCCCCCGAACACCTTGCAGATGCTTCCTCGGTTCCATGGACTTGCTACAGAGGAGCCCCACCTCCACCTCCAGGAGTTTTTGATGATATGCAGCACTGTCCACGACAGACATGTGGACCAGGACACGATCAGGATGATCGCCTTCCCCTTTTCACTGGCAGACAGAGCAGCCACCTGGCTGAAACATTTGGGGAGATTTGTCTACACCTGGGAGCAGCTCCGCACCGAGTACTTGAACAAGTACTATCCACTCGGGCGGACGAATGCAGCGAGGGCCCTGATCAGCAACTTCTCCATGTTCCCCAACGAGCAGTTTTCACGAGGCTTGGGAGAGGTTCAGAGAGCTCCTGGACAGATGCCCGCACCACGACATCACGAAGCCGAACCTAGTTCAGAGCTTCTTCAGCGGGTTGTCACCAGAGCTACAGGGCCTGGTGAATGCTTCTTGCGGCGGGTCCTACTTCGCCAAGGACTCACGACCAAGTCTGGGCCATTTTTGAGGAGAATGGCAGAGAATTACATGGTGATGTCCCAGACCCGGCTCTACACTCAGAAGACCCAGCCACATCAGCCAGGACCCGTGCAGTACCAGCGGATAGCACGGGTGGATGCAGGTCCATCCAGTTCGTCTGCAGCCGCAGCAGCACAGGCAGAGTCGTCAACTGCAGACATGGGTATCATTAGCGAGAAGTTGGACCGCATGGAGCTGATCGAGAAGAAGCAGTGCCAGAGTATCACCGCAGATGGAGCAGATGGCACAGGTCTTGAGCGACATGAAGACACAGCTCATGTGTCTCCAGGAGGCACAGACGGCTTCTCAGCCCGTCTTCAGTCGCGAGGCGACGCCGGCAGCAGCAGCAGCTCGTCCCAGCGCTCCAGCACCCAGTGCAGCCTAGACAGGTCACCTTGTACAGGCGGAGCCGTACCAGCAGCCGCAGCCCACCTACCAGTCTCCACCATCTCCAGAGATGCAGATGGTGGTCTACCAGCCGGACCAGCCTCTGGCAGTACTCCCGCCAGCCCCCTTTGATGCCGAGCCGTTGATGGATGTCAACGGGATTTGGTACGACCATCCCCAGCCTGGGATCGACGAGACCATCCCGGATTCAGGTGGGGGTGGTGGTGCCCAGCCCCAGCAGCAGCCGTCAGGACAGGGAGGGCAGTACTCCCAGCAGAGAGAACCAGCACCAGCCGCAGCAGCAGCCCCCATCATATCACTAGCAGTCATCCTACGGTCCTCGTCCCTATCAGCAGCAGGGACAGTCTTGGAGACGTGAGCAGCAGGCTCACCAGGGATACCACAGCACCCTCCATCCTACCCCTCTTACCCACAGCAGTTCCAGCAGCCTCACCCACAGAGAGGCCACCCGTCGGGCTCCCACGAGAGCCCCGCCTTGGATGACATCGCCCGCCTCCTCACGGACCAGCAGGCCACATTCAGACGGGAGATGGACGAGTTCCGCCAGGAGATGCGGGACCTGGTGAGAGGGAAAGCCGCCATACCAGCCCAGATAGAGCCCAATCCGAACAGCCTCAAGAGGAAATCTGAGCAGGTAGTACATACTGAGTTAGCCACTCCTAGTGACCCATTTGATGATACTTCTTCGGATCTATTTGATGCTGATTTTGTCATACTTAGGAGCGGTAGGACCCCAGCAGGCGGCGGCGCCTCATCTGAGCACCATCCCGAGGCACCACAGGAGGAGGAGGAGAGCGGTACTGAGGCCGCTCCAGATGATGACGGTGGTACTGAGGCCACCAAGGATGCTGATCCCACCGGCGGTACTGAGGCCGCCGCTTCACCAGATCTAGGAGGTGGTACTGATGCCACCCATTCAGCCGAGCCAGCCAGCGGTACTGATGCCGCACGACGTCTACCAGCAGCAGCTGCAGAGCAGCCAGCCCGTGGTGGTACTGAGGCCACCGGTGTTTGTACAGACAAAGATGTTGTTTTTCCTCGTGTTCTTGTATCTCGGAACTCTGTTGTGAATAAAGGAAAAGGTTTACTTTCTTCTGGTCCCACTGTGGTGCATGATGTATGTGTGGATCCGGTCCTTGAACCGTCTAGACCTTTTCCTAGTCCTTCATCTGAGAAGGACCCAGTGATCCCCTTCCCTAGAGCCCTTCAGATGGGGAAGGGGAAGAAAACAGAAAATCCCAAAAAGAGAGAGCTTGAGGAGTTCAGCCAGAGCATGATTGACCGATTCCCACATTCAGCTGACCCTCCAGGAGGCTTTGCAGCACCATTCCCCTTCTCCAGCGATCTTGAGAGAGAGGACTACAGTTAGGAGGAGGAGGAGGAACCACACTTCAGAGATACATGTGCTGACCAAAGCCACGTGCTTTGCGATCCAGAACCGACTGCCAGCCAAGAGGCCAGATGCAGGGGCCCGTATGTCAGATGCCAGATCAGTGAGCAGAGGTTCGACCGACTCTTCTAGATAGCGGATCGTCGATCAACCTTCTTCCGGCAGCCCTTCTCAACCGCTTCGAGTTGGGCACTCTTCGACAGAGCAGGACAGTCCTTCAGTTTGCTGATCGATCTGTCAAGAGGCCGAAGGGGTTGTTACGAGACGTTATCGTCACTATTCAGGGTCTGCAATTCCCCGTGGATTTCGTAGTGTTGGACATGGAGATCCCTGAGTCAGTGGCCGATACCCCCATCATCCTTGGTCGTCCGTTCTTGGCCACAGCCAAGGCGGTGACTGATCATGATAGCGGGAAGGTGTACTTTCGCGTTCAGGGCGAGAGTATACAAATAGAGACGGTCGAGGACCTATAGAGCCAGATTCAGATCCCGCTCAGATGCGAGTACAGACTCAGAGCAGCTGACAGACGCAGAGCCAGACATCCACCAGGACTGTGATTTTGTGATCACAGATGATGAGGCAGCTTGGGCAGACCTTGAGACACAGACCACCCTCTCACTTTCAGACACAGCTGATGCAGAGATGACAGCAGAGGAGGGTCTGGAGAGCACAGACCTGGTTCAGGATACCATTGAGGCAGCAGAGCCGGTCCTTGATCGCAGCACGATGATTAGTGATGGTGGTGCTGAGGCCACCTTGTTTCCCGGTGGTACTGATGCTACCGTTTCTGATGCAGATCCCTCGGATTCAGAGTCTAATTGGGCCGATTGCTATGATCAGATGCCAGACCTGAGTCCATCTGAGCCTATTGATGAGGAGGAGGTAGATGCAGAGCAGAGAAGAGACAGTGCAGTAGAGCAGCCTTCTCCCGATCCAGTTTGCGAGAGTATGCTTTCACTTTCCCAGGCAGATTTGGCCGACCTTGCAGCTTTCACTCAGTTTCTTCCACAGCCAGATTTGCCGGCACCCAGCATTCCAGAGCTGAAGCCGCTCCCTACTTCGCTGAAGTATCGATTCCTTGCGGGCGAGCCAGAGATGTACCCAGTCATCATCTCCGCCGGTTGACTGGAGAGCAGGAATCCCGTTTGATGGGGGTTCTTGAAAAGAACCGCAAGGCGATCGGATGGAGCTAGCAGATCTCCATGGGATTAGTCCATCAGTGTGCTCCCACCATATCTATCTCGAGGAAGGGGCAAAGCCGTCGCGTGAGTTCCAGCGGCGTCTGAACCCCAACCTGAGAGAGGTTGTGATGAAGGAAATATCCAAATGGTGGGGTGCAGGTTTTATTTATCCCATTTCCGACTCCAAGTGGGTCAGCCCTTGCATGTGGTGCCCAAGAAGACGGGCATCACGACTGTGATCAGTGAGTCAGGAAAGGAGATCGCTACACGAGTACCCACCTCTTGAGGGTTTGTGTTGACTACAGGAGACTCAACCAAGCCACCAAGAAGGACCATTTCCCCTGCCTTTTATTGACCAGATCATTGAGAGACTGGCAGGGAAGAGCCATTATTGCTTCCTGGATGGGTACTCGGGCTACAACCAAGTGGCCATCGCTCCTGAGGACCAGGAGAAGACCACCTTTACATGTCCTTTCGGCACATACGCTTTTCGACGCATGCCATTTGGGCTATGCAATGCCCCTGCGACTTTTCAGAGATGCATGCTGTCGATCTTTTCGGACATGGTAGGGGAGTGCCTAGAGGTCTTCATGGACGATTTCTCGGTCTACGGCGACGGATTCGACTCCTGTCTTGACTGCCTAGACCGAGTACTCCAGCGATGTATTGAGTATCACTTGGTGCTATCTTGGGAGAAGAGTCACTTCATGGTGACTCAAGGGACGGTGCTTGGCCACATCATCTCCAACAGGGGCATGGAGGTTGATCCGGCCAAGGTTGATGTCATTAGAAAACTCGCACCGCCGTCCAATCTGAGGCAGTTACGGTCATTTCTGGGCACGTTGGATTTTATAGGAGATTCATCAGGATTTCAGCAGGATCGCCCGACCGTTGACTGACCTCCTGACGAAAGACACCGAGTTCCTTGTCGATGACAAGTGTCTTTCGTCGTTTGCTACTCTCCAGCAGTGTGTGATTGAGGCTCCTGTCCTCCCAGCCGCCTGATTGGTCTCTCCCATTCGAGATCATGACGGACGCCTCCGATTTTGCCGTAGGGGCAGTGCTGGGACAGAGGAGGGATGGAGTACATTTGCTATACACTATGCTAGCCGCACATTGGATTCCGCCCAGCGGAATTACACGGTCACAGAGAAGGAGATGCTAGCCGTGGTGTTTGCCCTGGATAAGTTCAGATCATATATCATTGGATCTAGAGTGACTTTGTTTACAGATCACACCGCCATCAGGTACCTCATGGCAAAGAAGGATGCCAAGGCCAGACTGACTAGATGGATCCTTCTACTCCCAGGAGTTCGACATTGAGATTAAGGATAAGCCTGGAGTCAAAAATGTGGTGGCGGATCATCTCTCCCGATTAGAGCAGCCTGAGGATTCTGAGCAGATTGATCCTATCCGAGATACCTTCCCAGATGAGGCGGTCCTTGCTATCGCCTCACTCCCATGGTACGCCGATATTGTGAACTTTCTCGTTGTTGGGAAAGTCCCACAAGATTGGCCCAGGCAGAGGCTTGAGACCTTCCTAGCGAAGGCCAAGTCTTACCATTGGGAGGATCCCATCCTTTACCACGAAGGCGGGGATAGCGTCTGGCATCGGTGTATTCCTCAGGAGGAACACCATAGCGTCCTCACTTACTGCCACAAGCTTGAGGCAGGAGGACATCATTCTGGGAGGAGAACGGCACAGAAAGTGCTCCAATCCGGCTTGTGGTGGCCTACCCTCTTCAAGGACTCAGATGAGTTCGTGAAGAGGTGTACTGACTGTCAGAGGATGGGCACTTGTGGACAGCGTGATATGATGCCGATGCAGCCCATTCACTTCTGTGAGGTTTTTGACGCATGGGGCATCGATTTCATGGGTCCATTCCCTAAGAGTCAGGGATTTGAGTACATTCTGTTGGCCGTTGACTATGTGAGTCGTTGGGTGGAGGCTATCCCCGCCCGAGCCGCTGATGCGAGGACAGTTTGCAGATTTTTGAGGAAGCATATCATCATGCGGTTCGGGGTTCCACGAGTTCTGATTTCTGATGGGGGATCTCACTTCATCAACGACCAGGTGAAGGCACTTGCTAGCGAGATTCGGCCATA